>JZKD02S0168137.1:67320-95922 GCA_000966675.3 Picea glauca
TGGCACAATGATAACACATCCAAAAAAAAAAAAGACAAGTTCTTTGTAAATTCTATACAAAATTAATATGTTTGAATTATATGTAATTTTAACTAATATGTATTGGTTAGTGTGTGCCATGCAGAGCCAAAAAATGAGGAAGCTCGATAAGATTCTTTGTGATCTAAGTGTAAAAGAATGTAAAATCTTGATGGAAAAATTGCAAAATTATGAATCAAGTGAATGAAAAAATAATATTCAATATGAGTTGTTTTCTAAATTTGCATTAATAATATACTTAAGAATATTAGATAACATGTTTCAAACAAAATATTAATTCACATATGTTTAATGTTCTACAGGGATGAACAACAAAGGAATAGAACATCGTTCTAAGAAAACAAAATTATAGAAGATGTAAATGATGATGAATTGGTCTTTAGCTCATTTGGAGTGGTGCTGGAGGTTAATGAAATGTGGAATTTGTTTTACAAAACTATGAGGGATATAGTGGAACAAACGCATAGACGTAATTTCCACTTACAATATAGAAATCAATCCAGTGATTCCAAGAACCAGGTTATATCTAAACTACATGAAGTGTTTTCAGAACAATGGTCAATGAGACCCGTCAGACTTGCAATAACAAAAACATACAACAACAAAAAAAAATCATTTAAAAAGTAATATTCTTAAAAATGCTTTTCTAAAATATGTATATATTACTACAAAACATTCATTTATCAATATCAATTTTGTTATATTTAGTTTTCATACATCAATATAAAAATAGTTTATTGTCATGTTACTTTTTTTCAGGAAGATTATGAAAATCTCAAAGAATCAACGAGTTGATATCTGAAATATGTCAGTAGGAATGTCCAAAAAAGTGTATAAGGAGAAGGTCAAAGAAAATGACATAATTGCATCACAGGATGAGTCATATCAACAACATTGTGCTTCAAATGTATGAAATCATTGAAATTTTCTATTAGGTACATATAAATAAATAATTTAGCATTAAATATTAATTTTCAAGTATTTTCTTGCAGAAAAGAAAACAAAATTGAATCCATTCAACACATAAAACATGACGACAAGGAAGAAAAGGGTTGACAACAAAGTTTGTGAGTAATTGTTATTTCTTTATAACAACTTATCATTTTATTTTTGTATATTTTAAGTTGTTTTACAACAAGCATCCTTGAATTTCTTCAAACATGTGCTAACATACAAAGAAGAGCCATCCGAAGAATTGATTGACATTGGGTTAAGTATGGGTTGTGAGTATATGTTGGCATATCAAAAATTGATTGTGGAATTTTTAAGTATATATGTTGTTTTACTTCTCTCATTTTATAATTAATGGAACAAAAAAAAATCATTTATATTAAATCTATGATTTATTATGGGGTATAAAACTTGCAGGAAACAAAGTAATGAAATGTGTCAACATAACAGTTGTTGACATAAGACATGAGATTTTGTTTTGAAAGAATGTGTATCATTCATGACTCAATTATTTCTATGGTACGTCACTTTTCAATTTGCATTCATGTATATTATTTATTTCAATTTTCATTATTCTCACCAATGTAGATAAACTCATTACAATTTATTTATTTATTTTTAATTGTAGATAGAACTTGAAGAAGAGGAAAATAACTGAGACAATCAAAAAAAAATTCGACCAAATAATCCAAGTCATGGAAGTAGCTCGAGCACTGACAACAGTTCCAGAGAACATTGATGATCAATATATTTGGATATCAATGCAAGCTGTTGTATTTTTTTGAAATAATTGTCTATGAAAATCATACATGTTGTTTAATGTAATGGACATAGTGTCCCAATTGAAAGACAAAGGATTGCCAATAAGTGTCCTATTTTGTATGACAAAGAGCCTCTTTTTTTTTTAAGTAAAAAAGAGTAGAGCCTGTTGTATTAACTTTCCAAAAAAAGGTTAAACCATAAACACCATGTCTTCCAACTGTCTCATCGTGCAAGCGGAAACCTAGATAGTTGGCTATCTATGCAATCTATGAGGGAGATATATTGGATACCATTTGTCTTGCCCAAAGGAAACCAAGACAACTGGCTGCCATTAGTCTGAGAAAAATCTTTGAGTCATAGAGTTACAAAATAATGGCATTAGCCATGCCTAGTCTGAGGAAAATAGAGAAAAAGACTAAAACTATTAACTGTGACATTTTACCTGGTGGCCTCACCTTATTCCATGTTGCCCTCTCCAACCTCAGTGGCTATCAGCATGAAGGCCTATGAACACATCGGGCAACATTGTCCTGGAAGTGTATTGGAGTCAGCCTCGTAGAGCAGGTCTACTCGTTGGCTCACTAGACTGGTGCGGTGGATTAGGTCCTCCACCAAGCTCCGTAGTTCAAAGATTAACTTTAGGTGGTTCGGGTGGAGGAGTGGTAGGTGGCCATGCCCTTCCTCTTTAATGACAGACAGAGGATGTGGCATAGGAGTTGTGCCACCCTCCCTATCCAAACTAGCCCCTAACGCCTCGCCTTCCATACCAATTGCCTCGGCCTCGGCTAGATCGTTTTGTTCCAGGGATTCTGTTGGAGGGCTCTTGACTGCTCTTGCAATCGGTTCTACATCCATATTTGTCGGAATTTCTTCTATGATATAGAAGGGGGGGAAATCGTTCAATTGGACTTCTCCTGTGTTGGAGTTGTGATGCTCCTTGACGGCCCACTGGGTAGTTTCCCCGGGAAAACATGTTGGTGCGTTCCAAGTGTCTGGGACTATGTAAAGTAGGTGTGCTGGGGGGACTTGAATGGGTTCATTAGGGATAATATCTTCAATATAGGCCATGGGAGGCATCTTAGGTCCTCTATGTTTTCGGACAAGCTGCGCCCTTGCCATGGAAAGTTCCCACTCAAAGTTTTGTTGTCTCTTTCTGCACGCAGCCGAAGCATACTAGGTAGACCCCCTGTGGGGCTTGCCTCATTCCCTTGGCATTTGGAGGTGCCAAGAAGTGGCTCTGGTGAAAGTTAGACCATTCCAGTCGCACCAGAGCTCAAGGATGCTCCAATGTTGTAGCTTCAGCTCCAAATGAGGCTCTTCCTCTCTAAAATCGAGTAAATTCATGAGGAGTAAAGTGACCAGACTTGCCATTAAGGAAGTCTGTTGAGTGCCCTATGGTTTTGTTCCCATCACATGTGCGAGAAGTATTAAATCATCGGCCTGGCTGAACCAGCTTGCCCCCATCCTTAACGGTGAGGGGATGGGGGCCGATGGCCTATATTTAAGGCCCAACCAAGTGTTGTACCACGTGGCCTCTCTGTGCTAGGTTGAACCCCATCTGGGGTTAGGTAATCTTTGTTCACAAGGCATTGACAACGAGTGGAGAGTTTTGTGGCTTCTGATATGTGAGGATCCTAGTAGATTCTTTCCCTCTCTGTTGTTACCTCTTCATTTGCTAGGCAATCCGCTATACTATTCACATCCCTTTTTACATGGGAGGGTATGATACTAAGATTTGGCCTAAGTAAGGCTCCAAACTCCTCTAGCAGTCCCAATAATCTCCAACTGGGAGAGATTTTCCCTCGATGTTCCCCGTGGAGGATCTTAGTAATTAGCCAGATGATGATTTGAGAGTCCCCTTGAAAAATGATATTGTGGAGGTGGTTGTCAATTGTTGCTTGTGCGCCCCGGAGGAGGCCCATCAGTTTCACGACATTGTTTGTGTTTTCTCCAATAAACCCTGCTAGAAGGCAGAGGATTTGGCCATTTGAATTTCGGAGGGTAGCTCCAAATCTGGCTGGTCCTGGATTTCGTTTGGAAGCCCCATCAAAATTGACTTTTATAAAACCTGTTGGAGGAGGGGACCATGTAGTTGGGATTCCTTTTCGGGGATTTCTTGGTTTTACCGCAGGATGATTATTCAGGCTAAGATGCCAGTGTTGGAGAATGCACTGCTGCTCCGGATCGCATTTCATATCCTCCTGCTTCCACTTTTTACTTCAGATTATTTCTCAGATGATCTTGCTTATTTTTCCCCATACTAATTCCAGAGTGGATGCCTTAGAGTGGAATATTCTTTTATTCCGTTCCTTCTAGATTTGCCAGAGAGTGAATCCTGGGAGTAGGAGCCAAATGAGGGCAAGAATGGGATTTTTAAAAGATAGCAGGTCCCAATTTTCTATTGTATCTCTAATACTGATCCTATTCTGATTCATCATGCGCATTGCTTGAGCCCCTTGGTCCCATATCCATTGGCTAAAAGGACATCTGTTGAAGAGATGTTCCAGAGTTTCCTCTTGTTGTTGGCATAACGGGCAGATTGATGGTCTAATGAAGCCTCTTTTCCGGAGATTATCCCAAGTGAGGATATGGTTGTGGACGGTGAGCCAAAGAAAGGTTGACACCTTCTTCCAGAGGAAGGGGCTCCAAAAATTGTTCCAGATATTCTCCTTGTCATGAATTTGGTGATTACCTTGTAAACAGTAGGCCTCTTTGACTGAAAAGTTACATGTAGTGGAGTGCCCCCATCTAAAAATGTCCGAGCCTTCTCGCTTGGGGATTTTCCTGTGGCTGACATAGTGCTGCCAGGCGTGAAGGTCTAATTTCTCTGGGATCTGTAGCTCCTGGGTGGAATTCTTCCATTGTCGCCAAGGTAGTGGGTTGTTTCCCGATCACCAAAATTCCTTTACATGCTGAGGGGTGTCCATGTGAAGTAGTTTCCTGAGGGGCCTTAGCTCCTCTATCTGATCTAGAGGATTTTGTTGTTGCCATGAGTCCTGCCAGAAAAGTGCACTTTCTCCATTATGGATCTCCCAGAAAGCATGTTTTTGAACCATCTCTCTGTTTTGCCAGGCTGTGTTCCAGATGTTGGATCCCTAAATCTGGTCATTGTGACAGATGAGTTTGTCTACACTTGTGTTTGGAGCATACGTTTGTTTCCAAAGTTGCGCCCAGACTGTAGTGGGGTCCTTTAGCCATCTCCACCACATTTTATCTTCCATGACTTGGTTGAGTTTCCCTGGATCAAGCAGACCCAGTCCTCCCCCCACTTTAGGCTTGCAGAGCTTATCCCAACCTACTAAGGCCCATTTCTTGCTCGGCTAGTGCCCATGTCATAGGAAGTTCTCTGAAGGTTTCGAATGGCCCTGATGACCTGTCTAGGAATGGCCAAATCTATGAAAAGGTATGTAGGCAGGGCTTGCAGAACTAACTTGAGAAGCACCAGCCTTGTTGCAATGTTTAGAGGTCTAAAGGTCCAATTGTTAAGCCTATTAGAGATGGAGAGAAGCAAGTTGTCCCCAAAAATGGATCACGCTGGATCTCCTGTGAGGGGAATGCCAAGGTAGTTGGATGGAAGGGAGATTTTGGGTATGACCAGGAGTCATGAGATGTGGTTCTGGACCCCTATTGGAGTGTTTAAAAAGTAGAGTTTGGATTTGTCGAGGTTGAGGGCCATGCCTGAAGCTTCTACAAAGTTAGAGAGAATAGAGGTGAGTTTGATGCGTTCTTGCGCAGTGGGGGTATTCAATAGGAGGGTTTCATTGATGAATTGGCTATGCGAGGGTGTTGGTTGAATATTATGCAAGGGTAGGCCTTTAAGGGTGCTTTCTAATATCGTTGTCTTGATGTAACACCCTAGACCTTCCGCCATGAGGATGAAGAGGAAGGGCGAAAGAGGGTCCCCTTGTCTTATGCCCTTGGAGGGAGTGAAGGGTTGGGAGGTGACCTCGTTTACTAGGATTGAAAAAAAGGCTGACGAGGTTAGTTTCATGATCTAGTCGACCCATTGATGGTCAAAGCCAAAGGTTTCGAGCATAGAGCGAAGGTACTTCTAGCTGACTCTATCAAATCTTTTGAAAGATTGATTTTGATAAGCATACTTGGGTTTTTAGTCATCTTGAGAGAGTGGATTACCTCATCAGCCAGAATGATGTTGTCCATGATTTTTTGTCCCTCTACATAGCCTAATTGTTCCTTGGAGATGATGAAGGGAAGGATTGGCTTAAGACGTGTAGCAATCACCTTTGTAATGATTTTGTATATGACACTGCGGAGTGCGATTGCTCTGTATTTCTTGGGATGGGTTACCCTCTTCTCCTTCAGAATTAGAGTGAGGAAATTTGCATTGAGGGATGTTAATACTTGGCTGGAGGTTCACGATTCCTCCATGACATGCCTCACCTCTTCCTTGATTAGATCCCAACAATGGTGGAAGAAGTCAGTAGTGAAAATGTCTGGGCCGGGTGCCTTTCACAATGGCATTGCTTTAACTGCCTGATCCACTTCTTCCTGGGTAATGGGTATCATTAGTGCTTCATTCTGTTATGGAGTCACAAGGGAGGGTATGTGCCTTGTTATCCTTTGAATTGTTGTCGTTCTATCCTCGTTGGTTTCTATTAGAAGATCTTTGTAGTAGGTGTTTAGCTCTTCAACAATTTGGTTGTGTTCCCTGATTGGGTTTCCTTGGGCATCTTCCAGATGCATTATTAGATTGATGTAGCGACGGTGCATCATGGATCTGTGGAAGAATTTTGTGTTCCTCTTTCCCTCTTTGAGCCACTGGAATCTAGATTTTTGTAGCCATAGTATTTCCTCCTTATTTTTCCTTTCTTCTAAACTTGCTTGGAGCTTTGCTTCCTCCTTCATTAGGTCTATTGTTTTGGCCCCTGAAATCAAGACTTCTTGCAGTTCTACTAGCCTGCTTTCGATAGCCTGCATACTTTGAAACATGTTTCCAAAAGTTTTCTTGTTCCATAGCTTTAGCGAGTTTTTGAAGTTTTTAAGACGTTGCTACAACTTGTACATGCAGGTGCCATGGTCTATGTCCGCTTGGGCCCGCCAAGACTTTGCGAGATGATGGAAGTCAGGGTGTGATAGCCATAATTTCTCAAAGCGAAAGGGTTTGTGCTATAGCATGGTTCCTGTTTCTAGGAATAAGGCAACCAACCAATGGTTTGAGCCTGACCTTGGAAGAATGAGGCTCTCCATGCTCAGATCTCATTCTAGTAGTTCCTCAGCTATGAGGAAGCGATCTAGATGACAGGCCTCCTGTTGGTGCCTCGATTTGCGGTTGGACCATGTGAAAGTTCCATTGTAGTTCTCTATGTCTATTAGATTTAGTGAGTCGATGAGGGTTTTTAACTTACCATTGTTAGGCTCCAATCGCTTAGTTCTACCTTTTTTCTCCTCCAACGTCAGGATCATGTTGAAGTTAATGCCTAGGATCCAGTTGGGCATGCACAACAGGGTTTTGATATGAGCTATTCTCTTCATGAGATTGTCCTTGTCCTACTAACTCTGAGGTCCGTAGACATTTTTGATGTAGCCTTCCTGAGCTAACCCTATGATCATGAAGTGGGCGATAAGCGTGCCCAAGGTAGAGAAGGGTTCGCTTAGGGTGACAGTATTGGGGTTCCATAAGATGGATAATCCTCCTAATGCTTTGGTGGAGTCGGTGTGTATGGATTCACATCCACGCCAACTTATTTGGAATATGATTTCTGCTTCCAGTCCTACACATTTTGTCTCCTGTAGTAGTAGGATGTCTAGTTTTTCTACTCGGATCGACTCTCGTAGGATACTCTGTTTGGATCTACCATTAAGTCCCCTTATGTTCTAGGTGATGATATTCATCATAATGTTTGTTGGGATGGGTGGAGGTATCCCTCCGAGAGCTTTTGGATCTGCCCAGAATTGAGCATGATATTTCCTGCCTCCTTGATAAGTTGATGGGCTGACTTTCGTCCTCTTCTTTTGTTTTCTCGGGGTATCCTCTTTGAGTCTAAGCTTGGATCTGTGGCTATACCCAGCCTGGCTGTGGATCCTGCCATGGAGTCTAGAAAAACTTTATAGAATTTGCAGAGCTTCTCTTCAGGGAGGGCTTGCATATCCTTTTGGTTTAGGGCTTCTTCCAGTTTTTCCATATCTATGCCTACTAGTTCATGGTCTTCCAACTGCATGTGGATGTTTGTTTCCATGGGGCCGCGTTCTTCTGGCCTGGCTTCATTGGTTTGGATCGATGAGGGTGTAGCTTGGTTTTTCCCTTTTTCTTGTTGTTTTGTTGTGGCGGATCTTGTATTTCTTCATCTTCCAGTAGCTGGTTTAGGATCTCATAGGATTTTTTGGTCAGGATAGTGGCCTTGGGATTCGATTGTTGTTTCTTTGGAGGGTTTTTCTTCTTGATTGTGACCGTAGTGAATCCATATTTTTTCTTGGCCTCGTTGGCTTTGTTTTCTTGGATATTCAGTGGAAAATCCCTAAAAAGGTGGCCATGTTCATGACACTTCCGACAGCGGAAAGGAATGTGTTCATAGTCTAGCATTTTTTTCCAATCTTCGTCTTGATATTCCAGAGTGACAGATCCTGGAAGAGCTTTGGAGATGTCCATGTATACACATATTCAAGCATATGAGGTGTATTTTCTTTGCCTTGTGGCCTCTGAAGCTTTGACATAGTGCCTTACTGTGTTTCCTATTCCCATGAGGATTTCCTCCAGCAAAAACTCTTGGGGTAGAGACTAAAGTCGGATTCAGACTGGAGCCATTGTAAAATATTCCTTGTCCGGGATGAATCTATCCATCCAGAAGCATAGGAAAAGCCTGACCAAGTTGTAAAAGTATGGTCCATTTTCAAAAATTCTATCCTTATCCTCCAGGTTGTACAGGATGATTGTGAAAAATCCTTTGGAGTTTAGCTAGATTTTTTAATCTCCTTTAGGGTTCCACTAGTGCTTGATCCAGCGGGTTAGGTCATGTTTGGATGGCCATAATCCTAGAAAATTGCCTATGAGGGCATGCTCGCTCATGAATTGAGTGTGTTCACCCACCCTTGTTGAGATGATGAGATACCTTAGGGGTTTATCTGATTGTGGGATGCATTTTCCCTTCTCCCAGCTTTGAGGTTCTTTTGGATGGGACGTGCCTACTTCCACATCCATCTCTTTCCATAGCCCTTGTTCTATGGCTAGGAGTTGGTCTCGTAACTGTGGTGGGGGCTCGAAGGAGGGATGCTTCGCTCTTGTGTCCTCCCTATCATTGGTAGTTACGTTGCTATACGAGGGGGGCTACCCCCCCTCCACCAGACTCATTCTGACTTATCATTCTTGGGGTCTTCTTGTTATAGATCATAGAAGACGGGAGGTACCGTGGAAGATATTTTGGGTCATGCGACAGGAGTGCAGGGTTAGCGTTGCAGAGCGCTAGGGTTTCTTCCGTCTTCCTCTAAAATTCCTCATGACAAAGAGCCTCTTATTCATATATAATAGAAGAAGTTTTATTTTATTCTATTGCATTGTCCAATGTTGTTATGAAATGTTACATCGCTGATTAAAAATATTGATGATTAAATATTATAATGAAGAGATGTAAAATTTGACGATATAACAAATTAATCCAAACATCATATCCAAATGAATTACTCAAAATTTAATTTATATGAATACTATTATAAGAGATATGTAAATTTTTTAATGAACAATGAAATTAAAAAATAACAATAATTTCATTGTCACAGATCGATGTTTCTAAAAAGAGAAAATGAACACTGGTGCGTTTAATGCTAAAATGAAGTGGTGATGTAATAAAATGTGCACTAGTGCTATAATACAATGAAACAACATTGAAACTATTTTAACAACAAAAATTATAATAATAAAAATCAGCCTCTAATGCATTTAATTAAAACGACGCACCGATGCTTCTGTATCAGACTTTTGCATTGGTGCATTCTAAAATTCATGCACTGGTCGGGTTTGTCTTGTAACGCACAGATACATTATTATTTAGATGAGAACCGGTTCCCCAATATGTTTTTGACTTCCCTGGTGCATTCAGTGAAATGTAAGAACCAATGCTTTAAGTTTGAAAATGCACTGGTGCATATACACCATGAAGTGCATCGCCTAGAAAAACATTTGCTAAAACCTATGTGTTGGATTACTGAGAGGGGGGGGGGGGTTGAATCAGTAATAGAGAAATTTAATCATTTTTAACCATATAATCCAAGTGTTATATCAATGTAGCATTATCATCCAATAACTGCAGAGTAAATAAGCAATGAACAAATGAACAATCATACACATACACAGTACACCAGTGTTTTACGTGGAAATCAAAAGCGGGAGAAAACCACATAATGCTTTCTCTTATATGTATTGAAGAATTAATTTTCATTGGAAGCACTGACTTCATTTTTTTCTAGCTTCAACTGGAAGGAGGCTCCAACCCCCTAGTTTCTCAGGCTACAACCTGAGGGAAGCTCCAAATCCCCAATTCTCTAGCTACAACCAAAAGGAGGCTACAACCCCCTATGTTTTACAGCTACAACCACTTGTCCTTGCCCCATCCAACCACTCTGATGTATAAGTAGAATGATGGAACCACTGTCACACTATAAATTTGAGATATACTATTTTAAACCTGTACCAAACAACCTGCACCAATAAACCTGAACCATGCATCAACCTATACCTCAACCTGTAATCAACCTGTACCATAAACAAGTGCATCAACCATGCACCAACTTGTGCCAAACTACCTGTAATTAACATGTACCATAAACAAGTGCATCCAACCATGTACCAAGTATGTACCAATCATGTATCAACTACTCATCAACTATGACTCATCAAGATGTACCAACATCATTAACTATACACCTCATGTATGCGCCAACTCATCAACTACTTGTCTCAACCATGTACCCAACATGTACCTCAACCAAAATCCCTCATCAATTTCATTATCCAAATCTGATTTGTAACTCTATAATAGACCTGGTGTATATGATCACATACCTACAAACCTTCCTTAACTTTAACAACACGAGACTAACATTTTCATCGAACTTTTCTTTAGTCTCACATGACTAGTTTTGGATTAGTCAACAACCCTAACTTGAAATAATCATAACTATGTACATGTAATGAATAAAGATATTAAAATAGTACACAATGTTCTTCAGTGTGTTTTATGCAATTCCTTCAGGTGTCACTACTTGAAACCTCTCAGAAAATGAGTTATAGAAAAAATGACATACCTTGTTGAATTCTAGCTTATTCTAGAGAGAGAACTTGTAGAGCGTGCCCCACACAGAATATTTGTTGTACGGATATGAAAATTTTACACAGAATATTACAGAATGTACTCTAACCAACACATTTGGTCTTACTTAATTTGGATATGTTATGAAGAATTTATGACATTTTTACCTGAAACACATGTTTTAGACTAGTTTCAGGACTAGCCACAAACCCTATTTTCCACGGAGTGTAACTCCAAAACTACAACGACCCACAAGTTGAATATTGTACCACAACTACTTGGATACGTTTTCACAATGGCCTATAAATTTCATGGTCTGAATCATTCTAGAAAAAAAGTTATTGTGAAAATGGTGAGATGACATGTAAATAACAAAACTTAGAAAGCATCATCAAAAGAATGTATCCTCCCTTGAATTTTGGCCTTCTTTACTTCACCTTCTCTCTGAAATTTGTATTAGATATCCTTTGGTTACCTCAGTCACCTGTATATATTCAATATGCTCAAGTGTGATATGAAATGAGAGAGCCTTACCTCTTATTTATACTTTCATGTAGCTTCCTCAAGGGGTTACCTTTTAACCATCTTAACCCACTTTCCTTATTTTAGGGTTAACCAACTTCTAACCAATTGTCTAATTAGTAATTTATCCATTAAATTTATTATTTAAAAATTTATTTTGTATCCACTTTGACTGATAGTACACTCATCACTTCAGTTTACCTCAAGGGGTTACCTTCTAACCATTTTAAATCACTTTCTTTATTTTAGGGCTAACCCACTTCTAACCACTTGTCAACTTAGTAATTTATCCATTCAATTTATTATTTAAATAATTTCTTTTGTATTCACTTTGAATTATAGTACACTCATCACTTCACTTTATTATTTAGCTTCTAAAAATCTCTTAAACCATTTTGACTTCTTTGACCTTTTGGGGCTTCTAGATGTTTCATGAGGGTTCTCCAAGTTCACATGGCCTTCTCTACAAACCTTTGATATAACCTTCGCTACAAGGTATTTTCCTTGTAGTGGGAGGGATTTAAATGTATCAGACAATTTCCTATATTACAGGGAAACATTTGAATGAGCAATGAGTATTATGGGATTTATTCTAATGGAACCCAATGATGTTTTTGTATTAAGGAAGGCACATAATCTCTAATGGATTAGCTAGAAAAAGACAAGTTTCATTTTTTTTAGTGGAAACAATGTAATTCCAATGTTTTAGATAATACAAGTTTTAGGTTCTAGTTTCTTATGGAAAATAATGTTTTCCTATAAGGGTTTCAAACCCTTACTTGCTTTGGAGTAAGGGATCGCTTTGAAGTTGCAATTGGTGGTTGAATCCCCTTTATTCATAGATCAACATTTTATTTCTATGGATATTGATTCTGCTCCGCATTTTTGTTGAACTACTTGCTATTTTATTTTCTTTGATAGTTGCATATTTACTTCATGATTTTTTGAAGATTTTCCATAGCTTTTTGTCAATGAACTTTGAGATAATTCTCTTTATTCAGATTGTGTTTTTTACCTTTTTTTACGAGAATAATCTCTACATTTACTCTCAGTGATGTCAACCATAATACTTCTCTATGGTTCTGAGCTCTCAGTCTTTTGGTGAGGGGAACTTCTCTACGGTTTTTAGAACGCTCAAAACTTCTCTCTGGCTTCCTTAACTTGTTCAGAACTTGAGCGCGTGTTTTTAAATTAGTTTTGGCTTCTTCAACCTTGCTAAGCCCTAAATAGTGGCACATTAACCCTTAATTGGGGCATATTACATTAGTAATTTTATTTTACTTATGTCAGCTTGGGTTCATTAGTTGTAATTGTACCTCCTAGTCTCCTATATATACTAAGGAGACCTTTTCATTTGGAATCATCTTGTATTTGGAAATTTATGTGGGTATAAGGAGGTTTCCACCTCAAAGAGGCTTATTGTCTGGAATTCTCTCTTTTTCAAGGCGATGAGTACTTATTTTGAGGTTTTTTTATGCTATTTTGATATTTGGTTCTGAACATTTGGTATCAGAGCTCAAGGTCTTGGGGTTTCTCTGCTACATCTGAAAAACCTTGGAATGTTAGTTATAACATTTTTCTACGATGTTTCAGAAGGAACCCCTTGGAAGATATTTAGTATATGGATCAAGGTACCTTGGGTTCAAATTTCAGCTCCCGAGGCCTTATACTTTCAGAGATATGGCTTGTTTAAGATAGGGTTTTGGAATCATCCTTAATTTAGTCATGGAAAAATTTTCGCTATAAAATTTTTTCTACAATGTTTTAGACCCTAAAAACTAGAAAATATTCATAGACATTATCAAGGTATCTGTGATACAAATTTTTCTTGGTCTATTTTTGTAGATACACCCTGATCTAGGTGGATATTGGTGGCCACCCACATATTCCAAATCCCTCCTCGTGTCTGTTTTTTTATTCAACACGTCTTTCTGTATTACTTTATAATTGTGAGTTATACACTTCTGGAGCTGTCTGAAGCCTCACACATTATCCAAGTGGATATGGGTGCCCTCTCGCCTAATCCAACTAGCATATTTTGTATGTTTTCATGTCATCACATCTTACTATATTTCTAGGGTTGTTTTGGGCCCATAAACATTGTTTTTTTTACTCACCACAATCATATTGTAGACAGCATTAGAGTGTGATGATAGAATGTGTAGTTATCTGAAAGACCTTTCCAATGGGCTATCACGCGCCTAAAACAAAGGTCATATAAAAAAGTTATGACCCTAGGAAGTTAAGGTAGAAAATTACACCAACTTACCCATAGGGCCCACATGAATTTTGGCGTTTCACCTTCTAGTGTTAGGTTTTTGGATTTCTAGGGTTTTGGCATTGACGAGTAATATGAAAAGGGCCTCTGGAGCCTCATTGTAATGCATTTTTTCTCATATGGATGTGCGTAGAAGCCACATCTCTTCTAAGAGATAACTACCACCATTCGAGCAAGTTTTAGTTATGCAGTTTTACAGTTTCAGCCTATTTCATTATTTAATAGAAGATATTGTTCACTGGATATTTGTGTTATTCTTCCTATCTATATGTTTATTATATTCATTCTATTAATCAGTTTGTTCCGCTCCTAATCTAGATCATTGGTATCAGAGCGGTCTACTCTTCATTTATTTTTCTTCATGCATGTCCCCGATAAGGTCTGGGTACAAGAAGTTGGGACTCAAACCAATCGATCCATTACCAGATTGGTTGCGTCGAGCTCGACAACAACCCATGGAAAACGAAAATAAATATGATGGAGCACGAGATCCTATTAAAATTTTGCTCGAGGAATCTCTTGCATGACAAAGGAATGAAATGATGGACAACTTCACGTAGATCCTTTGACAGTTTCCCATGGGAGAAGCATCTTCATCAAGAGGCCATGCAACCCCCTTCAAGGTATAGGTAAATTTTGATATTTCATTATTTGCAAGACTAATAGATGGAGATGATGTAGATAAATGGTTGAATCTTCTCGAAGGATATTTTTCGGTCCACAATTTTTCCGATAGGGAAAAGATCATTTTTTCACTCCTTAAGGCCATTCCCCAATAAAGACCGGTAGGACACTTACTTTGAGCAAAGGGTCGTGGAGGAATTTGCAATTTTTGTGGTGGTCCCTACATGAGATTTCTTTTGGGATTCCATTAAAGAACAATACTACCCTATTGGAAGATACGAGGACCATTACACCAGATGGACCACCCTACGTCGATAAAGGGACCAGAAAGTACCAGACTTCACAAATATTTTCCATACCCTACGCACCAAATTGGGTATCAAATATTTTGAGCGTCATCTAGTGCTCAAATACCACGATTATTTACATAAATACATTCAGACAAAAATGGAGTTCCTGTACATCACCTTATTGGGAATGACTTATAGATACGATGTCAAGATCGAGCATAAATTTAAGTAGAAACAACGATAGTTTGGATCTGTAAACCCCTCACAGTCGAAACAGGGCAATGACAACCCCAACCCACACATCAAGGTACCAAGTTGAGATGGTCACCCTCAGTAAAATCCATCAAAGTCGTAACACAAGAAGGGAAACGAGAAGACAAAGAAGGGCATGGGAAAATGGTGTGAGTACCATAAAATTCCTTGGCAAAACACCGACGAATGTCTCTCCAAGCAGTCCCTCATGGTCAAGCTGAGCTTTAGAGTCAGAGGTCGATTCTGATTTTGAGTCAAATCCTGAAGGAGGAAAGAATATTATTGATGTTGAACCCAGTGCCATGGTCGCTACCACCAAAGTCCGGCCAAGCAAACCAGAAGAACCAGAGGAAGGGGAACACCTTTTTCACTCACAGATGTGGGTCAAGGGGTCTCTGATTCATTTCATTGTCGACAGCGGTAGTCAGAAGAATATGATTTCAACAGAGGTCGTCAATCGACTTAACTTACCAGCAACACTGCACCCATAGCCCAACACCATCGAATGGCTTCATCAAGGAAGATATCTCCATGCCAGCCAAGAATTTCATCTTCCCTACGACATTAAGCCTTCCAAAGATGAGGTACTATGTGATATTTCTCCCCCTGAAGTTTTTGATGTTCTTTTAGGACAAAAATATTTGTGGAAGCATCATGTTGTGTATGAGTCTAGACCCTGCAGTATTATTATTACTTTGGGTAGACAATTGTACATGATCCTAGAGGTGGCATCGGCTATTGATATTTCTTTACTCTGTGCTAAGAAATGTAGTAAGGTCATTTCACAGATCGGGAAGTTTGTCTTCTTTGTAATCAGTGCTCACAGTAAGAAAAAGGTCATCACCACATCTGTTGCCTCTACACAAAGCCTCTCTTTGCAGCAAAAGCAAGTGGCCTGGATCATGGAAGAATGCAAAGACATCTTTGCCTCACCTACAGGGGTACCAACACACTGCTAATTCAAGCATATAATTGATCTGACCCCTGATGCACATCTACCTAATGGAATAGTCTATCGACGCTCGCTGATGGAGAATGACACAATCAGTCATCAGATCCAAGATATTCTTCAAAAGGGGCACATTATACCCATCTCCTCCCCTTGCGGACGCTTGATTGTACTAGTGCAGAAGAAGGACAGAACTTGGTGACTCTGCATTGATTAGAGAGCCTTAAACAAAATCACAGTCAGGAACTGCTACCCCATTCCCATAATTGATGACCCTCTTGACCAAATCAAGGGGGAAAATTTCTTCAACAAGATTGAATTGAAGTGTGGATACCACCAGGTTTCCATCGAACCAACTAATGTCTGGAAGAAAACCTTCAATTATAAAGAAGGTCTCTATGAATGGCTAGTCATGCCCTTTGAATTAACAAATGAACCAACCACTTTCATGAGGTTGATGGATGATGTATTGAGACCCTTCACCAACTCCTTTGTGGTTGTATATTTGGAGGACATCCTCATCTTCAATAGAACGTGGGAGGAGCACATGCAACATATTCAACAGGTTTTGAGCACTTTGCGGCAACACAATCTTTATGCCAACTTGGAAAAATTCTCTTCAGGAATGAACATGGTCCAATACCTGGGCTACATTTTTTATGAGCATGGGGTACATGTTGATCCAGTTAAGATCCAATTCATCCATGACTAGCCAGCCCCAACCACACTAATCGAGATTCATGGCTTCCTGGGACTAGCCAAATTCTACTACGGTTCATGTTGGGATTCTAACATATTGCCTGGGCCCTCAACTAGGTGACCAAGGGCGGTGGTAGGGAGAATTTCGTGTGGGGGAAGGATCATCAATGAGCATTCATTGATATGAAACATCATTTGTGCTAAGCTCCAATACTCTCCTTTTCTGATCTACAACAATCATTCGAGATTGATACTGATGCATCTGACTATGTTGTGGGCACATTTATCACTCAGCACGGGCATCCGGTGGCATACCATAGTGAGACACTCTCCGATATTGTCTAGAAATACCCCACCTATGAAAATGAAATGTATTCCATTGTATAAGCCCACCGTCAATGGAAAAAATACATTCTGGGGAAAGAGACGATCATACACACTGATCACAAACCTCTCTAGTTCATACAGAAATAGGGGAAATTATAGAATGACCACCATTAGAAGTGGTCCACCTACCTGCAACAGTTCCATATAAACATCAAGTATAATACATGTATCTCCAATCATGTCACTGACTACCTCATTCGGCCTCCTATGGATGCACTCACCACTGTGCTCCATTCTTGTGGACATGAAACATCAGAGTGGCCCCAACTTTACTTGCAAGATCTGGACTTCACCAACACATATCAACTCTTGGGTACATGCACCACTGTCACTAATTTTCACATTCACAATGGAATCTTATGCCACCCGAGCAATATCTGTGTTCCTACAAGCGAGTGTGCAAAGATGATTTGGGAAGCCCACTACAGTCGAGTGGCAAGACATTTTGGCATAGATAAAACTATGGTTTTTCTTTAGAAACATTTTATTGGCCAAAACTTCGACATGACGTCGGCAAGTATATCATATCTTGCACTGCCTATGCCATTTCCAAGACAACGATCAAGAATCAAGTCTTATACACCCCTCTTCCTATTCCCAAGAAGCCATGGGAATCCATATCCATGGATTACATGTCTAGTTTTCCATCAACCAACCACGGAAATGACTGTGTGTTTGTGTTCATTGATCGTTCTCGAAGATGGCCATCCTCACAGCCTGTAAGAAGACTATCAAATTAGAAGATACTGCCAAGATCTTCTTCGAATGAGTTTGGATCGACTTTGGGATACCGCAGACCATCATATTCGATCGAGACAGTAGGTTCCTCAACACCTTTTGTTCGAGTCTTTGGTCTCTGTTGGACACCAAGCTTACAAAATCCATTGTTTTCCACCCCCAAACCGATGGCCAAACCGAGGTCATTAACCTGATGATTGTGCACATCCTGCGCATGTACAATTCTAAGCATCCTCATACATGGGATGAGAGTCTTCCATATTTCCAACACAGTTACAACATGGCTCTCTATAGTTCCACCGGTCATACCCCATTTCAGGTGGGTCTGCGATTCCAACCCTTGGGACCCATTGATGTTGCACTTCCTCTTACCACTGCGTAGACAGACTCTTCCCTTGATCATTCTGTGATCGACAAATCCACTAGATTAATTTAGTGGATTCAACACATTCACCAACAAGTCCAGGATATTTTGAAAAAATCCAATGCTAAGTACAAGCAGTGCCATCATAAAAACAGGGTACCACACCAGTTTTAGGTTGGCGACAAAGTCTGGTTACATTTGTAGAATGAGCATCTCATCGGGCCCCATTAGAAGCTTCTCCCACTTTTATATGGGCCTTACACTATCCCTAAGGCTGTGGGTAGCAATGATTTTGAGCTCAACACTCCACCCTTCCTTGGTCTGCATCTAGTATTCAATGTGGACCTCCTTCGACCATATTTTCCACCATTATTGGAAACCTCTAAGATCATTGAACAACTGACACCAATAGAGCTCAACCCTGACTGCATGGAACAAGCATACGTTGACCAGATAGTGGACACACGGGTCAAGGGCACTTGCCAGCAGTGGATCCATATTTATCGGGTTGTCAAGGTAGGGAAACTCCTACACCAAGGAAAGTGGCTCACTTGGGGCCAAATCCAACAGAAGTTTCCTCACATGATGAGGGAACTCAATGCAATGGAGACCATTGCTTTCTAAGGGGGGAGAATTGATCAAGGTGGATATTGGTGGCCACCCACCTATTCCAACTGGATCCTCGTGTCTATTTTTTTATTCAACATTTCTTTCTGTACTGCTTTATAATTGTGAGTTCTACACTTTTGGGATTTTTAAAGCCTCACACATTCTTCGGGTGGATATGGGTGGCCTCTCTCTTAATCCAACTAGATTATTTTGTATGTTTTCATGCCAACACATCTTTTTGTACTTCTAGGGTTGTTTTGGGGCCCTAAACGTTTTCTTTTTTACTTCCAATAGTCAAAATGTAGACAAAGTCAGAGTATGATGGAGGAATGTATACTTCCTTGAAATACCTTTCCAACGGGCTATCACGCACCTAAAACAGAGGCTGTATGAAAAATTTACAACCCTAGGAAGTTGAGGTACCAAATTACACCAACTTACCCATAGGGCCCACATGACTTTTGGTGTTTCGCCTTCTAGGGTTAGGTTTTTGGATGTCTAGGGTTTTGGAATTCATGAGTAATATGAAAAGGGCCTCTAGAGCCTCATTGTTATCCATTTCTTCTCACGCGGATGCGTGTAGCATCCACATCTCTTCTCAGAGATAACTACCACCATTCGAGCAAGTTTCATTTATGCGGTTTTACAGTTTCATCCTATTTCATTATTTAATAGAAGGTATTGTTCATTGGATATTTGTGTTATTCTTCCTATCTCTGTGTTTATTGTATTCAGTCTGTTAATCAGTTCGTTCCTCTCCTAAATCTAGATCACACCCTCTGCAAGATAGGGCATCTGACTAGTCATATCAACTAGTCTCAAACAGGTCTTTTGGGTAAAATAATGATATCTTCTTCATTGAGTATCGAAATTAAGTGAGACTAGTTGCATTGGATAGTGGAAAGTTTTTCGTGTTTCTGGTACATGTTTCATAATCAAATATCATATATTGTGATCTTGGCATGCTTTAAAATTATGTTCTTCTGGAAGGGACAAAAATAAACAAGCTGTGGGGAAGTTACCATAACATAAACAATCAAAGTGATCTTGTGGGGATTCAAGAAATGGACATCAAAAATCAAAGTGATCTTGTGGGGATTCAAGAAATGGAAAAACATAAACAATCAAAGTGTTCTTGTGGGGATTCAAGAAATTGAAAAACATAAACAATCAACCCAAGAAGGAGAGGTTGAAGAAAATCACAACTTGAGAGATGGGATTAAAGAGCTATAAGAAACACTGACCAACAATTTGACCCTAAGTAATCTGGAAAGAAAATTAGATATCAAACGCATCAAAGAGGAAATGAATAAGCTAATTTAACTGGACTATGTGCGTAATAAAAGAACCTTGAAACTCATAATTTTTGGTATAAAAGAACAACAAGAGGATGATATGATAGTAACAGTAAAAGAAGAATTAAATAATAAATCACAAATTGATACAACTTACCTCATAGAAGAAAAGAGGCTAGGAAAAATAATTGATAACAAAGATAGGTTGATTTGTGTCAAAGTAAGTTGTAATGACCATAAATATATCATACTCGGTGATTCTCTGAGCTTAAAAGGGTTAGAAATATTTATAACTGAATACCTCATTCCCAAAGACCAGGATGAATTAATGAAGGAGGTTCAAAAAGTAAAAGAAGATAGGAAAGAAGGAAAATGGGCAGTAATTAGAAATTAAAAAGCTATTGTTAGGGATAGAGACCAAAAGGCCAATAATAATAAATAGGAATTTGGGACACTCGTGATCCTTTTTTGGAACTGTTGTGGCTTTCCATGGTGCAAAGGTCATATGATAAGTTGGATCCCAAGTGGTATTGATATTATTTGTTTAGTTGAAACTTGGGATCATGAGGATTTTAAGGTCCCTAACATAGAAAGATTTGTCTTGTGGTCGGCATGGAACAAAAAGTCCCATCATAGAAGGATAGGAGGCATAGCTTGTTATATTAGAAAGACCATTTCTCATCACATTCAAATTCATAAGATCGACCCTCTCAATCAATACATTGGATATAAATTCCAGACACCAATGCTAAGAAGATGTATATAGAAATTTACTATTTTTCACCTATTAATTCTAATTTTATAAAAAAAAAAAAAACTAGATATCAATTGTCTCTATAATAATTTATAAAAATATATTTATAGTTTGAAAAATGAAGGTAACATCCTCCTGCTAGGAGACTTTAATGTTAGGATTGAAACTAAACAAGCTACTCTTTTAATTACTGATTGTACAGCCATAATCCTTTATGTCTATATGAGGACCTTGTTTTATCTAATAGCTACAAAAGAAGCTATGAAGACCTAATTGAGAAATTTTTAGTACTGAGTTGGTCAAGATCTACAACTCTCAAGACCTAATAATTTACAATGGAGTAATGAAGTGGCCAAACTCCAACCAGATGACTTGTTTTCATGGGATAGGTAGTAGTGTTGTAGATTATGTGATATTTGATATCCCCATTTCCAACCAAATAACAACTTTTGACCTTTTAAATGACCATGAACCCAACTATGATCATAAGCCTTTAAACCTAACTCTAAACTTTTCCATGCAGAAGAGCGCCATTGAAGAGAATTTTGATAATCAAAGGCAATTGAGCTTTGACAAAAATAAAGTTGACCTTTTCTTAAAGGATTTAAATAGTAAATTAAATCTCCTCACTTATAAGGACAGCATTGAAGAACTCTATCATAATTTTACATTGACCCTTTCCACTTCTATTAACAAGTTCTCTTTCAAGGTGTCCTATAAAAACAATAATAGAAAGACCAACCCTTGGTATGATAAAGAATGTAAAATTTCTAGGAAATCTATTAGAGATTCTTTGAATGAGTCCTTAAAACTTGATAAGATCAATACGTACAAATCCCTAATTAAAAGGAAAAAATGTACTATATCAATAAAATGCAAGAGCAACATTCACAACTATCTAAGTTGGATCCTAAGAAGTTCTGAGCCAAATTATAAACCACAATACTAAATAAAATAATATGATTCCCTTAAGGGACTTGAATTCCTACCTTAAAAGTCTTTACACATTCCCTAATGCCATCGACACCATTCCTATTGTCCCTACAAAGGATGAAGTTTTTTATTTAGATGTGTAACATCCCCAATGTACAACTAGGATATGCCACGTAAAAGTTTTCGAACTGTATGCAAATTAAATCATATACACACATAAAATCTTGCAAAAAATTATATATAAAACTTAAAATAGACAAATAAATTATGTAAATGCACAGATTCATATGGAAATAACAGTAAACATATACATGTAGCATAGACAGGAAATGGCCATAAATATAACACATATATAGTAATGCAACATATAAATTAACACACAATTGACACTTATCTTGGTAAGAATATCACCAAGTGCATGCAGACCTTCCATGAACCTCCCAGCCTTAGACCATAGTGCTCATCACTCTTAGCAGTGGGCCACCCTAGAGCTGGGACTAAACTCCTCCTGGGTAAAGGGATTCCTAACTAGGCTGATGTATCTCAGACAACGGGAAATACTCCGTCATAGGTGCCACTCAAACTAACAGCCTACAATCCATCATTCCCCACATGCCTATCCCACCCCAAAAAGTGTGCCCCTTATCTGATCAACAGTCCCTCGACTTCACCACTTCCTTTCCGGGGCTTCAGCAACAGGCCAGACAGGAAGTCTTAGAACCCTGTAGGTGTAGTTTAGCAGCTTCGGGAAATCAATTCCTAGAAATTCTCTCACCTAGAGAGAAATTTCTCATGGGCCTGAGAACCTGCCTCTTCAGTATCCCATAGGCCTAACAACCCACTTCTTTATTCCATCTCCCAAGCTAACCAGGTACAAAAATAGGTATGGGTACAGATAGAGGTTCGGTTACAGTGAAAGGAAGGTGCAGAGGACAACTCAATGAGTGAGTGCATGATCATGGAACAATTGGAAAATGAACTAAGTCTAAGCCATATGTATGCATGTTCCCAACTTGACACTTGTCATGTTGGGAGCTACTTTGGCCCACTTGTCCCCATCCTTAGAACTTAGGATAAAATAATTATCCATACTTTATACTTTAAGACATATTGATATAATATTCCTTTTTGGCTTAAGATCCCTAGCTTAGCCCCTTTTCCTTAACTTTTATCCCTCGATTTCCTGAACTAGTGGACTTTAGTCCCCCATACTCTTTTATCATGGTTGGTCTACACACAACGATGTATTTTATATTAATGATAAGACATATACAAAAATAGGCTCACTGGCCTTTAGCATCTAGTCTCTCCAGCCTAATCATCACATAATCCTTCTGGATTATTATAAATGGGATCACCAACCTATAAAAAAAAACATATACACAAAGGCACCCTGGCCTCAAAATTGTGTGCACTTAAGTTTGTTGCACGCGATATCCTGGAATGTGCACACTTCATCATTTTATTGTGCAATACATGTGCACACTATACCATGGAATGTGCATACAAAAATGATATGAAACAACTCACCAACTTAAGTACATTTGCATTTACATTTACAATTGGGTTCATCCTAGGGGTATTACAATCCCCTCCCCTTATTTATGCACTATCCTCGGTGCATTATGTACACATACACAACCAAAATTTCAAAGATCCTAAAAAATATGTGGATATTCTGCCTGCATTGCATCCTCATTCTCCCAAGTAGCGTCCTTAGGACCGTACCAGGTCCATTAAACCTTTACAAGCCCTATGGCTCGATTCTGAAGCTGTTTGAATTTTTGGTCCAGAATGCGTACCAGATGTACTTGGAAAGCACCTTCTTGCTCCACGTGAATCACATTCCAATCAATAACATGATTAGAATCAGATATATATTTCTTGATCAATGATACATGGAATACATTATGAACAGACATAGATGCAAGCAATGAAATCATATAAGCTATTGGACCAATCCTCTTTAGGATTTCAAATGGCCCACAATAGCAAGCTACCAGCTTTGAAAAATTTCCCAACCTTAGGGAACTTCTTTTGGCCTTCACTTTCAAGAATACATGGTCCCCCACTTTAAATTTCCTATGTGTTCTTCCCTTATCAGCATATCTTTTTTGTCTGTCTTAGGCAACCTTTAAATTTTGTTTTATTTTCAAAATTTTCTCCTTCATTTCCCTGAGTAAATCTGGCCCTACTCTATCTGCTGGGTTATCCCAGCTTACAAGTGTGTTTCACTTTCTTCCATAAATTGCCTCAAATGGACTCATCTTTAGAGATGTTTGGTACCCATTGTTATAAGAAAAATCTACTAAGTGAAAGTAGTCTTCCCATCTTGATGGTTTATCCATCACATACATCCTCAACATATGCTCAATCACTTGATTCACCCTCTCTGTTTGTCCATCTGATTCTGGATGATATGTTGGCATGTTTTTTTAGACAGAGGTAGAGTATGCGTGTTTTTCATTGATGGAAAACATCAGCATGATCAGTAGTGTGGAGATAATGGAAATATCAATAGTGTAAGTTCAGAAGGAGGAAAACAATCAAAGCACGACAAAGGTTTCATTTCAGAGTTTCATAGATCAGGAAATCCAAAGGAAAGAGGTTTGAACTCGTGATATGTGAAATCACGATAACAATCTTGACCATTGGAGTCATAGGACACGTGGCAAGTGATTGGAATTTTGTTGAATTGCACATTGGAGGAGTCAACGAGAATGGTGTGGGAACTCATGATATGTGAGATCACGAAAATATTTGGACCATCGAATCATCAAGATCATGGACCGTTTATCAGGCTCGATGAAGTTCATAAGTTCATGAAATATGAAGCACCTTTTGGCGCAGCCTGTGGTCACCGTCGGTGGTCATGTGAGGGGAAGAAACTAGCGGTGCTAATCTCCATCTCGGAGTATCGGTGATCACAACTTGGAGTGTCGATACCCTTCATCACAGGAATGCCGAAATGAAAAATCATGAAATTCAAATTCTATTTAGGGCTCGGTCACAGTTAGTGGGCATATGAGATAAACGTGAAATCCTTTGGATTTAATCCAACGGTGCTGGTTAATTGGAAACTTGATCAAAGGGTTATTGTTTCACCTCATAGGTAATCGATCAGTTACGATTCAGTTAGAAGAACTGAATCGTGATTCTTGGACAGTTGGCGATTCAGTTGCTAGTTCATTTTCTTGGAGATTCAAGGTGTAACTGAATAAGTGGTATAGGATAAAATGGAAACGCAAGGACTGTGGAAGTGGTGCAGTTCTAACCGAAAGAATGAGATGAACTGTAAGTAGGGTAAAATGAAAGAATGCAGGGGATGAGATAAAACTCAGAGATGAGTAACAATCACCAATCAGACAAAAGCAAGAGCAGAATAGCATAATAGCATGTAGCAGAGCAGAACTGCAGAACTGTTTTTGAACCAGAGAAGAATTGCAGAACAGGGAAGAAGGGGTAAGAATTGAATCACATGTATTGTTTGCTCGTTAATTAATTATGGATAATCAGGGAGGTAGGGTGGTGCGAGGGAGGACTGTGGTCCTATGATATTCTAGTTGGTGCTTGAATATTAGGACTTGTAGCTTCCATCTAGTTGTGGCTAGAAAACATGGTGGCAGAGTGGTGCTTGGGAAAGCACTGAGTTTTCTATATGCAAGTTGGTGCTTGTATAAGTGGAAGTAGGTGCTTCCATCTAGTTGGTGCTGGAACACTCAGGGAGTTGGTGCTAGAGAAACCAGAGAGTTGGTGCTTTCAACAAGTTGGAGCTTGTAAAACAGAGGTAGTAGCCTCACTTTGAGTTGATGCTCAAACATAGATGATGTACAGAACTTAAAATACTTCCTATCATTTCGAAGAAGAGGTTTTCTCCCTTTATGTCGTGAAAAATATGTCTCTGTGTATATCTTATGTATGATTGATGCTCATTGTTTATGTTGATCATATGATGTATAATATTGATGGTCACTTGATGAAAGATTAAAAATGGTTTAATAGACTTAAAATTGTTTAAGCACAGTAACAACTGATTCACACCGCCCCCCCCCCCTCTCAGTTGTCTTAGTAATTTCAACAATTGTTATCAGAGTGGGTTCCTTTTATTTAAAGGTAGATCTGTAAGCTTAAACATGACAAGTCATGAAGGGACTTCAACCAGTAAGCCTCCTTTGTTTGATGGAACAAATTTTTCCTTTTGGAAGGTTAGAATGAGAACATACCTAATGGCCTTAGGTGTTGATGTTTGGGATGTAGTAGAGATTGGATATACAAAGCCTGTTGTGCTGGCTTCCAAGGATGATAAGTTAGAATTTAGATTTAATGATAAGGGAATGAATGCTATCTTGAATGGACTTGCAGAATCCGAGTTTGTAAAGGCGATGCATCTTCAAACTGCCAAATAAATGTGGGATAAACTTATTAGCAGCTATGAAGGAAATGAGAAAGTAAAACATGCCAAACTTCAAACATTTAGGTTGAAGTTTGAACAACTATAGATGAATGAAGATGAAACAATTAGCAAGTATTTTTTAAGAGTTGAAGAACTTGTGAATGCCATGAAGGGTCTTGGTGAGAAGATTGAAGAATCGCTTTTAGTTCAAAATATTTTCAGATCTTTGCTTGATAAATTTAATCCAAAAGTCTCTGCAATAGAAGAACTAAATGATCTTAAAAATCTTTCCATTGATCAAATCCTAGGAACTTTGACTGCATGTGAAATGAGAATCAACAAAGATAAATCCATTACTAGAGAAGCATCTGTTAAAGCAGACAAGAATATCGATTCAGATTTAGATGATATTGAGGCAAAATTTGTGAGAAGGTTAAAGAAAGGATCAGGAAAATATCAAGGCAAGCTTCCCTTCAAATGTTTTAATTGTGGTAAGATAGGTCATTTTGCATCTAAGTGTCCCCATCAAAAAAAGTACTAGAACTCTGATGATGAAAAGAAGTACAAATTCAAGAAATATAGTAAAAATAAAAGTTTGTGTGCAAACAATGACAATTCCTCAGAAGACAGATAGTGATTCATCATGTGAAAACAAAGTGAATGATTTTACGCTTATGGCTATGGGATATTCTGATGATGAACACACAGGAGGTGAAATGGATGATGAAGAAGTTGTGGTTGATATGGAAGGTGAATTAATCAGTTCTTTGGAAGAAATTGACAGACTCAGATGTAATAAGATAAAACAAAAATAGTTGTTGAAGCAGTTTAAAATGAATGGTGAAAAACCTGATGAAAACTTTTCTCTACTAAAAGTGGAGTTAGAAGAGGCAAAGAAAATAGAAGACATATTGAAACAACAGTTGTCAGARAAGAAAGCGARGTGTGAAKCCTTAGAAGAAGAGATAGTAAAAACCARAAAAGAAATGGAGAAGTTTAAGGGATTGTATCACCAAAATYTGCCAAGTATTAAAGCCTCAGAAGGATTAACCTCCATTCTAAATCAACAAAGAAACCCAAAGTTGAAAGCTGGCTTGGGGTATGAAGAAGGATCAAGTAGTGATCATCCAAGTAATACCGAACCTATCAAGTTTGTCAAATCCACAAACATTGACAACAGTCACTCTGCAGAAACAAAGAAAGAGAATCAACCACCAAGAAGGAATGAAAGAAAAAGTACCAGAACCAAATCTGTAGACTAGAGAGATTATTAGCATGAAAGAAATCGACCTCCTCAAAGAAGACATAATTTTTCAAGGTACAAAGGTTTTTTTTATGGTTATTGTTTTTTCTGTTCTAACTTTGGTCACAAAGCTATAAATTGTTCTTTAAGACTTAGATATGAGAAATCAAGTTTTTCAAGAAGATTGAGACAACCAAGCAACAAACAATCACAGACTATAAATCATGTGATGTCTGGGAGAAGGACACAGGTGAAACACAACAACAATTATGAGCATAAAAATCATTATGATCTATTATTCAGTGAACCATAATGTTACAACTACCATAATTATGGACATAAAGCTGCAAACTATCGCTTAAGAAACTATAAGCTAGATCTGAATCCTGCTGCTGAAAATTTCAAGGTTTGGAAGAAGAAAGAAGATGACCAATGCGGATTAGTGTTATCAGCCCAAAGACAAAAGAATCCTCGGTATATTGACAATGGATGTTCCAAACATATGACTGGAGACAAAAGTAAGTTTCTAACTCTAAGTGAAAGAAAATCAGGGAATATAAATTTTGGAAATGATGCACTAGAAAAAATAAAAGGTAAAGGAATGGTAAGTTTGAGTAATGGCAAAGGGAAAGCTCAAGATGTGTTTTTTGTAGAAGGCCTGAAACATAATCTTCTTAGTGTCAGTCAAGTTTGTGACCAAGTATGTGAAGTCATTTTTACCTCTAAAGATTGTAGAGTAAAATCGGTGAATTCGGGACAGCGAGTTGCAAAAGGGATAAGAACAAAAAACAATGTCTATGTGTTAAAAGAAGAAAAAGAAGAATGTTACTTAAGCAAGTATGATGAAAGTTGGCTATGGCATAGGAGACTTGGACACTTAAATTTTGATCATATAATCAAGCTCAGAAACAATGGGGCAGTAAAAGATCTTCTGAAGATATCAAAGCCATACGACTTTGTTTGTAAACCTTTCCAGATAGGAAAACTTACTCGTACTCATTTCAAATCAAAAAACTTTCCTTCAACAGAAAAACCTCTCCAGTTAGTACATATGGATTTATGTGGACCATCAAGAAAAGAAGGTACAGGAAAAGAACATTATTTTATGTTGATTATTGATGACTATTCTAGACTAACATAGGTTGCCTTTTTGAAGGAAAAATCTGAAGCATTTGAAAAATTCAAAGTGTTTAAGGCTCTAATTGAGAATCAAACAGGAAAAAGATTGAAGGCAGTAAGGTCTGATAGAGGAGGAGAGTT
>JZKD02S0168137.1:100070-163497 GCA_000966675.3 Picea glauca
TCTCAGTTGTATTAGTAATTTCAACATGATAAGTTGTACTAAAATTCAAATTTGTTCCAAATCCATTAAATAATCCCTTCAAAAAAATTGAGGTAAATTTTGGATCTCTGAAATACACAATTGTCTCGGGTATACCATGTAATTGATGAATTTATCTCATATAAACATCAACAATGTCGATTGCCTTGTGAGTGATATTTACTGGGATAAAATGGGCAGCTTTAGTAAGCTTATCCACCACTACCATGATAAAATCATGTTTTTTGTTTGTTTTGGGAAGTTTGGTGATGAAATCCATTGTTACAACTTCCCATTTCCACTCGGGAATGGGTAATGTATGTAGAAAACCAGGGTGTCTATACTCAACCTTCACCTTTTGAAATTCCAAATATTTGGCAATAAAATCAACAACTTCTCTCTTCATGTCTGACCAATAATATTGGCTTTTGATAGTTGCAATAGTTTTTTGATAACCTGGGTGCCCAACATAAGGTACATTATGAATTTCTCTCAATATCACATTTCTCAATTCATGGGAATTTGGTACATAAATTCTACCCCTGTACATGATAATTTCTTCATTATCTAGCTTATATTCTTCAATTTTCTGCTACAAAATACCTTGTTGTATTTTGCCACTAATTCCTTGTATTGCAAATCTGATTTTGCAGCCTCCAAAATTCTTTGTTTCAAATATGATTGGTACATTCTAATGGTTGTAGAATGCAACTAATGCACTCTTCTGCTGAGTGCATCAACCACTTTATTCTCTTTTCCCTTGATATTCTTTATATCAAAGTCATATTCACTGAGAAATTCTAACCATCTTCTTTGCCTAGCATTTAGAGTTGGCCAATCAAATAAATATTTCAGACCATTATGGTATGTTCTCAACTCAAAACTTTTCCCCATGAGATAGTTCCTCCACTTCCTCAAGGCATGCACTATGACTGCCACCTCCAAATCAGGAGTGGCATAGTGCCTTTCATGCTCCTTCAACTTCCTTGATTCATAACATACAACAAACCCATTTTGAATGAGGAATTCACCAAGTCCTTCTTTACATGCATCTGTGCATACAATGAAGTCTTCATTTGGATCTGCAATCCTTAAAATTGGAGCACTAGTTAATAATTGCTTCAAGTGTTGGAAACTCTATTCACAATTCAATGTCCACTGAAACATCACACCCTTATTTTGCAAGGAAGTGATTGGTGTGCAATCTTTGAGAATCCTGCAATAAATCTCCTATAGTATCCTACAAGGCCCATGAATGATCTGACCTTTGTCACATTATTTGGCATTGACCATTCTCTAATGGATTCTATCTTCTCGTGATCCATTGCTATCCCATTCTATGAAATGATATGTCCCAAATAATGAATTTTATTTTGATAAAATGAGCACTTGCTCAATTTGGCATACAACAAATGCTCCCTTAATACTTGTAATACCATCCTCAAGTGTTGTTCATGCTCTTCCTTTGACTTAGAATATATAAGAATGTCATCTAAAAATACAATGACAAACTTATCTAAGTATTCTCTGAAAATACTATTCATTAAACACATGAATACAACTGGTGCATTTGATAATCCAAAGGGCACCACTATGAACTCATAATGACCATACCTTGTTTTGAAAGCAGTCTTGTTGATGTCTTCTTCTTTAATTTTTACTTGATGATAACATGACCCGAGATCAATCTTGGAGAATATTTTTGCATCTTTCAACTGATCAAAGAGGTCATCGATCCTTGGAAAAGGATACTTATTCTTCACAGTTACCTTGTTCAACTGCCTAAAGTCAATGCAAAGTCTCAATGTTCCATCCTTTTTCTTCACAAATAAAACTGGGGCACCCCAGGTGACACATTTGGGCGTATATACCCCTTCTTAAAGAGCTCTTCAAGTTTCATTTGCAACTCCTTCAATTCTAGTGTACTCATCCTGTAGGGAGTCTTGATACGAGAGCTAGTCCATGCATCAAATTTATGGAGAAATCAATGTCTCTTTTAGGGGGAAATCTAGATATTTCCTTAAACACATCTTCAAACTATTTTAGGACTGCATAATCTTCAATATTTGACACCTTATCTTTAGGTGTCTCTTCCATATGTGCTGCAAATAATTGACACCCTTTTCTGTAACATTTCTTCAGCTGCAACGCTGTAATTTCTCTGATGGTTACTGCCATGGGAATTCCCAACACCTTCCTTAGGTTCCCTTCCTCATCCAATGATCTGAGATACTTTTGTCAGGTGACTTATTAAAGAATCGTATTAAATCAGCATAAGCTAAAGTACACCATAAAGAAGGAAAAACTCAAAAGGAAAGAGACATAAGCATGCAATATGAACACAAAGAACTTGATAACAGAGTTCATCCTTGGTGGACCACATCTCTGGGTCCTCCTCTCAAATGGGTAGGTCTACTTATTAACTCCACAAAATAATTGGGAAAAATATATAAGTATACCTCATTTTGGAGTTAAGTTATAGAAGCTTTGCTCAGATCAAAAAACTAACACCACCACTACGTTTGTGGCATCATCTTACCTAAAATTGATTGTCTCCATGCATCTATCCAAGTTTGGCACTTTCAGGCCCAAGAGACACCCCTACCTCATTTTCTGTGCCACTACTCTTGTAATAAATGACTGGATTCTCTCAAAATCCATGCCAATTCTAAAAAATCGTGCCCGAATCTGTATGGGTGTGCTTGGTCTGCCTCTGTCTCGAACACTGGTGGAGGCCCCTTCTTATACACAATTTTAGGAAGTTATGCATTAAGTGAGTTCGTTGGAACGATGGTAGATGGAGATATTTTAAGGCTATTTAGTTGGCGGAGGTCCCTATATCAAATCTCGTAGACTCCGCTTCAACACATGGTTTGAAACCAAATATTTTTGCGCGCACTCTAAATATAGTGGGAGATTTTGGCAGTGGATATATATAGTGGACATGCCATATATAGCAGAATCGCCACCATATTTGGAAGGGTTAGGATATTTTATATTTTTAAAAATATTCGGTCACGAGCCCTCCTTGGGCATTTTGGGGGTGCCACATGGCACCCTTCGATTGGGCCGTGTGGAATCCATTGATTTCCACACCTGTATGCTGGTTTCACCTACATGTCACCTTCATACTTGACACCTCCACTTCACCTCCGTACTCGACACGTGGCACTTTTCCACCGATCCACATGGTGCCCGAAAAAGCCTATTGGAGGGTGACACATGGAAGCCTCTGGTTCTACCACATAGGATGTATGGATAATGACATCATCCGTACTGATGTTGACATCAGCAGTACAAATGCAGACTCATCCCTACTGACTGGGCTAGGTTGACCAAAACTTTGACCGCGAATATCGTTTGATCTGTAACTCTGTTTGACAAGCCATTTGCACCATTAGAAAGCTTGCGACGCGCTCTTCACGATCATGCCATTTTAACCAAGTTTTGAAATATTTTAATATTTTCCCTTTTCTTGTCTGTTGAAGCCATTATGAGCTTTTTGAGTTGTTCTTAGCCTTCTCTAGATACGTTTTGTATCACGCCTTCCCACTGAGAAATTTTTGGACCACCAAAAGATTTTAGAAATAAACTGGTAAGTAAGGGAAGAGTCCCCTCACTTTTTCCTTCTCAATCCACTTTTCCTTGCTTGGATGTGTGCCCTCACTTTTTCCTTCTTAATCCACTTTGCCTTGCTTGGATGTGTGCCCTTTAAGCCTACTCGAAGATAATCAACATCACCCCTGCGTGAAGTCCTCGTACTTTTGTCCAGGATGATATCTTCCTGTAAATCATCCAAGTACTCTGGCGCAAACTCATCAACTGAAGGTATTGAAACTTCCTCATCCTGATCCATGATCATGGGAGGTTCAAAAAGTTTCAATTTCTTTACGTTCACAACTAAATAAATATTCATATAAGGGGGAAGATCTAAACAAAAATCATTAGTGTCACTTTTCCCCAAGATAGTGAAGAGTCCATATCAGATGGGCTTGAGTTTCTTTCCTTCACACTCCAATCATTCCTTGCTGATATGAAGCCATACCCAGTCTTCAACCTGGAACTGATGATCAACCCTTGCTTTTCATGTCGAGATTTATAATATGCTTGACTCTTCTCCAATTGTTCCTTGAATGCCTGGTGTATCTGTTGAATCCTCTGGATGAACTTGCGGGCTCTGTCCTCTGTTCGTTCTTCATTCACATCAACATCTCTCCCATACATCAAGTCCAAAGGAACCTTTGGTAGGTACCCAAAACATGTCTCAAAAGGCGAAATTTGAGTGGAAGAATGTAAAGCTCAGTTATAAGCATGTTGTACATAAGGTATATGTTCATCCCATAACTTAGGATTCTTGGTGCAGTAACCTCAAAGCAAAAGTACCATTGTTATGTTTACCACCTATGTATTTCCATCAATCTGTGGATGAAAAGTAGTTCTCCTCTTCAACTTGGTGTCCATAATTCTCCACAAGCTAGTCCAAAAATCCCCAAGGAATCAAATATCTCAATTCGAGACAATGGACGTGGGTAACCCAAAGTGAACCTAAACATGTTGAAAGAATAGATTAGCAATTTGCTTAGAAGTGATCTGGTTTTTACATGGCATCAAGATACACATCTTGCTGAACCTATCCACTGCAACATAAAAATAATCATGACCCCCTATAGTCATTGGTAAACCCTCTACAAAATGCATGGAAATTCTTTCCCATGGATGGGATGGAACAATAAGTGGTGAGTATAGCCCCAATTTTATATTAGTGAGCTTACAAGTAGAACACATCATACACCCCTTTACATATTTACTTACAATTGCTTTCAGTTGAGTCCAATAACAAAACCTCTACAACTGAGCCATAGTTTTTCCTACCCAAAAATGACCAGACGCAAGAGAAGTGTGAGCATCTCGTATTACATGGACTTCTTCACTTGTAGGAATACATAGCTTCCAAAGATGATAGAGTAGTTTTTCCTGCAGACAATAGTTCTCTACCTGTGTACCATGGGTTAGCTTCTCATATACTTCTTTAAAATATCCATCGATGGCATACTTCTCTATATAGCTCTCATGAGATAAAGAAGTATTCTTTAAAATAATTGAAGCAACAATAGGAGGTCTAGAAAGCATATCTACTACCTTGTTACTTGTACCCTTCTTGTACTTGATTACCAAATGAAATTGTTGTAGAAAACCCATCCATTTGTGGTGCCGAGATTGTTGCAGTTTGGTCTGTGCTTGAAGATACTGTAAGGGTTGGTGATCTGTATGTATAATTGTTTCTTTCCCTAACAAGTAGTGCTTCCATTTCTTTACACTTTGAACTAATTCATACAACTATTTATCATATGTAGGATAGTTATCAACATCGTGGTTAAAAGTTTTAGAGTGATAACAGATAGGCTTACAATATTGCATCAATACTGCACCCATGGCATATCCGATAGTGCTAATACTGGTGAGGTACTGATCTTCTCCTTCAAAGTGTCGAAAGATTTTTGTTTCTTTCCTTCCTACTGAAAAGTGTTCTTCAGACTGGTTAAGGCATGAAAAGGAGTTGTTATAAAGAAGAAGTTGGGAATGAATCTCCTCCAATACTGGACTGCACCTAAGAAGCTTCAGACTTCGGTCACACTTTTTGGCTCAGACCATTTTACAATAACTTTGATTTTGGAATGATCAAACTTCAATTGTCCTCCTCCCATGATATGACCTAAGTATACAAGTGCATTCTTGCCAAATTCACATTTAGACATTTTTACATACAAATTTTCCCTCTGCAAAGTATCCAATACTCGTTTTACATGCCTTACATGTTCATCCCAAGTCCCACTAAAAACAATAATGTCATCTAAATATACAATCACAAAGTCATCCAGGTAAGGCATGAACACATCATTCATCACACACATGAAAGTTGTCGGAGCATTGCAAGGCCCAAATGACATAACTAATCACTCAAACAATCCTTGTTTGGTTTTAAAAAAAATATTCCATGCATCCTGTTTCGCGACCCCGATTTGATGATATCCATTGTGCAAATCCAACTTAGTGAAATAAAAAAATTTCTTCAATTGATCAATTAAATCATCTATGTGAGGAAGAGGGTATCGATTTTTCATCGTGATTTTATTCAAAGCCTGGAAATCGACACACATTCACCATGTGCCATATTTCTTTGGCACCATCATGATCAGAGAACCACAAGGAGATGAATTGGGCCTGATGACCCCTTTATCCAATAATCCATGTACCTGCTTCTTAATCTCTGTCATATCCACAACTGACATCCTGTACATGCCCACATTAAGAAGATGAAAATCCTGCTGAAGATGTATCTCGTGTTGGATTTCCCTCTTAGGAGGTAATCCATCTGGTTCCTAAAAAATATCATCATACTTAAAGATAATGTAAATTAATTCCTTTTTATGAGATGGATCACACCCTTGGAAAGCGTTGGATGTCCCGACATATTTATCTTTGACGACCATGAGTACATATCTCTTATTAGTGGTTGTGAGTCATTTCATTTTCCCTGCACTAACACGTGTTGTATTTACCCTCATGCTGTGAGCTCTAACAATATATTCCACTCCCCCCTTAGTAAGGTGGTATTTGTTCTCATGACGATAGAAGGCTTCTTTCATATAATAAATATAAGGACTCCCCAACACTATGCCACATATATCAAGTGGTACAACATCCAAATCCACTTCATCAATCAATTTTGAAGAAATAGCAAATATGACCCTACATTGTTTGGTGACATTAATTTTTTATTTATCACATACCCAACCAAGAGGATAAGGCTTCAAATGTGGTTTCATTTCAAGACCCATCTTCTTGACAAGTGCTTCAGATATTAAGTTTACTTGGGAACCCAGATCAAATTATGTATCTATCTTAGTATGTTTAGATACAACTCATATATGAAATAACTCATTCCTATTTCATTCATCAACATGAGATTCATCATTGGAAATTGAACTAGCATGAAGGGAATATTTACCTTGTACTCCAACCACTTTGATCTTTCCTTCATCTCCTAAATTGGAACCAAGATCATGTTGCATTGTAGCAACGGTCTTTGTCTTCCCCTTTCCACCAAACTGTTTTGGTTTATTTTCTGGATGTAGTTTCCAACAGTGTTGTTCATCGTGACCACTCTTCTTGCATTGAATGAAATATGGTTTTCCTCCTTCTCTCATCATTGTAGCAATCTTCTTGTCCTTCCTTTTGAACTTCTTGAAAGCATTTTGTGGTAAATTGGAAGGTTTCTTCGTGGGATCTTCTTGAACATGTTTCCCCCTATTCTCAAGGTGAGTGGCCTGCACACAAACTTCATCAAGACTAGTGGGGTTAAACAAGAGAAAAGTATGATGAATATAACTGTGAAGTGCTCCAATATACTTCATTAAAGTTTCATAAGAATCCAAAGGAATGTTCAATGCAAGAGATTTCTTCTTAAATTCTTCTATGAAACTTTGTACAGTCTGACCTTTACTCTTCCTCAAATTTTTCCATTCCATCATTGCTTTATGTAAATACCCTAATGGATAGAACTACTTCCTTATCTCTGATTTAAATTCCCACCATGAGGAGAGAAGATTACCATAATCACTCATGTCATGAATCTTTCTCTCCAACCATACGAGAGTGGTGCCTTCCATCCGAAGAGAATCCAGTTGCACTTTAACTTCCTCTTCGTTAATATGTTGAACATGGAAATATACTTCAACCCGTCAGATCCAATTATCTAGTTTTTTAGGATTAACATCTCCATTAAACATAGGTAAAGAAAACTTTACATCAATCTTTGATAATGGTTTCTTAAAAGAGGATTTATGGTTAGAATTTTGAGAGTGATGAGAATGCTCACATGAAGAAGAACTAGAACTTGAAGGTGAATATGGAGATTCAGGAGGATCTCCTCCAACCCCTTGGTTTATTGAAGCATCATCATCTGCATGCACTTTCTTTTTCTTCCCTTTATTCTTCATCCTCTTCTCATAATATCCATACATTCGTTTGACCATTTCTGACATGAGATAAAAGACCATGTGAAAGTTTTTCTCCTATTCATCACACTTTTCCTATTCTTCCATCTTCTTCCTTCGAGATGCATGACCAACTTCGGGATTGAACATCTTAAGAGTTCCTTCACCCTGGTTATTCTTGGCCCTAGTACAAATTCATACTCAACAATTCAAGTCAAATATGACTGCTCTGATACCAACATGATCTAGGATCTTTTCGTCAGGTGACTTATTAAAAAATCGTATTAAATGAGCATAAACTAAAGTACACCATAGAGAAGGAAAATCTCAAAAGGAAAGAGACATAAGAATGTAATATGAACACAAAGAGGTTTATAATGGATTTCATCCCTGGTGGACTACGTCTCCAGGTCTTGCTCTCAAATGGGTAGGTATACTTATTAACTCCACAAAAGAATTGGGCAAAATACATAAGTATGCCTCATTCTGGAGTTAAGTTACAAAACCTTTTCTTAGATCAGAAAACTAACACCACCACTAAGTTCATGGCGTCGTTTTATCTAAAAATGACTATCTCCATGCCTCGATCTAAGTCTGACACTTTCAGGCCCAAGAGACACCCCTGCCTCAGTTTTTGTGCCACTTCTACTGCAATAAATCACTGGACTGTCTCGAAATCCTTGCCAATACTCAAAAATCGTGCCCAAATCGGTACAGGTGCACTTGGTCTGCCTCTGTCCCGAACACTGGCAGTGGCCCCTTCTTATACAAAATTCTGGGCAGTTATGCATTAAGTGAGTTCATTGGTGCACTAGTAGATGGAGATATTTTAAGGTTGTTTAGTTGGCGGAGGTCCCGGGATCGAATCCCGTGGACTTTGCTTCAACACATGGTTTGCAACCAAAAATTTTGGTGTGCACTCTAAATATAGTGGCCATTTTTGGGAGTGGTATATATATATATATATATATATATAGCGACATGACATATATAGCGGAACCGCCGCCATATTTGGCGGGGTTCTGATATTTTATATTTTTTTAAATATTTAGTCACATGCCTTCCTTGGGCATTTCAAGGGTGCCACATGGTGCCCTCCAATTGGGCCATGTGGCATCCATTGATTTCCCCACCTGTATGTTGATGTCACCTCCATGTCACCTCTGTACCGGACACCTCCACGTCACCTCCATACTGGACACATGGAACCTTTTGGGTGGTGCCACATGGAATCACCTAGGGTGCCACATGGCATACCCTGGGGTGCCACGTGGCATCCCTTGGGGTGTCACGTGGCACTTTTCTACCGGTCCACATGGCACCCTGAAAATCCTATTGGTGAGTGACATGTGGCAGCCTTTGGTGCTACCAGGTAAGCTGTACAGATGATGACATCATACGTACTGATGATGATGTTAGCAGTATGAATGTTGACTCATCCCTGTTGACTGGGCTAGGTTAACCAAAACTTTGATCATGAATATCTTTCAATCCGTAACTTCGTTTGACGAGACGTTTGTGTCGTTAGAAATCTTGTGACGCGCTCCTCTAGATCATGTTGTTTTAACGGATTTTGGGGAACTTTGAATTTTTTCCCTTTTGTTGTCTGCTGAAGCCATTTTGAGCATTCTGAGTTATTCTTAGCCTTCTCTGGATCCGTTTTGGATCATCCAAGAAAGTAAATGCCTTGTTATGACAATCTAGTATAGCATGATGTTGTTCCAACCAATCTATCCCAATTAGACAGTCATAGGAACCTAAAGGCAAGATGTTTAAATCTGCCCCAGTGTTCAGTCCATTCATGTCCATAAGACATGACTTAACCATCTCATTAACTTTTCTTTTGGCTTCGGTATCCAGCTGCACCAACCAATATTTTCCATGCTTGCTTCTTGGAAAATTTTCCACCATCTTAGGATCTATATAACTATGACTAGATCATGAATCAATTAAAATAGTAATGGTTTGGTTGTTGAGCATCCCTTACACTTCAATGATATGTGACTCATACTCTGATTTCTTGTTTTCCAGGGCTGCATAGAGCCTTGGTACATTTCTTCCCATTTCCTCCACTTTTTCATCTTGCTATACATTGTGAACAGTCCACACGTTTTCACCTTTGTGAGGGAAATATCTAAGAATATGATCTCCTTTACAACCCCAACATTGAATAGGTGGTTTCTTTGGACTTTGACCCCCTATCTCCATCACCTTGGGTTCTCTGGAAGTTGGATGTCCCTGAGGATTATTTATGAAGAATGGTGGCTTAGTCCCTTTCTTCCTCTGGTCCATCTTCAATTTCTTTTTGTCTCCCCAATATTTTTGGAAAATTGGCCTTGCTTTTTGTTGATAATATAGGAATTTAGCTCACCTTATGGTATCATCCAATGTCTTGGGATCATCATACTGTATTTTTTCATTGATCAATGATGGAAATCCACTCAAATAACTTTGAATCTTAACTGTCTCATCCTTGATGAAAGAAACATACTTCAACAATTCTAAAAATATTCTCTCATATTCATCTATGGTCATACTCCCAAGCTTGAGTTCAAAAAAATATTTCATTTTCTTATAATAGCATCTCATATTCAAGTATTTCTTTTCAAAATACTTCTTGAATTCCCTCCAAGTAACACTTTTCTCTTTAATGTGTTGCACTTGTACAAGCTGATCCCACCACATGGATGCCTTTGATTTGAGTTGATAGATGACAATTCTTCCTTCTGCATGAGAAGAATAATTATGAAATTGAAAATACTTTTTCATTCCCAACAACCATGTCTATGCATCTTCATCCTTCTTGTGCTCACCATCAAATGTAGGGGGTTTGATTTTGTTCATTTCTTCTCGTAGCTCATCCACCCTAGACCTCTTACGATTCCTGACAGGGGATGGAATTGAGATGCTATTTTCTCTCTTATTGGAATGCCTCGGGGAGTGACGGTGATTTATGCTAACACTTCTTATTCTTCTTTTCTCATTAGGAGACCTGTGACTTACTGATTTTCTTGAGCCACTCTCCTTATCCAATTTCCTTTCTATTCGGTTTAAGATCTACATTAACTTCATGTTGAAGTCCTCCTCCTGCTCCTTGGCTCTCATAAGCCTTTAATTATTAGGTTTATGGATTTGGACATCCTTCTTCAATTTTTTAATGGTCTCTACCATATTCATATTTTCATTCCTTCCTTACCCATGTCCATTGGAGTTTGTTCCTTCAATGCCCAAATGAGCATCCATCCCTATGATTTCATCTTCCTAGTTGTAAGTAACTTGTGCATATTCCATTCCTCTTCACTCTGTGTTGATCCTTATCTGATCTTGTTATTTTTAACTCTGCAAAATGTGCAACCAACAAAACTTCATAAGGTTAACTGACTCATCAATTTCATGAAAAATATGAACCATTATGGTTCAATAATATATCATAATTATTTCTTCTGATTTTCTAAAAAAATCAATTGCCTATATCAAATTTATGGGTGAACAATTATATTCTACTATCCAACACCTTTCCAATGCCTACTTCCATGCTCAATTCTGAGTCTTGACCAGAACATTATGGTTATTTGAAAATTGTCCATTAATTTTTTTGTTCACTCTTCAACTTGGTGCAACTCTGCGCTGTAATTATGCATTTTTTCATATACTCCATTGGTTTTTTAGTAGGATATCAATTGGGTTTCTTCATATACATATTTTGGACAGTATTTCCAAGTTTCACCTTTTTCTGGGTTCCGGGCTTCTACTTACAACGTGTTGAAGTTCTAGTCCAATTTGTGTTTTTGGTATGGAATGCTACGAGTACTTTCTTTTCCATCTTAAACAATTTTAACATGCCCATAAATTTAATTCATCTCTAGGAATATCTTATATGGTTCAATATATTCCCAATGACTTCTCCTGTGCCTCAATCTGATTCCATAGCATAAAGTTATGGCTCTTCAAAGTTAGTTGGGTCTTAAAATTTACCCTCCACTATTTTTCCTATAACTTCCTCATAAAATCTCTATTTGACGAACAATTTACACCATTAGAAATCTCTCTCCGCACTCTTTTATTTGAGCTACAGAGACAAGTGTACCTTGGTACATTGTGTTCTCGTGTTTTTTGAGTAGCTAAAAACGTTGTTAAGGGCCTAAAAAACACGTTGCAAAAAGATGACCTTCAAACAATATATAATGTCACGGAAATTCACTGGTTTTATGTTGTTGTAGACCATCCAAACAACTTCGTGCGCACAAATTTGAACCTGTACTCCCACATTTAGCATGTGCAACAACACCATAAGGTAGTGCATGCTCTGCGCACCTATAACCAATGTGGATAAATTTTTTGTCGTGCCAATAAATGGTGCACACTACTTTTTGTCACGTGCAAATATCTACCATGCACAATTTTGGTTCATGCACTAATATATGTTGCGTGCAATTTTGTGTCATGCGCTAATATTTTACACGCATTTTACTCTACATGCTGCACCATGCCAAAGTTTCGTACGCCTCCATCGTGCACCAGTACTTTGCGTGCACCATTAACTAAACTGTTGCACGACAACATTTACCGACATTGCGCACGCAACAACAAAATTGCTCTGCGCTTTGCCAATACTGCGCACACCACACACGCCATTATTATGTGTGTGCACACCGTGTGTGCCATTATTACACATGCACCCTCAATCCACATTGCGCAATGCTAAATTTAGTGCATAGACCCGCACGCCAATATTTTTCCGCATAGTGTCAAATTTAAGTGCGCAAACCTGCACGACAATAATTTTTCCGTATAGTGTCAAATTTAAGTGTGCATACCCGCGCACCAATATTTTTTTATGTAGTGTCAAATTTAAGTGGACGCGCACCAGCACGCCAATATTTTTTCACGCAACACCAAATTTTAGTGTGCGAACCCGCACGCCAATATTTTCCATGCAACGTCAAATTTTAGCATGCGCACCCGCACACCAATATTTTTCCACGCAATGCTAAATTTTAGCACACGCACCTGCACTCCAATATTTTTCCACATGTCACAATATTTTTACTGGGCATCATGCATTTTTAGTGCGCCCACCTGCACAGATTCATTTTTATGCGCATCAATTCCTCGTGAATTCCATTGTAGAAATTGGGGCTTTTGCCTAAACTTTTCCCCATTTTTCACCATAGATTTTGCAACTATGAAATTTGTTCAATTTCACCCTGATAACACCAATTCAACCTCTTCAACAACAAATCCTTGTTGGTTGAAATTTCTAGAACAAATTTTTCCCAAACTCAATTCACAAATTGAGAATTTTAATCAACTAATCTCGATCCATCTGTCATTGCTTCTCTGTAACTTAAAATTCAACCAATTTCAGGTATGAATTTTCTAGAACAAATATTAAAATAAGAATATCTCACCACTTGGACAAATTTCTCAATTTTCCCATGAATTTAACAACATAAATTGGGGCTTTTCCCAATTCCATGCAATTGCTTCTAATTTTTACCATGGATGCTCTGTAAATTGAAATTTGGACACTTCAAAATGAATCCTCTATGAAATTTAGCTTCAACTCAACTTGCTTGGCCCCTTTAGGCTTAGTGTTGAAAAGTGAAGCTCTGATACCATATTGTAACATCCCTAGCATTCAACTAGGCTATGCCACGTAAAATTTATCGAACTGTATGCAAATTAAATCATATGCACACAAAAACTCTTACGAAACTTTATATATAAAACTTAAAATAGACAAATAAACAATGTAAATGCACAAATTCATACAGAAATAACAATAAACATATACATGCAACATAGATAGGAACTTCCCATAAATATAACACAAATAATAATGCAACATATAAATTAACACACAATAGACACTTATCTTGGTAAGAATATCACCAACTACATGCAAAACTTCCATGAACCTCCCAGCCTTAGACCACACTGCTCATCACTCTCAGCAGTGGATCACCCTCGAGTTGGGACTAAACTCCACCCGGGTAAAGGGATTCCTAACCAGGTTGATGTATCTAAGACAACAAGAAAGACTCTGTCATAGGTGCCACTCAAACTAACAACCTGCAGTCCCTCATTCCCCACATGCCTGTCCCACCCCAATAAGTGTTCCCCTTCTCCGCTCAACAGTCCCTCGATTTTCCCATTTATTTTCTGGGGCTTCAGCAATAGGCTAGACAAGAAGTCTCAGAGCCTTGTAGTTGTAGTTTACCACCTTCGGAAAATCAATTCCCAACAATTCTCTCACCTAGAGAGAAATTTCTCACAGATCTAACAACCCACCTCTTCAGTATCCCACGGGCCTAACAACCCACTTCTTCAATCCAACTCCCAAGCTAACCAAGTACAAAAACAGGTGTGGGTACGGATATAGGTTCAGGTACAGTGACAGGAAGGTACATATGACAACTCAATGAGTGAGTGCATGATCATGGAATGATTGTAAACTGAACTAAGTCTAAGCCATATGTATGCATGTTCCCAACTTGAAACTTTTCATGTTGGGAGCTACTTTGGCCCACTTGTCCCATCCTTAGAACTTAGGATAAAATTATTATCCACACTTCACACTTTAAGAAATATTAATATAATATTCCTTTTGGCTTAAGCTCCCTAGCTTAGCCCCTTTTCCTTAAATTTTAGCCCCCCCTTTCCCTAAATAGTGGAGTTTAGTCTCCCATACTCTTTTATCATGGTTGGTCTACACGCAACGATGTATTTTATATTAATGATAAGACATATACAAAAATAGGCTGACTGGCATTTAGCATATAGGCTCTCCGGCCTAATCATCACATAAGCCTTCTGGCTTATAATAAACTGGTTCACTAGCCTATAAAACATGACATACACACAAAGGCTCCCTAGCCTCAAAATCGCATGCACTTAAGTTTGTTGTGCGCGGTATCCTGGAATGTGCACACTTCATCATTTTACTGCGCAGTACATGTGGGCACTACAAATGGGCAGTACCGTGTGTGCCATTATAGGCTCTCTGGCCTAGTCATCACATAAGCCTTATGGATTATAATAAACTAAATTACTAGCCTATAAAAAACGACATACACACAAAGGCTCCCTAGCCTCAAAATCACACACACTTAAGTTTGTTGTGCGTGGTATCCTGGAATGTGCACACTTCCTCATTTTACTGCACAGTACATGTGCGCACTATACCATGGAAGATGCATGCAAAAATGATATCAAACAACTCAAAAACTTAAGTACATTTTCATTTACATTTAAAATTGGGTTCGGCCTAAGGGTATTACAAGATGACATAGAGTTTGGGGTTAAGCAGCTTGCAAATGGAAAAGCTAAGGACATTGAAGGCTACTAGGATGAAATTTTTAAATAAGAGGGCCTATCCTTATCCCTCACATACACAAGCTCTTCAATTTAGCAGTCAAGCATGGCTTCCCTAAACCCTGGACGCAAAGCCTCATTGTTCCTATTTTTAAAAATGGGGATAGAAACATTCCCTCTAATTATAGGACCATTATGATTAGCTCGATTTTAGCCAAGCTTTATGGAATTATTTTAGAAAAGAAGATTATCCTTTGGATAGAAAGTAACGATAAAAGAGCTAAAGTTCAGGCTAGGTTTAAGAGATATCATTCAACTATGGACCATCTTGTTACCTTTAGGATCATTGCAGAGGAGTTCCACAATACTAAAACTAATCATTTTTGTTGTTTTGTTGACTTAAAAAAAGCTTTTGACATGGTTCCTAGGAAAATCCTTTGGAATAGGTTGGAATAGACAAAAGTGCCTCTTGAGTTGAGGGTTACTATAATAAGGATGCATGATAACATTATTACTCAGTTTAAAAGCACTGAGGGCTGGTCGAAAGAGATTAACTGCAATATTGGAGTCAAACAAGGTTGTCCCTTGTCCCCTACCCTTTTTGGCATATACATTGACAAGTTAGAAGATTGCTTGGAAAAATAAGGTTGCATCGGCCCTACTCTCACTGGTATAGTCATCAATATTCTTATTTATGTCAATGATATCGTTCTTATGGCAAGGATTCCCCATGATATTGAAAATCAACTAAGAATCCTCAAGGATTTTTGCTCCAATATGGGTATGAATGTTAATATTGATAAGACTAAGGTCATGATTATTAAATCCAATAAGATCACTTGTGATACCTTTGTATCTAAAAACAACAACTTGGAGGAAGTGACTTCATATAAATATCTTGGACATTCATAATTCTTATTTTATTATTTTAACTATTATTTTGTTATTTTTGAGACCTATTTTAGACCTCAAAATTTCTCTGATGAGGATTCTATGACATTAACTAATTATTGTTGGAAACTGTTGACAGGAAAAATTGACATATTGTCAACTGGGAGAATAGATCTGAACTGGGGTTGTTTAATTAACCCAAGATGTTTGGTGTGATCTATTCTGACGGTTTTAATGGCTCTGTTAGACAACTAGGGTCCTAAAACAAAGAAAAAAATAAACTACTTTAAGATAAAACTATAATAATATATACTTTAATCTAATTATTTACAAATGTTTTAAACAGAAAAATAAATATGAACATGTCATTATGAACATAGTAATTACAAATTGCAAGTTTTAGTGGATGCCTTGCAAAATCAATGTTTGGTACTTGTTTCGAAAGTAGATAAAGAAAGAACATATTTTATATTTTCTATTTTATAATCACAAATCTAAGAACTTAGAAAAAAATACTAATAAAACATTATTTGAAACAAGGATAGAGTAACGGTCAAAACCAATTTAAACTGTCTTGTTTTGCTAATAAATAAACTAATAACATAAATTAGATGCAAATAAAGCTAACCTGAGATTAGTTTCATACTGTGTCTATGTCTCTGTGCGATCCAAACCTCCAGTTGTCTTGCCTATGAGAGAAATCTGTGATATGCTTGTACTAATGTCTCCTCGATAAACTCAAGGTGTTTATTGTCAGCTAGGATATAAGAACAGAGTAGCCAAAATGTAGATTGAGTGACCTTGTGATTATGAATTATTATAGTAACAAAAATCTTAATGTGAAACATTCATTTGATACATCAACTAAACATCAAGTATGAATCATGATATTGAAGTTGATATAACGATCACAGTAATAATATATGAAACAACAAGTTATAGACAAATTTTTAAGACACTCAATAAAATAAAACATCATATGCTAATGAGGCTAAATCTATGTAACACATCGATATCTCATAATATAAAAGGAAAAACATAAATGGAACAATGTCACACTGGTCTAAAGCCTAAATGTGAACCACTTGTCCATATAGTTATGAGAATTACATGTCCATAATCTGTTCCAGGAAAAGATGATTTTCACTAACAAAGTGAACAATATTTAAAGTAACCTAGGATCCACATACCCATATCTCACATGATAGAGTTGGATTTCACAAAATTAGGTAATAATACAAAAATAGTGGATTAGAAACCACTTATAACATAGTTGGTTTATTCAAAAATAGATCAAAGTTTCTCTAAAACATGAAGAAAAAGAAACTACTAATCACTTGCGTATAATTGAAAAATATTTCCTCCCAGTAATCAACAACAAAATCTCCAATTTCCTAAAAAAACAAAACAAATTTAATAAAATAGAAAAACAAATAATCATAACTAATTACTAATTTTTATTTAAAAAGAGATGATTTTGTAGCCAGTCTTAATTTTAGTAAATAAAATCAAACTTCAAATCGACTTATTTTGAATTAGACAACATAAATAGAATAAAATTGTTTTACCATTAAACATTAACTAAAGAGGGGTCAAGTAGTTCAGAATTTTTTATTGCCTTGACACTGGTCGCATTATTGATGACTATGTTTCCTGATCTCTTGATATGTTTAGCTTTCCTCTCTGCGTGCACCTTGAGATCAAGGTTTTCTTGCCTCAAAAATCATTCTGGGAAGTAAGAGTTTTAATTCGAGACTGTAGGAGAGGAATGTCGGTGTAATACCACTCGACCCAATGGAAACAGACATCACATTGCACAAGAGAGATGGCAGGTCGATGAAGTGCACAGTCAAACAGTGATGTATCAGTCTTACCTGGTGTTTTCTTTTGATCATGCATAATACCGGAGAACCCTTATTTACCTTTAAGGAATGGTGGAAAATTTGTCATGAAATCATAAGGTTCAGTGGGAATGATAAATTTCTTCCTGGAACCCTAAAATTTTGGATCTTCCAGAACTAGAAAATCTTCTATCTCGGGATTTGAACCCTCATCAATCTCTATTGGACCAATCGAGCTCAGATGAGTATCGTTTCGGTTCCTTAGTTTCCTTGAAATTAGGCAACCTGCCTTCTTGTTCTTGAACCCTAAGTCTGTGCATTATTGTTTTATTCCTTTGCAAGGTTTCTTGACACCTGAATTAATAATAACGTTCAGGCTAGCATCAATCTCAGGCACAAGAGGGTCAATTACCTTCAATTCAACAGTCTCTTGCTCAGGAAATCCTGCGGGTGAAGACTTACTCAACGTCCCTTTATCTAGAGGGTTTATGTTGGTAAACTCTGGTCCATTGATTGAAATATCGAACTGGTATTCAATCACTGGCTTGTCTAAGTTAGGGTTTGTTGTAGGACTAGTCTGGGCAAAACTATTCCTCATCAAAAAATTCTCCTAAGAGTCACCTACGGTCGATAGGTGATACATCAAAAATATCTTAACCAATTCGTGATGGAACAGGCTTGAATCAACACCCTCTCATTTATATCGTTTGGACATCTTATAGAGACTTATCAACAAGTAAAATGGCATATCTAAATCAAAACCAATGAAAAGCATGAGTAAACAGATATGGTAGAGGAATATCAGTCTGTATTGACCTTCACATGTCACAAGTTGCTTGAGAATTAACAACAAACTATGTCATCTAGGTTTTACCAAGGAGATAGGAATACCTTTTACACAACAGTTGATCTTTCAGGATGTCATAAACAGACCCCACAAGACTCCTTCAATTCAGGTGTTTTTGAACCACTTTTCACCCTTTGATGGAAGCCCTATTGCTTTTCTCACAAACTCCTCGGTCAATTCTAACTGTGTGTCCCCAATTTTATCTCTACAACCATCGAAGGTTTGTGTGAAAGATTTTTCCACCTGAAGATTATAACCCTCAAATTTCTTAAGGAAAACATCCTAGCCATGGATGTTTAGGTCGTTAATCACATTGTCATGAGAAAGTAAATCCTAGCATCCGTTCGGCTCCAAGCGAACGACAGGCGCCATGACGAATGTAACTAGAATGCAACAAGAATTACTCTGGATATTTTTAGGTTGGAATCATGGGAGCAGCAGTTACAAGTCTGAATGGAGAGTGGAGACACAAAAATAACATAGCATGTGTGTTATCATAACTCAGATAGTGGGAGTGAGAACCAAGGGTTTGATTGTAATCCTTACCATCCCTTGTGACAAAATCCAAAACTACAGAGTACCGAAACCCTATGCATGTAATGAATGGATCATTAATGTGTTAAGCTAGCAAGGTGAGGTGAGGATGCGAGTACAACATGTGTGTATTCATTTGTATGACTATTGGTACGACCATTGAATTCACTAGAGGACTATCAAAACATCAAAATTTCTTCACAAATAGAAAATAAACTATCAAAACATATTAAAACGATATTAAAACCAAAACATCGAAAATAGGTCACTTAACCATTAGATTTGGATTCCGATTAAATATGGGTAACCTTTAAAAAAAATGTTTCTAAGGAAAAAAAAATTATAACACCAAGCTAGGTTTTATGTTTAATTCATGCTTACAGTCATGAATTAAACATAAAACAAAACGAAACCGAAAACAATAATAAATTAATAAGGGTAGTTCTTAATCCAGTAATCATCTCAAAACTCTAAAAAATGTTTACAAAATTGAGGTGATGGAAGCTACAGAAAAATGCAATTTCTTCTGATCATGTTAAATATCAAAATCATGTGGGGCTGCCAACAATGGTGACATACTGGACGAAGAAATTATCTCTGCATAACCAATTTTTTTATATGTTAGGATGGATCAGAAAGAATGAATAATTAAGAAACAATTGACATCAAGTCGAGCATTCTGATCAAAAATCAGAAAATAACATAGTCTTGCGTCAGATGTGTTTCTGTCAAAATGCAATCTGGTATGATGTTTTGATTATGAGAGAGACAATGTTTAGACAACCAACTCTGATACTGTTGACAGGTCCACTGTTGCCATCAGGCATCGTAGCCTCAATAGGGATGTGATTTAACCCACTCTAACACCTCTATCCTATCCAAAAGTCATCCATTCAAGATGAAGGACATCTTTATTTTTGATAAATTCCAAAAGTCATACCTGATGATTTTCTTAAACCCGACATTGATTTGCTGCCAACAGGCCTATTCTCTACCTAGTCGAAGTTTCCTTGGCATCATGCATGCATTTACATGCTGCCAGCAGACCTGTTCAGTATCTCGGTGGGTTTACAGACACTTCCCTCACCTTGCAATTCTTTCAACTCTCTAGAATTTGTTTACAATTTCACAGAAACGTTATGATATTGAAGAGAGCGGGGTGATGCTGAAAATTTCAGATTTCGAAAAACTTGATCTTTTCCAACTTATTTTCTCGTTTGACGACCTTCATCATGATATGAACACTTGACTTCTGTTAAGAAACCATCTTGAGGACAGGAAGGTATAATTGAGTTTTTTTCCTTAAAAACAACGACAATGTTAAGAGTTTTATTGATGATAATTGTGTCTTCTCGTAATTTTTTAAAAAGAAACCAGGAACACTATTTTGAACAAAAATTTTCTTCTGATGATCTGAGTTTTAGCATTGATAGCACTCAAACGTCGTCAAATTTTGTTTTTGGCTAAGATTTTTTATTTTCCTTCCATAAACGAAATGGTGACTTAGACATAATTTATTCAGAAACAAGTAAACACGCAAAATGAAAAGAACCAAAATTAAAAAATAGAAAAGAAAATTAAACAAAAGATATGTGCAGAGGGGTAGATCTAGAATCATCAGGTGAAATATATTTTGAGAGCTTGGCCATTCACTGGGAAAGTGTATGGATTTCCCTCCAAATTGTGCAGATGGAAAGAGCTGGGACCTAATTTTTCAAAAATTACAAATGGTCCCAACCACAGATTCTGGAACTTGGTGTGTTCCCCCTTTCCCTTGTGAGCTTTGTCCCACTTGAGAACCAACTCTCTAACATCGAAATTCCTATCTGAAGAAGAATTTGAATCAAAAAAACTTTTTACAATATGCTGATGCTGGTCCAATTTATTCTTTGCTTGTGCCCTTACTTCCTCCAACCTTAACAAGGCAATGATTCGACTTTCTAGAGGAGGGCACTCCTATTCTTGGACTTTCTACGATAATTTCAGGGACGGAAGTAAAACATGTGGAGGGATAATTGCTTCTCTTCTGTAGACGAGAAAGAAAGGGGAATTACTAGCAGAGGCTTTTGTTGTTACCCTATCAGCCCAAAGTGCATTATATAGTGCATTGTGCTAGTTCTTATGATTTTCTGAAACTGTTCTCTTAATGATCTTGATTAAATTTTTGTTTGTTGATTCTTCTAGACCATTTCCCTGGGGGTAGTAGCTAGAAGAATATTTTAGTTGAATCCCTTTTTCTAAGGCAAAGACGTTCATATCAAGGGATGAGAAGTAAGAGGAGTTATCAAATACCAAACATTCAGGAATGCCAAATCGAGTGATGATATGAGAGTTAAGGAAAGAGACTACCTGATTCGTGTTTACCACTTTCAAAGGTACAGCTTCGGACCATCTGGTAAAATAATTTGTTGTTGTAATGATATACTTGTGTTGCTGTGAAGAAGAAGGATTAATCGGTCCTATGATGTCAAGACCCCATTGCTGAAAAGGGGAATCTACAATGACAAGCTACAAAGGGAGCGTTGCCTTTTTCACCCATCCTACAGCCTTCTGACAAAATATGCATTTACAACATAGTGTATGGTCATCTTTAAGTAAAATGGGCCAATAGTACCCAACTCTTAACACTTTGTGAGTAGTGGTATCTCCATCGAAGTGACCACCGAATTCACTTGCATGAATTTCATATAGTACTTTCTCTTATTCTTCATTTTTTAAACAACGCATAGGAACACCATCAAAACTCCTTCGAAATAATACATCATTTATTAACTAGAAATATGCATATTTTAGCCTTAGTGCTCTTTTGTTGATAGGATCAAGATAGCGAGGAGAAGATCCATGCGTCAAATAAAATTTAATATTCTCATACCAAGAATTGGCAGCAACTTGTGCACAACTGATTTGTTTTTCGTTATGTTGATTTACAGTCAAGGTGTTAATTAGACTTTCATGCCCTTTAACAGAATCAACCACTAGTTTGCATAGGCCTTGACCTCTAACAATTTGTGCAGGGGTTATTTCGAGGTCATATTCTTGTAACGCCATCATAAAATTTTCCCTTTTCTCACAAAGTTCTTTTTGTACTAACATGTTTATAACAATTGGGTAAGGAACAATAACCTTGGTTCTGGATTTCAACAGGTAGGATCGGAAGTTTTTCAATTCTTTAAAAACAACATATGCATGTTGATATATTGTTGGGTAATTAAGCTCTACTCCTTTGAAATATGAGCTCATGAAGGCAATGCATATCTCATTTCTTTTAGCATTTTTTTGTGTTAATACAACAACATAAGATCGGTCATAAGCAAAGGTGTAAAGAGTGAAATCTTGAGAGAAATTGGGACTCATCAAGGAAGGGGATTCTATTATTTATTTTCTAATGGAGTCAAAAGATTGACTTTCTTGTGGTCCCCAACAGTATAGAACATCCTTTTTAATTAAATTCTGTAATGGTCTTACCATTTCAGAGAAACTTGGGAAAAATATTTTGATGAAATTAATCTTGCCCAAAAAGGACTGCATGGCTTTTTTGGAAGAGGGAGGGGAGAGTTTAGAAATAGCTTGGGTTCTTTCAGGGTCAATAATCATTTTGTCCTTAGAAACTATAAACCCAAGCAGTTTACCTTTCTCTACCACAAAGACTAATTTCTTAGGGTTGAGAGATATATCGAACTTGCGGCATCGTTCCAGGATAGCCCTGAGGTGAGACAAGTGATATTTCTTGTTTTTAGAGAAGACATTGACGTCATCAAGATAGACCACGACTGATTGGTTTATGAGGTCACGGAAAGAAATGTCCATTTCTCTTTGGAAAGTGGCACCAATGTTTATAAGTCCAAAAGGAATCTTCCTATAGGTATAATTTCCCCATGGGGTACTAAAGGTGGTTTTAAGATGGTCTGAGGGAGACATGAGGACCTGGTTGTATCCTGAAAAACCATCTAGCAAAGATAGTCTTTCAGAACCAGATACCTATTGTATAATTTAACCAGATACCTGTTGTATAATTTGTTCCATTGGAGGAACATGATAGTTATCTTTATCAGATGCTCAGTTCAAGTTCTGAAAATCGACACAAAGTCAAATTTCACCACTTTTCTTCCTTACAGGGACTAGATTAGACACCCATTGTGTGTGCCTTACCGAGAAAATTATCTTTACAGTTAGTAATTTATTCAGTTCTTTTTTAATAGTGGGTTCCAATTTAGGGTGAATCTTCCTCAATTTATGTTGAAAAGGTTGTGTTTGGGGTTTCATGGGGATGACATGTTGTATGATGTTGGGTTCGAATGTTTTCAAGTCATCATACACCCAGGAAAAAATGTCTTTACATTATTTAAACAACTTAATAAAATCATATCATTTTTGCTCGGAACATCATGTTCCCAGATTAATATTTTGAGTATTTTCCTTTGTCCCTAAATTAACTGTCTCATAGATCAAAGTAGAACTGTTCATTTTACAATTAACTGTCCCTCTAAATTTATCATGGAAGTCATAAAATGTTTCTAGTCTTACAACAGATCTGGGGATAGAGTTTACCAGATTAGATGTCTATTCAGGAGATCTAGGATCTAATATAATTGTGAAGTTGCTGAGGTTTTTATCGTGAGTGCCTTCATCAATGACTTCACCTTGGAAGGTGTCTTCCATATGTAGGAATTTGATGATTTGATGGTCATCATCGAAAAATCTCCAGTTTGTGATGTTATCCAAGATTGACAACCTGAACAACAATTCAACTAAAAATGTATTAGGGGATAGACCTTCAGCGGGCAATAGTTTAGAAGCAACATTGGCCAATAAATAAGCCTCTGAGTTATTCAATCTAGGAATGGAATTTATGTTAAATGATGAAACTTTTTACATCAAACTACATATCTCAGTTTGGTAGCTTTTCAGATGTGGTGATACACAATAGATGGCATTTCTTACCTTCTTAACCACGATTTATGAATCACCAAATAACATCAAATTCTGCACGTCCATATCCAAATATTTTCCGAGGCCTTGTAGAAGTGCTTGGTATTCGACCGTTTTATTAGTACATTCAAACTCTAATCAACAAGCAATAAAAGTATTATTACCTATAGGATCGAGGAGCACACAACTAACCCTTGCTCCTTCTTTGGATTTGGATCCGTCAAAGTACAAGGACCATATCTGTGATTCATCGAAAATACTTGGCACATTATTCAAAGATGATGTATGAGTGTAGGTTGCAACTTTAGATTGCTACATAGGATTAGTGATAGGAGAGATTTTGGTCATGAAATTACATAAAAAGGTATTCATTCCTTGCATTTTAGATGAATTAGTAGATGTAATAAAAGGTTTATTTGCATCATTCAAGTCTGTTACGGTATGCTTAAGATAGTGTTCTCTGTTTATCTTGATTTTGTTGGGATGTCCATTTTCTAGTAGCCACAAGTGAGACCAATATGTGGAAAAGTAACCATGCAACTTTTATGACCAGTCCCTGCTTAAAAAAAACTGTAAACTTCAGGATATTGACAACGATAATATCAATTATCTGATGAAATTTTGAATTGGTTGATAGTCTAATTAGTACATTTTTAAGCTCACCAATTACTTTAACATTTGTTCAATCCAGCTGAATGATTTTGAGATCAAAAGGTTTGAATTCTGCATTAATTTTTTGACAAACAGATAGACGCATCACTTTTGACGATGCACCAGAATCGACCATGCAATTATGTACATTTCTATTGAAAGTTTCAAAGGTTAACAAAAAAGGTGGGACATTTTTCCAAGTGTTAACAAAATAATTCTGTTGAATTTTAGATGTTGTCCCTAAAACAGTTTTATCTACATTTCCTATAAGTTTTTCTACTAAATCCCTTTTATATGGAAGTTCGGTTGTCGTTTTAGTTGGGATTTCTTTGGATATATTTGAGACACTTTCTGTTGATTTCTTGCTGCTAGGATCATTGTTTTTACTGTTTTCAGTGATATTCTGAAGCATTTTCTATAAAATAAGGGGAAATTTCAGCAGCTCAAAAACATAAATATTAGCTCTCAGTTTTTTTATGTCTTTAATTAAATCGTATTCTAAAACTAGAGCTGCTAAGATTTGTTTAGATTCAACTTGCTTTGGTTTTTTTGGAAACACATTTTTATCGACTTCAGAAGGGGGTTTGTTTTGTGTTTTTCTTCTTGTGTTGTAGGGGTGAACAATTTCAAAGTTTGCTTGGAATATACTGTCTGAGAAGTGATCGAATATATTGGGAGATGATTCCTCTTCTTCTGGTTCTTCTTCCTCAACTACGTCTTCAGATTTTTCGGGAGGGGCAGAGGCAGAATTATCATGTGCTTATAAGATAGTTTGCAAAGCGTACTGTAAACTTTTGAATTTTATACCTTCAGTGGTCGGGTTTGGCCGGTTGGGAGGAAAAGGTTTTCTGAAAGGAGGTTTAAAACTTGCTTTGCTCATTGATGCCTCCTCGGCTAATCTCTTCAATTCAACGACCTGATTGGACAATTTTTGGAAATCTTTTTGCAAGTGTTCTAATTCTAAATTTTCTTGTTGGTTTTTAAATTGAGGCGGTCAGGCTTCTTCAACTTCACCGTTAAGATTTTCTTTTAATCTTAATATATCCTTTTCAATTTGACTCGCCTCCTCAAAGGATCCTAACATCGTGTTATTTTTAGACCTTTTGACCCATATGGCGATATTATTGTGCAAGGCTTTAGTGTAATATGCGACAATTAGAAATTCTGCTAGCATTGAATCTGGAGGGATTTTATTCTTTAAAGTAAGAAATATCTGGTTAAAATCTTTCACTTTTTTCTTAGGATTCATTTTTAGACTGGAGGGCTCCATAACCAAGACTTCAGGAGATTTATCATCTCCAAACTTCTCCAAGAAACAAGTTTCAAATTTGTCCCAAGAGATAATGTTTTGGGGCTACTGGGCGAAATATCACGTGGAGGCATTTCCCTCAAAAGTGTAAGGAAACAGTCTACATACCACATCTTCATGCTCTACATTTCGGAGTCTAATGGCCAACATAATTTTTTTTATGTGATCCTCAACAGATTGTTTAGAATCTAGATCAACTTTAGGCAACCATTTCTCCGGGTGTTTTGGTAATGGTTGTTGTGGTCCAGGTACAACCATGACATCTTGATCAAGCCAAGGTCTAGCATGATTGTTTTGGTTTTCCATGGGTGTTGGTGGCGTCAAAGGATGAGATGATTTGGACAAGGAACTACCTTCGTTAGATGATTCTTCTCTTAAAGAGGATGGAGATAAACTAGGCAGGGAAGGTGGGATAACATACCCTCTGGCACCAAGGGTAGGTGCTTCGATAGGATTGGTGGTATTATCACCTAAAGGCTTTTGGATTAGATTAGCGCCTTGTAGTTGTTCTCAGATATCCGAGAAATCTAGGGGTTGATTACATGGCTTACCAGGTTGTTTGATACGGGCTAAGGCACTATGCGTTCTTATGAGTGATTGATGAGCGATTTCTTGGACGTCGGCCTCTTGAGGAACTAGTGTCACTGGCTCAACAAGAATCTCAGGGTTATCGTTTGAGGTAATTTTCATTTCAAGTGTAATGTTGTTTTCTGAGCAACTGCACGTTATGATAGGGGAGCGAGTATGTGGGGGAGGAGTCTTGCGACCTCCATGTGCCATCAATTGAATTTAGGCCCTCCTAGTGCCATTTGTTGATGGTAAAAATTGACATACCGTCAACTGGGAGAATAGATCCGGACCGAGGTTGTCTAATTAACCCAAGTCGTTTGGTGTAATATATTCTAACGGGTTTAATGGCTCTGTTAGCCAACTAGGGTCCTAAAACAAAGAAAATAAATAAACTACTTTAAGCTAAAAATATAATAACATATACTTTAATCTAGTTATTTACAAATGTTTTAAACAAAAAAATAAATATGAACATGTCATTATGAACAGAGTAATTACTAATTGCAATTTTTAGTGGATGCCTTACAAAATCAATGTTTGGTAATTGTTTTCAAAAGTAGATAAAGAAAGCACATTTTTATATTTTCTGTTTTGTAATCACAGATCTAAGAACTTAAAAAAAAATACTAATAAAACATGATTTGAAACAAGGATAGAGTAACGGTTACAACCAATTTAAATTGTCTTTTTTCGCTAATAAATAAAATAATAACATAAATTAGATGCAAATAAAGCTAACCTGAGATTAGTTTCATACTGTGTTTATGCCTCTGTGCGATCCAAACCTCCAGTTGTCTTACCTGTGAGAGAAATCTGCAACAGGCTTGTACTAATGTCTCCCCAATAAACTCAAGGTATTTATTGTCAACTAGGATATAAGAATAGAGTAAGAAAAATGTAGATCCATGTGTTAGCGCCAATTCTCGCAAAGTCATGAGCGTCAAGCGCAACACACAGAAGAAGTCCATTTCGGGCCTAAAATCAAGCGAGTGGGTTTTTTGTTTTCAGAAGGGAGGATCCACAGATGTAGTAGATCGATGATCATCGGGTAGGTTTGAGTAGCAGAGTTACACGACGTATGGCGCATGAGCTCATCTCTTATGGCCAAAATCACAAAATGATGAGCCATTTCGACATTTCGGCTACCGAGACTTCAAAGGACGAAGGGGTTTCTCTTCCACTGCATTTCGAAACCCCAAAACGCAAAATGCGAAAAGCGCCCATTAGACATTTCGGCTACCAAGACTTCAAAGGATGAAGGGGTTGCTCTTCCACTGCATTTTGAAACCCTGAAATGCAAAATGCGAAAAGCGCCCATTAGCCATTTCGACATTTCAGCTACCGGGACCTCAAAGGACAAAGGGATCATTTCTCCACTGCATCGAGAATTGCCGAAACCCGAAATGTAAAAGCCGCCTAGGAGCCATTTCGGCATTTCGACTAGTGGGATGTCAAGAGACAAAGGGATCATTCCTCCACTGCATCGAGAATCGTCGAAACCCGAAACATGAAATGTAAAAGCCGCCCAGGAACCATTTCGGCATTTCGACTACCAGGATGTCAAAAGACAAAGGGATCATTCCTCCATTGCATCGGGAATCGCCAAAACCTGAAATAAAAAATGTAAAAGCTGCCCAGGAGCCATTTCGACATTTTGGCTAACAGGATGTCAAGAGACAAATGGATCATTCCTCCACTGCATCGGGAATTGCTGAAACCCGAAACGTGAAATGTAAAATCCTCCTAGGATCCATTTCGACATTTTGGCTACTGGGATGTCAAGAGACAAAGGGCCACCCCTCCACTGCATCGAGAATCACCGAAACCCGAAATGGGAAATGAAAAACGCCCAGGAGCCATGTCAGCATTTCGCCTACCGGGATGTCAAGAGACAAAGGGCTGCTCCTCCACTGCATCGGGAATCACCAAAACTCGAAATGCAAAATGAAAAACACCTGGGAGCCATTTCGGCTATCGGGATGTCAAGAGACAAAGGGTCACTCCACTACATCGGGAATCACCGAAACTGGAAATGCGAAGAGAGCCTTTGAAGATCGGGGCAGGGTGATGACCCATGGTCACTTGGGGTGATAGAAGGAGCTGGTCAAAGGGCCGAAGCGCTGGGTTTAGCTACAGGAGGCAGTAAATGAATATTGAGTAGGTGGTTGAGACCTCAGCTCAACCCGTTAATGGAAGGTATGGGAGGCCTGGAGCAATCAGCCCGTGGTACCCTTATATGCAGGTCCCCCCCTACAAGAGCCATGTTGAGTTAAAGTGGCGTCTGATGAAGGAGTTCCATCTAGGTTTGACCGAGGAGCCTGCACACACTAACTTGGACTTTAATGTCCCAGCTACCTCCCTGTTGCTAAGGGGGCGAATTGCTCTGAGTATATATGCTTAGTTTTTGTATTTCCAGAAGGATGGATGGTAGAGTAGGGATCCCAATTGTAATGTTTTAATGAAGCACTGGTTTTCTTGGCTATGTATCTGTACATGATATTTCCTTGTTTAATGTAAGGAAACTCTCTTTTCCATCTTGTTTCAATCTCATACTGAAAGATTTCATGACTGAATGATTCACATGAATCATCGTGACTGTGTTATGATAAAGGATTTATTATAGCATTGTTATGTTCTTTTAGTGTTTTTCTTTTGAATATAAGAGGTTCTTGTGTTCAAAGTTTTCTTCTACAGGTTGTTGGAAGCTCGATGCCTACAACAACCCTTCACATTTCCTTACAGAAGTCTTCCTCCTACTCACCCTTATTACAACTTACTGCTTGAAATTGAATCAAGGCCTCATCTGCTTGTGCATGCCCGACCTAGTTTCTGAGTTAGAACAATATTGTTCCGAGTTCACTTTCATCCATCACCCTTTATCAACAAATTGTGACATTTAAAACTGATGGGCCTTAAGCTTACTCCTGCTGCAATCCAGGAGTGACTTCTGACGCTAACATTTCTAGCATCGTTTTCGGGGACGAAGTTGAAAATTTTCCCTGGGATTGAATGTCATTGAGCCTCTGATTCTGAAGGTGCATCGGGCATTAGATCCTTACGAGATTTCTACTATGCACCTGGCGTCTCCATTGTGACAACTCTACTGTGGTGAACTTTTTGTTTTAGTTGTGGCTTCCAGAGGTAGACACATGCGGGCCCATCCACAGATGCCTCTAGTTACACCTGAAGCTAATCTGGGAGTGATTTTCAGAAAAGGAAAGGCCTCTGAAGGAGAAACTTCCACCACCGAACCAGGTAATCTGCCATCTCCTTCTGTAGGAAATCCATTTTCTTTTTCTCATCTTCCTAGTAGACATTTTTCTGAAGTTTCCTGTTTCCTGAATTTCGGGAGTGTTCCTGCTGAGTTTTCCCCTCCTGGTATGGGATTGGAGGGAGAAATCCTTGTCACTCCCCTCTCCCCTGAAGTTGTACCTTAGCATAGACCCAGGACCACATAAGATTTCCCCACTCCTAGATTTACCACTCCTCCTCTTGTTATTGTTGCTACTACTGCACAGAGAGAAACATCTGTTGACTCAAGCCCTTTAGCCTTCTCTCTGAATCCCCCATTGTTTCCCCTTCCACCTGGAAGCTCATTTCCAGTATCCCCTATTCGAGCTCCTTCTCCTCCAAGTTCTCCTCCACCTAATATTCCTATGGCAGGAGAAAATCCCCCCATGACCATAATGGAGGCTATAATAGATGCTAGGTATTCTCCCCTTGTGTTACCTCAACCTCTCAATGCCCTTCCACTAGATGGCTACCTTAAGAAGCTGCCCAAGTTTACAGGCGAAGGGGACATAGCTGCAGAAGAACACCTTGAAGCCTTTTATAGTTTTACTGATGATCATGTTATCATGCATGCAGACGTATGGATAAGAATTTTTGTCCACGGCCTTGAAGGCGAGGCTAGAAAGTGGTTTAGGGCCTTGCCTCCTGGATCTATTGATGGGATTGAGGCTTTGGATAATGCCTTTTTGAGACAGTGGGGAGACAAAAAAGACTTCACGTATTACATGATAGAGTTTGGGTCTTTGAAGAGAAAGGAAGGAGAGTCTGTCTCTGACTTCTCCAAGAGATTCAATAAAATGTACAATAAGATCCCCACTGAAATAAATCCCTCAGAAGCCTCTACTAAAATCACATATGCTAGCGCTTTTCATCCCAATTTCTGCCTTCTGTTGAGGGAAAGGAGAGAAACTACTCTGGCTCACATGCAGGATGCAACCGTGGAAGTAGAATCTAACATATTGGTTGTTGACTGACTCAGGAATAAGGCTAATAGAGACATATCCAGGAGGAGACCTGAATCCTCCCCATCCAATTCCTCTCCCCTTCCCCTTCAGACGAATGGGGTAGCTAAAGTGCTAAAGTCTCTTTCGACTAGAATGGAAAGGTGGGAGTTGGAAGGGAAGCCCACGTACATAAATCCCCAAAATACTGATAACAAAGGCTTCAGGAGGCCGAGCAACAGTGTGCCATAGGATTTTCCAAGGGAACAAAGGAGCAAATACAGAGATGAGTAGAGGATTCAAGCCCCTTTCCAAAATAACCTAGTTGCTCATGAGGAAGGAGAGGAGATAGATGAGCTCGACCCTGAAATTCACTGTATTGAAGACACCTTCCCTTTTCCCCATTTCACTCAATATATATATGAAGAATCTCTTATGAACAATCAATTCAATGAGTTGGGTAAAGGGGAAAAGGCCAACAACACTCCTAGCAGGTATCATCTCAGTTCAAAGAAGAAAGAAGGGAATTTTGATAGCCATGATCAGCCCCTCATAGTGGAAAAACCTGCTAAACCTGCTACAATCACTACTAAAGAAAATAAAACTCAGAATACTTCACCAACAACCAAAGTACCTGTATTTGAGGTAAGGGAAGCTCCTAAGCCTTTTCCCCCCTTTAGTTTTGAACATGAAATTAAAAATATTAGAATTCTTGTACCCCTCTTAGATCTAGTTAAAAATGAAGACTTCAAAAGGTCGCTCTCCAAGTTGCTACAATCTAAGTCCCCCCAGCCTTCTACAGACTCAATAAATCTTCAAGATGAAAAGCCAGCAGTCGTCATAGGTCCCATGGTAGAAGACAAAGATGATTCATCCCCTCCCTTCTACACATCCTTGAACATACATGATAAAGTCCTGCGTAATTGCCTCATGGATTCATGAGCTTCCCATAACCTTATGCCCAAAATAGTCATGGAAGAATTGGGACTGGAAGTGACAAAGGCTTATCACAATTTGTACTCTTTTGATTCAAGGAGGGTGCAATGCCTTGGAGTCATCAAAGACTTGGTGGTCTATTTATTTCAGCTGACAATGAAGAGTGTGGTCATGGACATTGTAGTAGTTGATGTTCCCCCCAAGTTCGACATGTTGTTGTCAAGATCTTGGATTAGAAAACTTGGAGGAACATTACAGATGGATCTCACATATGCTACCATTCCAATCTTTGTAGGGGAACACAGGAGGTTGTACAGAGAAGCTCAGTTGGCCTACATTGTCAGTGATGAAGACGATCCCACTAATCACCCCATCTTTGAACTTGACATTGATTTGGGGTCTAGTTTATTGCAGATCACTGAGATTCCTGAAGCCCCTTTTCAAATCAGAAAGAAACCCATATCTAATCACGAGATACCTCCTCCAACCACCTCTGTTTGGAGAATGTTCTTCGATGGAGATTCTTCTAGCAAAGGCGTTGGCGTTGGAGTGGTTCTTGTGTCCCCTTGGCAGGAAACCATATCCCTGTCATACAAGCTAGAATTTGAAGCTACCAATAATGTGGCAGAATATGAAGCTCTTGTTCTGGGTATGAGGGCTGCAAAAGAAATGGGAATTAAGGAGGTAGCAGTGTTTAGAGATGCTGAGTTGATAATCCAGCAAGTAAAAAATACTCATTGGGCTAAGCATCCTTGGCTCAGGGGTTACATAAATGAGGTGTGGGACCGGATTGATAATTTCTTCTGGAATTTCAACATTTCTTTTATTCCTAGAGAGGAAAATACTTTGTTCGATTCCTTATCTATCTCAGCTAGTTTGTTCAAGATCCCTCTGTCGCCTAAGATCAAATATGAGGTTGAAATAAGATATAGGCCATCTGTTTCGGACAATATCAAGCATTGGAAGGTATTCGAAGATGATCTTGAAATTGAAAAATTTCTTCACTCAGTCGATGAATTTTCTGCATTGCACATTCATCAGGATCCTGATCTCGAAAGTCACCCTCACCCTAAGGTATTTTTAAATAAAATTGATACTCACCATCTTATTCATTTTCCTAGCAATCACATTCCAAAGGGACTAGTCCCTTTAGAAAGACTGTTCGATGGGAATGATGTGGCAGTAAAGGGTAGGGTTTCAAATGGAGATGATGATACAACAGAGTGCAATATCGGCACATAGGAGGAGCCTAAGTTTGTCAAGTTGTCAAGAAGTTTGACCAAATAGAAGAGGGTCGAATATACCAAGTTGTTAGGGGAATTTGTTGATGTGTTTGCATGGACCTATGAAGACCTCAAGACATTTGACACATCTGTCATTGAACACAAGATCCCACTGAAGGAAGAGGCCAAGCCATTCAGGTAGAAGCTAAGATAGATAAATCCCATGTTGTTGCCTGTCATGGAGAGAGAAGTGAAGAAGTTGTTAGATGCCCAAATCATTGTCCCCTTGAGATATTCTGAGTGGGTAGCCAATTTGGTTCCCGTGAGGAAGAAAAGTGGAGAAATTAGGCTCTGTGTTGATTTCAGGAACCTGAACAGGTGCTCAAAGAAATACAACTATCCTTTTCCCCAGATGGAACACATATTGTAGAGGGTAACTGGTGCATCTAGGATATCCATGATTGATGGTTTTTCTGGCTATAATCAGATATCAGTCATGCCTGAGGATAGATAAAAAACAACCTTCACCACTCCTTGGGGAACATTCATGTATGCCAAAATGCCTTTTGTATTAATGAATGCAGGAGCAACATTTCAGCGAGCCATGGACATAGCCTTCATCGGGGAGAAAGATCAGTTTGTGGTGATCTATCTGGATGACATCACAGTCTTCTCCAGGTCTGATAAAGAGCACCACTGTCACTTGAGGAAATTTTTTTTGAAGTGTCGAAGTTTTGGCCTATCCTTAAATCCCAAGAAATATTTGTTTGCTATGAAGGAGGGGAAGTTGTTAGGCCATATAGTATCAGTAGAGGGAGCGAGAATTGATCCCAGCAGGGTAGAGACAATTCAGACCCTGTCACTTCCCAGGTCTAAAAAGGAAGTTCAATCTTTTTTAGGGAAGATTAACTTTCTGAGGAGGTTCATCTCAAATTTTGCTGAGTTGGTGAAACATATCACAACCATGCTTAGAAAGGGAAACGAAGTAAAATGGACTACTGAACCTAGGCAATATTTTGTCCAAATAAAAAAGGCATTGATTGAGGCACCTATGTTGATCATTCCTGATTATTCCAAGGATTTCCTAATTTTTTCTTTTGCTTCTTTTGATACAGTAGCAGTGGTCTTATTGCAGAAAAATGAGTAAGGGCGAGAGCAACCCATTTCCTTCTTTAGTAAGGCATTAAGAGATGTAGAAATCAGGTATGAGATCATGGAGAAGCAAGCCTATGCCTTAGTGAAATCTCTCAAAGATTTCAGAGTCTATGTTTTGCATTCAAGAGTGACTGCATACATTCCTTCAGCCTCCATGAAAGACATCCTTATACAGCCTGACATAGATGGGAGGAGAGGTAAATGGATTTCCAAGATCCTTGAGTTTTACCCTAGAGATAAATCCCACCAAGTTGGTTAAAGGGCGGGGTTTAGCCAAGCTACTGGTTGAATCCAATTGCAAGGCCTTGGGGGTTAGCTTCATCAACACTTGCTCAGGAAATCAGCAAGCTGAGTCACCCAGCAAAATCTTTCAGGGTGGCTTATCACTAGCAGAATGCACTTGGTACAGAGACATTTTGTACTTTCTACAAGAGTTGAAGCCTCCTGATGGAATGGGAAAAAGAAAGGCAAGGGCTTAAAGCTCAAGACGGTTAGATATTTCCTTATTGACCAAGTCTTTCACTGGAGAGATCCTCTAGTGGAGTTTAATAGGTGTCTGAATCCACAAGAAGCCCACAAAGTTATGTTTGATTTCCACAACGACGTTTGTGGAGGGTATCATTTCTGGAAGACCACAACCCACAAAATTCTCAGGGTTGGGTACTACTGGCCCACCTTATTCACTAATGTCTGCAGAGAAGTCAGAGATTGCATCAAATTCCAAAGGTTCTCAGAAAAGCATTAGCTCAAATCTCTACCACTAAAGCCTGTAGTAGCTTCAGCACCCTTTCAACAGTGGGGGTTGGACTTCATTGGGGAAATTCATCCTCCTTCAAGTGGCCAGCATAGATGGATCCTGACTGCAATAGACTATTTCACCAAGTGGATAGAATCTTCCCCCACCAGGAGTGCTTCGCACAAGGTGATTATCAACTTCTTGGAGGATATCATAGCCAAATTTGGTTGTCCCAGCAGAATTTTCATTAATAATGCCGCTTCTTTCAAGTCTGAGCCTCTGGTTAAGTTCTGTGAGTAGTTAGAGATTTCACTAATTCACTCCACTCCCTATTATCCTCAAGGAAATGGACTAGCAGAATCTTCCAATAAAAGTCTAATCAAACTCATTAAAATATTATTGGAAGACAATAAGAAGGCCTGGGATTCAAAGCTCAAATTAGCTCTATGGGTTGATCGAGTGAAAACAAAGAAGTCCCTGGGCACCTCACCTTTTCAACTTGTTTATGGGACAAAGGTTGTGTTTCCCACTCAGCTCACTTTACCTGTAGAGAAATTCTATCAAGATCATGAAGGAGAGCTAGACCATATGGTCAGAAGGATTCATCAAGTGGTGGAACTGCAACAGATCAGGGAGTAGGTGATGGACATAGCTCATAGTCATCAACATAAGATCAAGCAGGCTTTTGACAGGAAGGTCAAGAAGGAGGAATTCGAGCTGGGAGATTTGGTGCTTAAGTGGGATGCACCCAGGCAGGATAGGGGAAAACATGCAAGTTTGATGCCCTCTAGATCGAGCCCTTCAAAATCTCTGAAGTATTCTTAAATAACACATACAAGTTGCAGGATTTGGAGGGTGTAGAAGTCTTTAGCGGCCCAATAAATGGGCATTTCCTGAAGAAATGTTTTGTTTGAGCCTTAGATGGCTCCTTTGTTTTTGTAAATATTGTCTTTATTGTTTTTCTATTTATTTTCAGCTTAATAAATGACTCCATAACCCAACAGAAAGCAACTGGAACTGCAAAAGGAGTTCTTAGAGCATCGTAGGGACGACTCTATCCCCCATGGAGCCTAATGTTAGCATCAATTCTCTCAAAGTCATGGGCATCGAGCGCAACACACAGAAGAAGTCCATTTCGGGCCTAAAATCAAGCGAGCAGGTTTTTTGTTTTCAACAACGAGGATCCACAGATGGAGTAGATCGACGATCATCGGGTAGGTTTGAGTAGTAGAGTTGCATGAGGTCTAGTGCATGAGCTCATCTCTTATGGCCAAAATTACAAAATGATGAGCCATTTCGGCATTTCAGCTACCGATACTTCAAAGGACGTAGGGGTTTCTCTTCCACTGCATTTTGAAACCCCAAAACACGAAATACGAAAAGCGCCCATTATCCATTTCGACATTTCGGCTACTGGGACTTCAAAGGACGAAGGGGTTTCTCTTCCACTGCATTTCGAAACCCCAAAACGCAAAATGCGAAAAGCGCACATTAGCCATTTCGACATTTCAGCTACTGGGACCTCAAAGGACAAAGGGATCATTCCTCCACTGCATCGAGAATCGCCGAAACCCGAAACGCGAAATGTAAGAGCTGCCCAGGAGCCATTTTGGCATTTCGGCTACCGATATGTCAAGAGACAAAGGGATCATTCCTCCACTACATCAGGAATCGTCGAAACCCGAAATGCGAAATGTAAAAGCCGCCCAGGAGCCATTTCAGCATTTCGGCTACCAGGATGTCAAAAGACAAAGGGATCATTCCTCCACTCCATCGGGAATCGCCGAAACCCAAAACGCGAAATGTAATAGCCACCTAGGATCCATTTTGACATTTTGGCTACCAGGATGTCAAGAGACAAAGGGATCATTCCTCCACTGCATCAACAATCGTCGAAACCCAAAACGTGAAATGTAAAAGCCGCCCAAGAGCCATTTCGACATTTCGGCTACCGGGATGTCAAGAGACAAAGGGTCGCTCCTCCACTGCATCAAGAATCACCGAAACCCGAAATGAGAAATGAAAAACGCTCGGGAGCCATTTCGTCATTTTGGCTACCGGGATGTCAGGAGACAAAGGGCCACTCCTCCACTGCATCGGGAATCACCGAAACCTGAAACGCGAAATGAAAAATGCCCGGGAGCATTTTTTCATTTCGACTATCAGGATGTCAGGAGACAAAGGGAGACTCCTCCACTGCATCGGGAATCACCAAAACCCGAAACCCTAAATGAAAAACGCTCGGGAGCCATTTCGGCATTTCGTCTACCAGGATGTCAAGAGACAAAGGGCAGCTCCTCCACTGCATCGGGAATCATCGAAACCTGAAACGCGAAGAGCGCCTTTGAATATGGGCGCAGGGTCATGACCTGTGGTCACTTGGGGTGATAGAAGGAGCTGGTTAAAGGGCCGAAGCGCCAAGTTTAGCTGCAGGAGGCAGTAAATGAATATTGAGTAGGTGGTTGATACCTCAGCTCAACCCATTAATGGAAGGTATGGGAGGCCTGGAGAAATCATCCCATGGTACCCTTGTATGCAGGTCCCCCTCTGCAAGAACCATGCTGAGTTAAAGTAGCGTCTGACGAAGGAGTTCCATCCAGGTTTGATTGAGGAGCCTGCACACACAAACTTGGACTTTAATGTCCCGGCTACCTCCCTACTGCAAAGGGGGCGAATTTCTCTAAGTATATATGCTTAGCTTTTGTATTTCTGGAAGGATGGATGGTAGAGCAGGGCTCCCAACTGTAATTTTTTAATGAAGCACTAGTTTTCTTGGCTATGTATCTGTACATGAGATTTCCTTGTTTAATATAAGGAAGCTCTCTTTTCCATCTTGTTTTGATCTCATACTGAAAGAGTTCATGATTGAATGATTCACATGAATCGTCGTGACTATGTTATGATAAAGGATTTATTATAGCGTTGTTATGTTCTTTTAGTGTTTTTCTTTTGAATATAAGAGGTTCTTGTGTACAAAGTTTTCTTCTACAGGATCTTGGAAGCACGATGCCTATAGAAGCCCTTCACATTTCCTTACAGAAGTCTTCCTCCTACTCGCCCTTTTTACAACTTATTGCCTGAAATTGAATCAAGGCCTCATCTTCTTGTGCATGTCCAGCCTAGTTTCCGAGTTAGAACGATATTGTTCTGAGTTCACTTTCATCCATCACCCTTTATAAACAAATCGTGACATTTAAAACTAATGGGCCTCGGGCTTACTCCTTCCGCAATCCAGGAGTGACTTATGACGCTAACACCAGGGACCTTATGATTATGAATGATTACAGTAATAGAAATCTTAATGAGAAACATTCATTTGATACATCAACTAAACATCAAGTATGAATCATGATATTGAAGTTGATATAACGATCCCAGTAATAATATATGAAACAACAAGTTATAGAAAAAACTTTTAAGACACTCAATAAAATGAAACATCATATTCTAATGAGGCTAAAGCTGTGTAACATATCTATATCTCATAATATAAAAGGAAAAACATAAATGGAACAATGTCACATTAGTCTAAAGCATAAATGTGAACCACTTGTCCATATAGTTATGAGAATTAGATGTCCATAATCTGTTCCAGGAAAAGATGATTTTCAGTAACAAAGTGAAGAGTATTTAAAGTAACCTGGGATCCACATACCCATATCTCACAGGATATAGTTCGATTTCACAAAATTAGGTAATAATACAAAAATAGTGGATTAGAAACCACTTATAACAGAGTTGGTTTATTCAAAAATAGATCAAAGTTTCTCTAAAACATGAAGAAAAAGAAACTACTAATCACTTGCATATAATTCAAAAATATTTCCTCTCAGTAATCAACAATAGAATCTCCAATTTCCTGAAAAAACAAAACAAATTTAATAAAATAGAAAAACAATTAATCATAAATAATTACTAATTTTTATTTAAAAAGAGACTTGTCTACAAAGGGGTTGGGTAGTTCAGAATTTATTATCGCCTTGACACTGGTCGCATTCTCGATGATTATGTTTCCTAATCTCTTGATACGTTTAGCTTTCCTCTCTGCGTGTGCCTTGAGATCAAGGTTTTCTTGCCTCGACAATTCATTCTGAGCAGTAAGAATTTTAATTCGAGACTGTAGGAGAGGAATGTCGGTGTAATACCGCTTGACCTAATGGAAACAAACATCACATTGTACAGGAGAGATGGGAGGTCAATGAAGTTCACAGCCAAACAGGGATGTATCAGTCTTACCTGTTGTTTTCTTCTGATCATGTATAATACCAGAGAACCCTTCTTTACCTTTAAGGTATGGTGGAAAATTTGTCACGAAATCATAAGGTTCAGTGGGAACGATAATTTTCTTCCTGGAACCCTGAAATTCTAGATCTTTTAGAATTAGAAAATCTTCTATCTCATGATCTGAACCCTCATCGATCTCGATCGGACCGATCGATCTCAGATGAGTACCGTTTCGGTTCCTTAGTTTCCTTTAAATTAGGCGACCTTCCTTCTTGTTCTTGAACCCTAAGTCTGTGCATTGTTGTTTTGTCCCTTTGCAAGGTTTATTGACACTCGACTTAATAATAATGTTCAGGATAGCATCAATCTCAGGCACAAGAGGGTCAAGTACCTTCAATTCAACAGTCTCTTGCTCAAGAAATCATGCGGGTGAAGACTTACTCGACGTCCCTTCGTCTAGAGGGTTTATGTTGGTAAACTCTGGTCCATTGATTGAAATATTGAACCGGTCTTCAATCAATGGCTTGTCTAATTTAGGGTTTGTTATAGGATGAGTCTGGTCAAAACCATTCCTCATCAAAAAATACTCCCAACAGTCACCTACAGTCAACAGGTGATACATCAAAAATATCTTAACCAATCCCTGATGGAACATGCTTGAATCGACACCCTGCCATTTATATCGTTTGGACATCTTATAGAGACTTCTCAACAAGTAAAATGGCATATCTAAATTGAAACCAATGAAAATCATGAGTAAACGGATATGGTAGAGGAAGACCAGTCTGTATCGACCTTCACATGTCACAAATTGCTTGAGAATTAACAACAAACTATGCCATCTAGGTTTTACTAGGGAGATAGGAATACCTGTTACACAATAGTTTATCTTTTGGGATGCCATAAAAAGACTCCACGAGACTCCTTCAATTCAGGCGTTTTTGAACCACTTTTAACCGTTTGATGGAAGCCCCATTTCTTTGATCACAAACTCCTCGGTCAATTCTAACTGTGTGTCCCCAATTTTAGCTTTGCAACCATCGAAGGTTTGCACGAAATATTTTTCCACCTAAAGATTATAACCCTCAAATTTCTTAAGGAAAACATCACAGCCATGGATTTTTAGGTCCTCAGTCGCATCGTCGTGAGAAAGTAAATCCTAGCATCCGTTCGGCTCCAAGTGAACGACAAGAACCATGACAAATGTAACCAAAATGCAACAGGAATTACTCTAGATAGTTTTAGGTTCGAATCGTGGGAACAACAGGAACAAGTCTGAATGGCGAGTGGAGAAACAAAAATAGCATAGCTTGTTTGTTATCATAACTCAGATAGTGGGAGTGAGAACCAGGGGTTTGATTGTAATCCTTACCATCCCTTGTGATGAAATCCATAACTATAGAGTACTGAAACCTTATGCATGTAATGAATGGCTCATTAATGTGTTAAGCCAACAAGGTGAGGTGAGGACACGGTACAATAGGTGTGTATTCATTTTTATGACTATTGGTATGACCATTGAATTCGCGAGAGGACTATCAAAACATCAAAATCTCTTCAGAAATCGAAAATAAACTATCAAACAATATTAAAACCCAAACATCGAAAATAGGTCACTTAACCATTAGATTTGGATTCCGATTAAATATGGGTAACCTTTAAAAAAAATGTTTCTAAGGCACAAAAAATTATAACTCCAAGCTAAGTTTTATGTTTATTTCATGCTTACAGTCATGAATTAAACATAAAAAAAAAAACCGAAAACGCAAACAATAAGAAATTAATAAGGGTAGTTCTTAATCCAATAATCATCTCAAAACTCTCAAAAATGTTTACAAAATTGAGGTGATGGCAGCTACAGAAAAATGCAATTTCTTCTAATCATGTTAAATATCAAAATCATGTGGGGATGCCAACAAATACTTCCCTAACCCATCACCCCCCACTGGTCTAAGTGAATGTTTTAACATATATTATCTTTGAGATGATGTCTCCCCTCAAATAAACTCTAATGGAGGCCATGATTGGTTTTGTTATTCCTTGGGATGATCTCCCTAGTTTGGATTTCTTTTCAATTGAATCCAACAACAACGATCCTTATGAGTCTAATTTCTCTAGTTATAGATCCTCAAAACATGACATTTTTTAGTCTTTAGATTCTATCACAATGAGTTGCATGTTGGTTTTCCTTCTAAGTATGATCTCTCTATTAGTAGATCCTCAAAATTTGGCATTCTTGAGTCTATTTCTCTAGACTACACCATTAATTCAATATTGATCTTCCTTCTTAGTTTGATCTCTCCATTTGTAGATCCCCGGACCTTGGCATCATCTAGTATGTTTATACATATTTTTTCATTGAATAAAGTATTAAATTTCCTTATGAGTTGGGTCTCTCTTTGTAGATCCTTAGATGTTGGTGTTATTGAGTCTTCATAATATACTCCACTGTTGAAATGATATTATTGAGTATATAAAGGTTAATAATATCCATGTCCTAGAAACTTTTAGTAGATTTCTTTTTCTAGATTTTTGAGACATGATCTTGTTATTGTTGTTTCTTGGGTGTAGGATTTCAAGTTAGATTCACAGTTGTTTTGGGATCATGTTTTATGTATTTTTTTACTTAGTTAGGTGTATTATGGAGATTATATACAGGGTTAGTTTTCTCTTTTGTTTTGATGCACTTAAACCTTTTTCCACCCAAATTCACTGAAGTGTCAACCCCATCATATGTTGGTGCATTAGCATTTTTTTTCATTTTGCACTATCCCAACATAAGTGATATCATATGATGGGATCCCCTAGTGTAGGACCCTTTTCCCATATGGATCCTTTATCATTTTTTTCATGATAAGATGAGGACCCTTTGTAGTTTGATATTGCATTATGAACTACACTCATTTTTCTTGTCTATTTATAACCATTCCCATGTGGGTTCCCATATTTATATTTGTTTTTTTTCTATTGTAAATTTTTTTATGCTACTTGTTGCACTTATTTGCTCACTTCTTCTTACTAATTTTCATTTCATTGTTTTCCAAGGTTCTCCCTTACTCGAAGAAATTGCATGTCAAAACATGTTGTTCTGGAGGAGACATTCTAATAGGCATCCACTTCTTGATTTCTTATATTTGGTTTCTCTTATACACCCCTATTGTACTAGGATTGATTCATTGCTTCTTCTCCTCTACTATATTTGATCACCCTTTTATTCCTTTTCAGGTTTTGATAATATTAAAAATGCACAAAAATATCAAATATTATAAAAAGAGAAAGGGGGCTAACAAATTCAATCATAAAAGATGGCCTATACAAAAGATCACATGGGCCAAAGCATCTGAACCGTGTGGTTCTCATATCTCACACTTGAAGCCTGAACCACAAGATAATTAAGATTAGGGTTATTTCCATCAACTACATGAACCAGTATATGAACTAAACCAATCATTCCCTTCATGAATTGTGCTCAATAAATAGACTAGCAAGGAAGGTGTACTCCTCAAACAACAAAAGGAGTTAATATAATCATGACCTTTAATTCCATCTTATGAAGTTATGGTAGCCATTTTCATTTCCCTTAACCAAAGAACCTATCTATGAATTTGTTATATTTGTAGTTGAGAATCAAAATTGCCTTAGGATTTGCACCATGGTTTTGAGTTTGTAAACAAACTCCTCCTCATTGGATACTCTTCTAGTCTTTATGGAGTTGTGCCTTAATTCCTGTTGCGTCAACTGTGTGTATCATTGGTCTCTATTTGGTGTCAACTATTGCCTAATACATTTATTATGTGGCGCTTTTATTCAAGGGAATTTCTGAGTTGAAAACCTTTGTTGACCATTCCTTAGTTTTCCTGACTATCCATGTCAATAATTTCTCAGTAGTTTTTACCATCCATGTCGGTCATTCCTTGAGTCAATTAAATATTTGTTTACATTCACATCCAATTATTTTATTAGATCGTTCCAATGTAGAAGGATTCATTATTTCCTTCTTTCTAATGTGTTTACTCCTATCAACTTCAACACATTGCTTTGGGGGATAGTTGTAGGGATCAATATCATCCTATAACATATTATCATTATTGGTAGGTTTCCTAGAGTTTAGTATATAACATTCATTAATGGTAACTAATGGATAGATTTCCCTTATGTTCAATGTCAAAACATTTATTCACCTAGTGGAATTCGTGTTGTACCTTAGGTTCCATTTTCAATATTGGTGGAGCACCTAACCTCTTACAATGATTTTCATTATTGGTCGAACATCTTGCCTCTAACAATGATTTTCATCACCGATTTATGATAAAGGGGTCCTTCTCCTATGCTATTTTTCTTTGGAATATAAGAAGGTTGTACTTGGTGGTATGTTTTTTCAATGTTCTCGTCCAATACTTAAAATCAATCATCATCTGTTAATCTTTTATTATGTTGGTTGATGTGGGAATCATTATGGTCCTCCTTTCGACTAATCTTGCCTTATTGAATCTTACTCATTTTCTTTGTGATTGGTATCTAGCATATCCTTTTAATACCATGGAACTTGCATTCAACAATGGGTTTTCATCAATGTCCTTTGATCAACTAATTATGTTAATTGTTTTCCATCAAATGATTTATTCACCCTTATTGGAATACACTATGTACATTGGTACCCATTATCATTATCGACGGGCTACCTTGTGTGGAAACGATATACATCAATGGATAGTGACCAGACACATCTATTCACATGGTGAAGATTTATACATTTTGGTTGATATTGGTTGAAGACCTTGGGCTTGGGTGGCATCCCTTATAGATTCTACTGCTTGAGTTGTTTTATAGTACCACTTTTTATATTACATTGGTACTATGGATAACCATTGTCTACACTACAATTTCAATTGTCCTTTAGATGTGCATATAGACATATATCCATTGCATATACATTCATGGCTATGATCTTATTTATGCATGGACCCACTATGTATTTATTCGTGCCAATATTTTGCAATTTATATCTTATGAATCCTCCTTGGACTTGATTTGGAGGCCATAGTTATATTGTCTAATTGAACATGGGTATTTCCTCCTTAGGGAGGATATTTTTTTGATACCTTGTTTTGTGTCTGTAGGCGAATCTTTCATCTCCTGAATCCCAAACACATCCTTGATTCTTTGAAAAATCATCTCCTTAAATGACAATGTATTTTGGCCATTAGTTGCCCTTCTAATCTCACACATTAAGGGGCATATATTGCATCACAAATTTGGTCATCAATACCCCAGATGGGGTGACACGCGGCGACGCCTTGCCACATGGCTCAGCATCAAGCCACAACTTAAATGTTGTAGGCCGCTCCCCATCCCTTCCGCATTTACGATGGTAGCCGGCCATTACAGGCGCTATACGGAGGAGGGACTTCTCCCTCCTGCAAACGCATTCGCTCAGACAACATTCAATATGACAGGGTTAATGGGAAGCCATGCAAAGCTATCATTTGGTAATTCAAAAATTGGAGAGCCTGGACAGAGCTGGTTCACTCTCGTTTTGGACCTCCCCGCTGATTGGGAGCTCTGGTGCATTTCTGGTTCATTCTCTCTGTATCTTTATCCACCCCTCATCAACAATGACAAGGAAGCGAGGCAGGCCTCGATGAGGCTCGGCCTGGTACACCCACAAAGAACATAGGCAAAGGAGGAAGAACCTGGAGCATGCTCTGTCAATGGTGACTTCCATTCTCCAGCAGAGAGCACGCGTTGACCAATTGGCACTCCATGCCATTATCACTGAGCCTGGGATAGAACGTAGCACGCACACCATGGCAATTGAGCCTGGAAGCTGTCTGAAGGGAGGCGTTGCGGATGAGTTTCCAACCTGTTATGTTGATGAAACGTTGTACCTGGAGGATTTAGTGACCGCCCTGGAACCCCAAGCCACGGTGCCTGAAATACAAACTGGAAGCGGTTCGAAGGGAGATCCGGTAAACGAATTCCCAATTTGTATTGTTGAAGAGATATCGTGGATGGGTGACTACAGCCCCACCAGCCATGCTGAGAAGGCAACGAACGAGGACGAGGCTCGGGACAATGGATGCGCAGAAAGGAATGTGGACGAGACCAGAGCATGGATGAATGTGGATGCGGCTAGAGCAGGACTGAACGTGATCGAGGCCAGAGCAAGGATGAAAGTGGAAGTGGGGAACAAAACCTTCGATGAGGCAGGAAATAATGACTTGCATGGTCCGCTCCTCCATGCAAAGCATCTGATTCTGGTGTTCGAACTCTGAGGCCACATTGCAGACCAGGAGCACAAAGCCCTCCTCATGGGACAACGTCTGGACTTGCTCCTTGACGCGTACTCCAACGCTCCAGCAAAGAGGAAATGTCCAATGTGCACGCAGCCGTTCACCATCCAGCCAGATCCATGTGGCATAAAGGCAATGGAGATAGGTCACCAGGTATCTGAGTTCTCCTTTGCTAGTTTGTTTTATGTTTCATCATGTTGTTGATAAATGTAAACTTGAACTATGGCCATCTGTCTTGGTTTCCTTCAGGTAGGAAAGAGGGCAGAACAATTTTTAGCTTATCTTCCTAGACTCATTTCACTCCAAACTATGCTAGTTTCCGGTAAAACGACAGCATTTTTGGTGGCTCAGGAGGACTATATCTCTGTGTATTTTGTCAATGTTTCTCTGTTTACTTAATATAGCAGGTACTATCTTTTTTACTTAAAAAAAAAAAAAAAATTGGTCATCAATATCCCAAATTGATATTGAGCCTGGTAAATACATTACTTACACATATAAGCATGATTTTTGGGTCTCTTGGTTATCATTTATACAAGTATCCCACACCCCCATGCTCTACCTTGAGAAGTAACATGTTAGCACCCATGTTTTATTCAAGGCAATGAGGAGCCCAATCCATTAAGATATTCTTTACATCAAAAACATTGTCAATGCAAACAAACACCCAAAAATACAAATACTCTAAGCCCTAAAATAATAAATAATGTTGTGAAAAGGTAAAAGAACTAAACACCTCTTGTTAGGGTTTGTAGCAACAAAATGTTGGAGCGAAACAACAACAAAGTTAGATTCTCAACATTGAAAGTGAGTTTTAAACTCTTTTATTTTGTTAAAATGAATTGTAAATATAAATAAAAATAAATCTGTATTTCAAAAAAATTGTAAATCCATCCCCAAAAAAATTGAAATAGTGTTAAGAAGAATAAAATTACCGACCTGAAATTTCTTTGTAACAAATTTAAATTCAATCAATGTTGACTCCTTACCAATTTTGTACTTCAAAAAATCTATCCACTCCCATATTTCACTTGGTAAATGTCTCTCGTATAAATATCCCCTCTACTTTTGAATTTAAATAGTTAAATAGTTGAAACTATGATTATGAGTTATTGTGAATGTTTCAAACTAAATCATCTTTAAGCTTTTCAAATGAACTTTGTTCTTACCATAAAATTAACACATGCATTGATTTTTATATTTGTTTACTTTATAATAATCCGTAATATTTTAAATTTTAAATTTCACTATAGGCTAGTGATTAATACATTGAAGGTTGTGGCATTGGAATCCGCATTTTTATAGTTTTCCGATCAAAGCTAAATAAATATCTTTGAATAGAAATCAGAAATTCATTATGTCAGACTCCACTTAAATAAATATCTTTGAATAGAAATCTAAAATTCATTATCCCAGACTCTAGTTACATTGTGTTATGTTGATCATGTGAAGAGAAAAATAAAAAGTTTATATATACAAATGAAATTTATATAATTTTATTTTATTATGAAAATAATTTTATATAATTTTAAATATTTAAAAAAAATAATTATAATAATGAAATTATATAATAATATTCACATAAAATTCATTATTCCACACTCTAGTTACATTGTGTTGATCATGTGAAGAGAAAAATAACATGTTTATATATATAAATAAAATTTATATAATTTTATTTTATTAAAAAAAATTTATTTACTTTTAAATATTTAATAAATTTAATTTTTTTATAATAATATTCAAATATAGAATTTTTTTTTTTTAAAGAATATTAAGATGTTATAGAAAAAAAGAATAAATATAAATACTAATATGAATTTACCCTTCTATGTCTTATCAATTGTAACTTTATAAAAAATTAACAAATTGAGGAAAGTGTATTGTTTTTTCATTGTCTTTTTATTCATGAATTATATAACATTAAAATATAGTGATATGCTTTTAAATATACAAAACAGTGAACTATATAACATTAAAATATAGTGAAATGCTTTTAAATATACAAAACATTAGGAAGAATATTAAGATATTAAAAGAAATAAAAATAGATGTAAATATTAACATGTAAATGTCTTTTTTCATATTTGATCAATTCTAATTTTATAATAAGTAAAGAAGAAATTATTTAAAAAATGGAAAAACAAATTGAATGAATGATTCTAGCTGCTCTCATGTGAGATAGACTATACCTGGATACAACCACACGAGAACCGCTCACTTCATTGAAATTCCATAATAAAGATACATGATTATAAAGGAATACATTCGATTCAGGGAGATAGAGAAAATCACTAGAAAATAGGATCTAGGTCTAAATAAATACACAATCGTAACTATGCAATTATCTAACAAATAGTTTCTCCATTATTTTTAGGTCTCCCCCTTAATGGAGAAAGGATTGACTTCCACACCTAATATCCCCCCAAACAATTCGAATTTTATCTTCCCAAGAGGCTTAGTGAAAATATCAACAACATTTTCACATGTATTATAATACATTAAAGAAACATCATTAGACTGCATCTCTTCTTGAACAAAATGAAACTGAACATCAGCATGCTTTGTCCTTGCATGACAAACATGATTACTTGCCAACTTGATTGAGCTCTGGTTATCACATCAGATCACAATAGCTTTCCTTTGTTCTTTTCCAACATCTCGAAGAAGTCTTCTTAACCAAACAACTTCACAAGTTGTTGCACACAAAGATTTATATTCTGCTTTAGTAGATGACAAAGATACAACAGGTTGTTTTTCACTGCTCCATGAAATAATCTCGGATCCAATACTAAAATCGTAGCCTGTAGTAGATCTCCGATCATCCGGATTGCCAGCCGATTCTGAATCTGAGTAACCTGTCAGCGCAACATCAAATGAATCAATGAATTTAATACCATAATCAATTTTTCCTTTAAGATAGATGAGTACCCCTTTTGCTTCATCACTGATTTATGATAAGGGGGTCCTTCTCCTATGCTATTTTTCTTTGGAATAGAAGAAGGTTGTACTTGGTGGTATGTTTTTTCAATGTTCTCATCCAGTACTTCAAATCAATCTTCATCTATTAATCTTTTATTATGTTGGTTGATGTGGGAATCATTATGGTTCTCCTTTCGATTGATCTTGCCTTATTGAATCTTACTCATTTTCTTTGTGAGTGGTATCTAGCATATCCTTTTAGTACCATGGAACTTGCATTCAACAATGGGTTTTCATCAATGTCCTTTGATCAACTAATTATATTAATTGTTTTCCATCAAATGATTTATTCACCCTTATTGGAATACACTATGTACATTGGTACCCATTATCATTATCGACGGGCTACCTTGTGTCTAGAAACGATATACATCAATGGCTAGTGACCAGACACATCTATTCACATGGTGAATATTTATACATTTTGGTTGATATTGGTTGAAGACCTTGGGCTTGGGTGGCATCCCTTATAGATTCTACTACTTGAGTTGTTTATAGTACCACTTTTTATATTACATTGGTACTATGGAGAACCATTGTCTACACTACAATTTCAATTGTCCTTTAGATGTGCATATAGACATATATCCATTGTGTATATATTCATGGCTATGATCTTATTTTTGCATGGATCCACTATGTATTTATTCATGCCAAGATTTTGCAATTTATATCTTATGAATCCTCCTTGGACTTGATTTGGAGGCCATACTTATATTGTCTAATTGAACATGGGTATGTCCTCCTTAGGGAGGATATTTTTTTGATACCTTGTTTTGTGTCTGTATGTGAATCTTTCATCTCCTGAATCCCAAACACCTCCTTGATTCTTTGAAAAATCATCTCTTTAAATGACAATGTATTTTGGCCATTAGTTGCCCTTCTAATCTCACACATTAAGGAGCATCTACTGTATCACAAATTTGGTCATCAATATCCCAAATTGATATTAAGCTTGGTAAATACATTACTTACAGGTATAAACATGATTTTTGGGTCTCTTGGTTATCATTTATACAAGTATCTCAAGCCCCCATGCTCTATCTTGAGAAGTAACATGTTAGCACCCATGTTTTATTCAAGGCAATAAGAAGCCCAATCCATTAAGATGTTTTTTACATCAAAAACATTGTCAATGCAAACAAACACCCAAAAATACAAATACTCTAAACCCTAAAATAATAAATAATATTGTGAAATGGTAAAAGAACTAAACACCTCTTGTTAAGGTTTGTAGCAAACACCCAAAAATACAAATACTCTAAACCCTAAAATAATAAATAATATTGTGAAATGGTAAAAGAACTAAACACCTCTTGTTAAGGTTTGTAGCAACAAAATGTTGGAGAAAAACAACAACAAAGTTAGGTTCACAACATTAAAAATGAGTTAAGAAGATAAAAAATAAATCTATATATAAAAAAATTATAAATCCATTCAAAAAAAATTGAAACAGGAATAAAGTTACCTACCTGAAATTTCTTTGTAACAAATTTAAATTCATTTGTAACAAATTTAAATTCAACGAATGTTGACTCCTTACCAATTTTGCACTTCAAAAAATCTATCTACTCCCATATTTCATGCATTCCCATATTTCACTTGGTAAATGTCTCTCGTATAAATATCCCCTCTACTTTTGCATTTAGTACTTTTCCATTTAGTTAAATAGTTGAAACTATGATTATGAGTTATTGTGAATGGTTCAAACTAAATCATCTTTAAGCTTTTCAAATGAACTTTGCTCTTACCATAAAATCAACACATGCATTTCAATTGACTTACGATTTTTATATTTGTTTACTTTATAATAATCAGTAATATTTTTTTTTTTTTTTTTGAATTTCACTATATGCTAAGTGATCAATACATTGAAGATTGCGGCATTGGAATCCGCATCTTTATAGTTTTCTGCTCAAATCTAAATAAATGTCTTTGAATATAAATCTGAAATTCATTAGGCCAGACTCCACTTAAATAAATATCTTTGAATAGAAATCTGAAATCCATTATCCCAGACTCTAGTTACATTGTGTTGATCATGTGAAGAGAAAAATAAAAAGTTTATATATACAAATAAAATTTATATAATTTTATTTTATTAAAAAAATAATTTTATATAATTTTAAATATTTAAAAAATTCAATTTTTTAAATATTTAAAATTATAAAAAATTCAATTTTTTTATAATAATAAAATTATATAATAATATTTATATATAAAAAATATTTTAAAGAATATTAAGATGATTAAGATGTTATGGAAAAGAAGAATAAATATAAATACTGATATAAATTTACCCTTTTATGTCTTATCAAGTGTAACTTTATAAAAAATTAACAAATTGAGGAGAGAAATTATTATTTTTTCAAATAAAATAAAGTGTATTATTTTTTCATTGTCTTTTTTATTCGTCAACTATATAACATTAAAATATAGTGGTGTTCTTTTAAATATGCAAAACATTAGGAAGAATATTAAGATAATAAAAGAGATAAAAATAGATGTAAAGATTAACATGTAAATGTCTTTCTTTATATTTTATCAATTCTAATTTTATAATAAATAAAGAAGAAATTAATTTAAAAATGGAAAAACAAATTGAATGAATGAATCTCGCTGCTCTCAGGTGAGATAGACTATATCTGGATACAACTACACCAGAACCTCTCACTTCATTGAAATTCTATAATAAAGATACACAATTATAAAGGAATACATTCGATACAGGGAGATAGAGAAAATCACTAGAAAATAGGATCTAGGTTTAAATAAATACACAATCGTAGCTATGCAACTATCTAACAAATAGTTTCTCCATTATTTCTAAGTCTCCCCCTTAATGGAGAAATGATTGACTTCCACACCTAATATCCCCCCTAAACAATTCGAATTTTATCTTCCCAAGAGGCTTAGTGAAAATATCACCAACATTTTCACAGGTATTATAATACATTAAAGCAACATCATTAGACTGCATCTCTTCTTGAACAAAATGAAACTGAGCATCAAAATGCTTTGTCCTTGCATGACAAACATGATTATTTGCCAACTTGATTGAGCTCTAGTTATCACATAAGATCACAGTGGCTTTCCTTTGTTCTTTTCCAACATCTCGAAGAAGTCTTCTTAACCAAACAAATTCACAAGTTGTTGCACACAAAGATTTATATTCTACCTCAGTAGATGACAAAGATACAACAAGTTGTTTTTTACTACTCCATGAAATAATACCGGATCCAATACTAAAATCATAGCTTGTAGTAGATCTCCGATCATCCGGATTGCCAACCCAATCTGAATCTGAGTAACCTGTCAGCGCAACATCAAATGAATCAATGAATTTAATACCACAATCAATTGTTCCTTAAAGATAGTTGAGTACCCCTTTTGCTTCATTCGAATGGTTTTCTAGAGGTCTTGTCATAAACTGAATTAACACACTACATAATATGCTATGTTAGGTCTGGTTGTAGTGAGATAGTTCAAGCTTCCCACCATATGTCTATACATTGTACCATCTACCTCCTTTGAACCATCATCACCAGAGAGTTTTATGTTCTATTGCATTGGAATAAAATCAATTTCACACTGATCCATCTTAAACTTCTTAAGTACTTCTTTCACATATTTACCCTGAGAAACAAAAGTTTGACCAACATTTCTCCAAACTTCAAGACCTAGGCAGTAATGTAACTCACCAAGATCTTTCATTTCAAATACTTGTGACATTTGCTTCTTAATTCAATTAATCATTTTTTCAGAATTTCTCATAATAATTAAATCATCAACATATAAGGAAATTGATACAACATGCCCCTTCTTATCAAACTTGGTATACATATTTGGATCACTTTTGCTCCTCATAAAACCCTATTGAAGAAAGAAGGAATCTATCTTCCCATATCATGACCTAGGTGCTTGTTTTAGCCCATAAAAATCTTTCTTTAATTTACATATTAAATGTTCCTGACCATTTTTCACAAACCCCTCAGGTTGACTAAGGTAAACCTCCTCCTTTAACTCACCATTCAGAAAAGAAGATTTTACATCTAATAGGTGAATCTTCCAATGGCACTTTGTAGCTAATGTGATTAACAATATGATAATATTTAGTTTAGCTACAGGTGCAAATGTTTCTGCATAATCAATGCCCTCCTTTTGTGAGTACCCTTTTCCCACCAATCTGGATTTATATTTATCTATACTACCATCTTCTTTAAATTTGGGTTTCTATATCCATTTACATCCTATGGGTTTTTTATCTTTAGGTAATGTAGTCAATTCCCAAGTTTAATTTTTCATTATGGAATCATATTCTTCCTTCATTGCTTTTCTCCACTCTTCATGTCCATTAGCTTCATTAAAGTTCATGGGTTCTATGACATTTAAAATATTACTCATTAGGGCATAGTCTTTATATTTTTCAGGTGGACGAACCTGTTGTGAGGATCTTCTTAATTGGCTAGTGTCTTCTTCTCCACTTTGTGAAGATCCTTCTTCATTTTTGGATGTATCCATGTCACTGGATGCATCTTCCTCCTACTATTGTTATTGTTGTTCTTTAACTTCTTCTTTGACCTCTTCATATTCAATTAGAACATGCCATCCTTCATGATTGTTTCTTTCATTACTTCCTTCTGCTTTCTCATGGAAAATTACATCTCTACTTGCAAACACTTTGTGAGTAGGTGTTAGGGATCTAATCCCTCAAGTAGGTATAATAATATATTTCGATGTAATAAAGATCAATATTAATAAGGCCTAGCAATAAGGAAGAATAAGTCGAATGAAAGAAGACCTAATAGAAGCTTCCACTTCTAGAAGGATCTTCCTCTATATGGTTCTTTTGATAGACATATTTAGTATAAATAGGATTTGAGGGTATGAGAACTTTTTTCTTGGATATTATTGTAATAGAGCTTTACTCTGCTAGAGGTTTCCCCCTCGAAGAGGCAAGTGAACATTGCTCTCAGTAATCAAAGTGCTCTTTCTGGTGTTATTCTAATATCATTTTGGTATTATTGTAGTGTTGTTCTGGTTATATTGTTGTTCATATGCCATTTCTAGCATTTTATTTCTATTTTGCATACTTTTTTATATCTGGAATATTACAAGTGGTATCAGAGCACTTTCCTCGGCAAAAAATTGTGGGTTAATTTTTTTTTTCAGGGTAGAGACATATTTCGACGTCTTTAAGCTACAAAGATATGTCGTTATGTGCATAAACTCATGGTCGGGGATTCATACACGCAAGAAATACAAGTGGTACTTAAGCACACATATGTTGGCCACCCTTGTAACCCCTATTGGTACCCCTTCGAGTGGTAGTGCATCAGACAACACCTATATATGAATCCGCCTAGATTTCTTGAAGCCCTCTTTAGATAAGCCGATCAACCACCTCACTTCTGTAGTGAAACCAAGAAACACAGTGGGGAAGATACTCTCTAGTACCTGGGTAGTCAGGTAGTACGGGTAAGGGAACATTCTAGCCTCCTTAGTTGGTGCCCTGAGATACTGGGTTGATTACTACTGTTGGACCCCGCATGTATATTAGAGAGCTATAGCATAGGGAAAACCCTTGTTTGTAAAACCCTTGAATAACTAACCTTTGGGGATGGAAACATAAAACAAAACAGATAAGATCTATTGTTGCGCAACTGTGTTTCCTGCATTCAAGTTGCCAAATCACTACACATTTCTTCTTGATTAAACATTTGGGCATTTCATCACTCTAGTATTCTTCAAACTAGAGTATAACTCTGTAGGTGTTAAAAAAAAAAAGGTCTGGATCTTGTTGCACCATTATTTGAGACCTATTCCATTGGATTTCTCTCTTCACCCTTATCATAGTCATACCTATCATTTTTCAGCAATTTGTTTGACCCCACCCACCCCTTTTCGATCCCCTCGTCATCATGGCCCATACCCATAGCCAAGACTTGGAAACTCACTTCAATACCTTGCAATGTAATTTAACAGAGACCCAACAAGAAGTGAGATAGCTCTGTGCCAATATTGCCACCATCAATAAAAGCATGCATTCCTCCATCGCCGCCTCAATCGAGGAACTCAAAGAAGACCTCAAACAAGACATTACTACCTAGATTGAATCTGTCTCTACGATGATCTGTACCAAGCTGCATATCCTTGTAGATCCCCCCTTATCTAAAAAAACTTTGCATACCGAAGTTGAAACTTCGTCTCATTCCCATAATTTTCAGCCCCATCACTTAAACCATGACCTACGCCTCCTGCGTGTGAATGTGACCAAATTTTATGGCTCAAATTCCACTGGTTGGGTAACTCAAATGGAACATTATTTCTCTTTGTATGACATTACCGATGCGTTGACCAAACTTTGGTATGGTGTTCTCCATCTAGATCAAGAACGTTGGCAATGGAGAACAATTGTCCGTCAAGGGTATGTTGCCTGGACACACTTTGTGGCAGAGCTTTATGAATTCTTTGACACTGACACCAACCATTTAGGCTGTTTGAAAAAGTTGAAACAATATGGCACATTGGAAAAATTTATAGTTTCTTTTGAGCGACTGGATTTTCATACAGAGGGCATGTCTAATGTTTTTTTCCGAGAATGTTTTATCAGTGGCCTCAAGGATGAAACTCGTGCCCATGTCCTCATGGCTTGGCATCGGAGTTGGGTGGAGGCTACTAAAAGAGCTAAGGAATCACAATAGGTTGTCTCTTCTCAAAATCGAAAACCCTCCTTTATTCCTTGCACTAAACCAATAAATCCCACTCTTCCTTCTACTCCACTAAAGATCCAAAAATTGACCAGGGCTGACATGGTTGAATGCCAACTCAAAGGTCTTTGTTATAATTGTGATGAAAAATATTTTCTGGGACACAAGTGTAAGGAACAAAATATTTTTATGGCCATCTCAGAGGATGTTTCTAAAGAGGATATTGAAGCTCCCCTTGTGTTTGTGTCACTTGAACCCATTGACATAACCCCTCCCTCAGACCCTCCCAAAGTACAACCGGTCATTTCTCTAAATACTCTCACTGGCTTCTCTGCTCCCCAAACCCTCAAGCTAATTGGCTACATCAAGAATATGAAGGTCATCATTCTTGTTGATAGTGGAAGCACCCATAATTTTATTCATCACCGCATTGCCCATAAAACTAATTATTATATCAGTGCAATCAATAATTTTCAAATCATGATTGCCAATGGTGGGTCCATGAAATGTGGAGGGCGTTATGAAAATGTGTCTCCAAATTGGTGACTACCACCTGAAGTCTCATATGTTTGCTATCAACATGGGCGGTTGTGACATTGTGTTGGGTGCATACTGGCTAAGGACTTTGGGTTCCATTCTCATGGATTTTAAGGAATTAACCATGCAATTCGACCAGGAGGGACAACAATATAAGTTCCAAGGCATCATCGTCAATTCCCCTGATATCATTAGTTCCCATCGCATGGAAAAGATGCTCAAAAAAGTTCATTCTGGCATTATTGCCCAACTCCATGCCATACAAGCAACTGAGACACCCTCTGTGTCGTAGGAACTCCAATCCATCCTCTCTAAACATCAAGTGTGTTTTTCCACTCCCCAGGGACTCCCTCCTTTCCATGGTTTTCATGATCATTCCATTCCCCTTGTTCCAGGAAGCCTTGCTCCCAATGTCCGTCCCTACCGTCACCCATTTTCCCAAAAAAATGAAATTAAGAAAATGGTTCAAGAACTGCTTAACACAGGTGTTATCCCCCCTAGTACAAGCCCCTACTCTTCTCCTATCGTCATGTTCCTTAAGAAAGAATTTTCTTGGTGCATGTGTCCTGACTTCCGCGCCCTCAACAAAATCACCATTAAAGATAAATTCCCCATTCATGTCATTGATGACCTCTTGGATGAATTGAGTGGCGCCCATTTCTTTACTAAACTGTTAAGCCCTAATGTCATTAAAGATAAATTCCCCATTCATGTAGTTGATGATCGAGTTCTCCATCTACTCTCTCAGCACCAAATTTTCCTGAAACAATCTAAATGTTCTTTTGGAACCTCAAAAGTCAAGTACTTGGGTCATATTTTTGGCAAGGCCGACAATAGGGTGGATCCTAAAATGATTGAAGCTATGCAAGACTGGCCTCACCCAAAGAATCTCAAAAGATTGCGTGGATTTTTGGACTTAATAGATTATTATCACAAGTTTGTTAAGAATTATGGAAAGATTGTGGCACCTCTCACTGCACTCCTTAAAAAGAATTCTTTCACTTGGACTCCAACAGTTGTTCAAGATTTTCAAACCTTCAAGATGGCCATGTGCACCACTCCAGTCCTGACCCTTCCTGATTTCACAAAGACCTTTGTCCTAGAATGTGATGCTTCAGGGAAAGGAAATGGCGTTGTCCTTATTGAAGAGGGTCGACCTTTGGCCTTTACCAACAAACAATTGTCCGAAGGAAATTTGGGAAAATCAATCTATGAAAAGGAAATGTTGGCTATTCTGCATGTCGTTGATCTTTGGCGCCCTTATCTATTAGGGAAATGCTTCCAAATTAAGACAGATCATCAAAGCCTCAAGTATTTTATGGAACAACACATTTCCTCCCCAGAGAAACAAAAATGGGTGACTAAGCTCTTTGGATATGATTATGACATCATTTACAAGAAAGGAAAAGAAAATGTGGTTGTGGATCCACTTTCCCAAAAATATGAATATGAAGGGTCCCTTTTTTCTCTCTCCTTCATTGTACCAGATTGGCTCCAAGTTGTTGGCCAGGAATGGCTACACGATTCCAAAATTTTACATCTGATACAAAAAATGTAGTCCAATTCTCCGGTTTCCCCAAGGTACTCTTGCCTCCATGATGAGCTTCGATACAAAGTCCATTTGTATTTAATTAAACAGTCAAAACTTAAATCCATGGTACTTTATAAGCTTCATGCTACACCCACAATTGGGCACTCTGGGTTTACCAAAACCTATGATAGGGTCAAACGTTCTTTTTTATGGGAGGGTATGAAACAAGACGTTCGTAATTTTGTGGTTGAATGTGATGTGTGTCAACGCAACAAGGGAGAAATAGTCAAATCTCTTGTCACACTACAACCGCTTCCGATTCCACCTGCTATTTGGCGGGATATCTCGATGGATTTTATTGTAGGATTACCTAAATTAGACAATAAATCAAACATCATGGTGGTAGTTGATCTTCTTTCCAAGTATGCTCATTTATGTTCTCTTCAACACCCATTTACATCATCCAGTGTGATTCAACTTTTCATGGATCAGGTCTTCAAGCTTCAAGGCATGTCGCATTCTATTGTTTCTGATCGTGATCCAACTTTCACCAACAATTTTTGGCAAGAACTGTTCAATCTACAAGGCACCTAACTGCAGCTCAACACAACTTATCATCCCCAGACTGATGGTCAAACTAAAGTTGTCAACAAGTGCTTGGAAACATATTTGAGGTGTTTTTCCTCGAAAAAGAAAAATCAGTGGACTCAATGGTTACCACTAGTTGAATGGTGGTACAACACTTCATACTATACAACAACCCACATGACTCCTTTTGAAGTGGTATATGGACAAAATCCACCTTCAGTTCTCTCATAGTTGCCAGGTGTCTCAAAGGTCCAGGCAGTTGACCAAACTCTTACAATTCGAGAGGTTATTCTCCATACCCTCAAAAAGAATTTGGTAATGGCCTAGAATCATATGGATCAACAAGAAAATCAAGTTCACTCTGAACGTCAATTTGCAAAAGGGGATCAAGTTTTTATTCAACTGCAAACTTACAAGAAAAATTCTCTCAAGGCTAACCATTGTCAGAAACTGACACCCAAATTTTATGTTCCTTATACCATTTTCAAGCGTGTGGGACAGGTGGCCTATCAGTTAGCTTTGCCCAGTCATTCTAAGCTACATCCTATTTTTCATGTTTCTTGCTTAAAGAAGGTGATTAGAACTAAGTGCCAAACTCAAACCAACCTTCCCGAGTTGGATGAAGAAGGCTCCATTTGACTACAACCACAAGCCGTTTTGGACCAGCATGAACATCGTTTGTGTCAATGAACCATTAAGGAAGTGTTAGTCCAGTGGAAAGATACAACCCCAACAGATGCCACTTGGGAACTAACTACCATTCTACAACAATTTCCACATCTCAAGCCTTGAGGACAAGGTTGTTTTTAAGGGGGAGGACATGTTAGGGACCTAACCCCTCACGTAGGTAGAATAATATATTATGATGTAATAAAGGTCAATATTAATAAGGCCTAGCAATAAGGAATAATAAGTCGAATGTAAGAAGACCTAATAGAAGCTTCCGCTTCTAGAAGGATCTTCCTCTAGATGGTTCTTTTGATAGACATATTTAGTATAAATAGGAGTTGAGGGTATGAGAACTTTTGTCTTGGATATTATTGTAATAGAGCTCTTCTTTGTTGGAGGTTTCCCCCTCGAAGAGGCAAGTGAACATTGCTCTCAGTAATCAAAGTTCTCTTTCTGAATTTATTCTGGTATCATTTTGGTATTATTGTGGTGTTGTTATGGTTATATTGTTGTTCATCTTCCATTTCTAGCATTTTATTTATGTTCTGCATACTTTTTATATCTGGAATATTACAAGATGGATCAAATAATTTATATGCTTTAAATTATGAACAATACTCTATAAAAATACATTTGATGGATTTAATATCAAGCTTCTTCCTATTCTCCTTTGGAATATGTGCAAAATCCTTACACCCAAATACCCTCAAATTATGAATTGTTGGTTTGGAACTATACAAGGCTTCAAAAGAAGTTTTATAATCAAGACACCTTGTTGGACTTCTATTCTTTCAATAAACAACAATACTAATGACCTCAACCCAAAAAACATTTGAGATATTCTTACCTTTCATCATACTTTGTGCACACTCCACCAGAGTTTTGTTTTTCCTTTTTGCAACTCCGTTCTGTTGTGGAGTGTGTGGGGTACTGTAAATTGTTGTATTATTCCATGATGTTTGCAATAGTTGATGAGGCTCTCCAATCTGTACTCTCCCCCCTGATCTGAACGAAGGATTTTTATGGACTTCCCTGTTTGCTTCTCCACCATGTTTTTAAGTTCCTTAAAGTATTAAAAAACGTCACTCTTTTTCCTAAGGAAGCACACCCATGTGTACCTTATGCAATCATCAATAAACAACATAAAATAATAAGCACCTCCTAAAGACCTTGTTTGCATTGGTCCACAAACATCGATATGCACAAGTTCTAATACACATCTTTTTCTCCTATTAGAATTAGAGGGGAATTCATCTCTGTGCATTTTTCCTAATGCAAAATCTTTGCAAGAAACATAATCATTCTTCACATAAGGATTCCTTCAACCATAGTTTGTTTTTGTAATAACAACAAATCATGATAATTGATATGACCATACCTCTCGTGCCAAAGAATTTATGTTGGCATGGTTGCAAAAGTCAATGACTGGTGATTCTTATCGGTAACATCAAGTTTGTACAAACCTCCAGCTCTTACTCCTCATGCAACAGGTATGTAATGATCCAACAAGTTCTTCACTATGCAATGTGTCTTGAAGAATTCGACCTTCAAATTCTGATTTGTAATTTTGGACACAAAAATCAAATTTTTCTTTATCCCAGGGACATATACAACATTGCGAATATACTTGACAATGCCATTTGGCAGTGTTACTAGAATGTCTCTATATCCCTTGACTTGGTATGCATGACCATATCCGAGATAAACGTGGGCACCATTGTTTGTTTATTTAAAGTTTGCATACCAATTCTTGTTACATGCCATGTGAATTGAGGCTCCAGAATCCACAAACCATGCGTCAACGTCATCAGTTTCAACAAACAATGCAACATTAGATACAAACAATCTGAGATCCTTTGAATCAAAATTCAGGTTTTCTTTTGCAAAGTGTGCTGAATGTTTTTTGTATTTATGCCTAGCCTTATCACTTTTCTTCTTATAACATTCTCTAGAAAAGAAGCCCAGTCCTACCATAATAGAACCACTTAGGCTCATTTCTATTAGATGACATAGCTTGATTTGGATTTGGAAATGACTTCCTTTGAAATGGACTTCCACCTTTACTTCCTTCTCCTTGTTTCCCTCTAGATAGTTTATTCTTTGTCCATGATGCTAAGTCTGGATTTTGAGGCTTAAAGTTCACGTGCCTTTCTTTTTCTTGCAACAAAATTCCTGTCAGATCCTCAAAGGTAGGAGCCTTTTCCCTTGATACAAGTCCTGTTATAAACATCTGATAATATTCTGACATTCCATTTAAAGTGATTGTGACAAGATCAGTACTAGATAATGTTTCTCCTATATCTCCCAACTTGTCTTTCAACTTCTTAATTCTTGCAACAAAAGCATTAACAGGCTCATTTGCTTCCATTTTAATACTCAACAATTTACTTTTCAGGAAAAGAATTCGATTTGTATTTTTAATCTCGTACAAATCCTTAAGTGTTTTCCAAGTATCAATAGAAGTCTTACAATCCCTAATATGGGGAATTATACTATCTTTCACAGACATTCTTAACAGTACATTTTCTTTGTGTTTCTGTTTGTCTCGGTCTTGGATCGACGTTGTTGTTGCATGTCCATCTGCATCGGGTTTCACTTCATCTCCTTTTGTGATCATCCATATACCATACCCTTCCATTAGGGTCTGCATCTTGAATTTCCAATTAGTGTAATTTGAGCCATCCAATTTATTGGCTTCATTGAGATAGTTTTTTGCGATTGGATTTTCCATCCATGCAAACTCCTTCTCCTTCTATGCAATCAACGAAACAATCACACGCCTGGTATTTTCTTAAACAACTATCCACGATCGAAACATTGATAGATCTGGTACGCCCTAGTCTACAAACTCCTTCCACCTCTAGTGTGCATCAATATTTGGCACTCCACACAGGCTTCACGATACCTCCATGCAGATGAGAAACAATGATATCTCAGAGATTTAAGAGTAGATTGACAGGCCAACGTCGACACTGCAACAATGACCCTCAGCCATGACCCAGGGATTGAATCTTCACGCAGTTTCGACGACAGTTATGGCCCACGTAGATCTCAGACTTCATGCAGGTAGCTCGTCACTCCAACAACCAATGATCTGAGACTAACACACATGTAGCTCCTCCTTGATAGCGCTTCTCTGGTCACCCAACACAACAACACTCATTCAACACGCAACGATTTCACAATAGTCAAAAAACAAAATGCAACAATCAATCTTTTCATGAATCAACAATGAACAATCCCTTAGATGGCGGAAACTGGCCTAGTATTTCTTTCATTCAAAGCCAAAACGTTAAATCAAAGATTAACTCTCTCCTTAGCAACGATCAATTTCCTCCTTTGAAAAGACTGTCAACCATGCGATCAATTAAATTGGGCAGTGATTATTCACCTGCTTGCAGTTTAACCACAACCAAATACCTCCAGTGATATACCTCTTCCAATTGGGAGACAACAATGATCTCCAACAGCGACTCACTCTCTACAACGATGTCTCACCAATCGTGACCAGACTTGCAACAATTTTCTCTAGAAAAATGGAAATAGCGACTCTCTGCGTAACAATTACACTTTCAGAACTTGTTTTCACGCATCTGACTCCTCCAAGATAGTGGCGACTCTATTACAGCAGGACACGACCCTCTCTTCAATGGCAACATAGATATGCACCAAGGTATGACACAAACAACGTCTCACATTCCTCAGCTACTTCGTCACCTGGCTCTGATACCAACTTAAAAAATGGAAATACAAATTGAATGAATGAATCTTGCTGCTCTCCAGTGAGACAGACTACACCCGAAGATAGCCAGAGCAGAACCGCTCACTCCATTGAAATTCCACAATAAAGATACATGATTATAAAGGAATACATTCGGTTCAGGGAAATAGAGCAAATCACTAGAAAATAGGATCTAGGTCTATATAAATACACAATCGTAACTATGTAACTATCTAACAAATAGTTTCTCCATTATTTCTAAGTAAATTGTGTAAAGAAATTAATTAAATTAAATTTTAAAACAAAACAAAACAAAATGTATTGTTTTACTTTTTTCCTTTTTAATGGGGATCATAAAATTAACAAATTATTTTTTAGTAATATGTGTTTATATTTATGAGGGTTAGATAAATTTATGTCATCATTTTATTTATAAATATTATTATTATTGGTGAAATTTTATATTATTCATACTTATATTGCATTATTTCTATGTCAATTTATATTAATGATTATATATGGTAGGAGTTTATCTATATTATATTATTCATAATTGTATTATATTTTTTAATTAGTTTTTTTTGTTTGTTAATTGGTCTGGACCTTCTTGGTATCGAGATTAACCTTTGGCTTGAGAAACCGTGACTCACGGGCATCTAAGCCGTCAAAATCATCCGAGGATGGCACCCGGCCTGAGCCACACCAACCCTTAACATGGTTGGATTTGTTGTCCCCGCAGGTTTCGAACCGATGACTTTTCAACACAGAGTGGCTTAACAACACACTCTGTCACCGACTATATTTTTTAATTATTATTTTCATTAAAAAAACTTAGTATTAATTATATTATAATACAAAATAATATTAATAATATTATATTTATATTAGGTAAAGATTTTTATTTAAAATATAAATTTCATAATCTCAATTATATTATTTATATTTACAGATATAAATTCCATAATCTTAATTATAATATTCATATT
>JZKD02S0168137.1:163892-190096 GCA_000966675.3 Picea glauca
TCGTCTCCATCGCTGCTATAATATAATGAAAGGCCCCTGCAACAATATTCATATTATAAAGTAAGTAAGGGTACTATATTAAATTCTATCTTTTTATAAATTTAGTAATTTATACCTGTATATATGTATATATATGCCAAACTCGATAGTACATGCTCACCAGATAATCAAACTTACAAGTGAAATGAAACAACAACAATGTTCATATTGTGAAGTACACGCTGAAAGAAATAAAGATATCGCAAAATATCGAAGGGACTGAATATGCAAAACATAATAGTATTTAAATAAAAYCTACTAAATGATAATATCACAATGATATAGGAAATAGATTTCCGTACTTATTGACAGGATATATTTTAGGATTGTTGAACAGATATAGTAGAGTGAAATAGTGACGTGGATACCTGAATATTAATTAAAAACACCATGGATTGTTGAACAGATATAGTAGAGTGAAATAGTGACGTCCATACCTTTAGATAACATTGTCATATTTGAATATTAATTAAAAATACCATGGATTGTTGAACAAATATAGTAGAGTGAAATAGTGACGTCGATACCTTTAGATAACGTTGTCATATTCGAATATTAATTAAAAACACCATGGATTGTTGAACATATATAGTAGAGTGAAATAATGACGTCCATACATTTAGACAACTTTGTCATATTTGAATATTAACTAGCATACCCCGAAGACAGGGAAGGAAACGTCTAACGAAATAGAGGGTATGTATATTGGAAAAGAACGTGTTTTTTTTCTTAAACTACAGTGTGTTAAATATTTTTTCTTAAATTACAGTTTGATGTGTACTGTTATTACTTAGCTTCTTTATTTTCTCTTTTTAAAGTTTAAAGATGTGTTTTTAAACCATTTTGAGGATGAAAGAAGGTGAAACGGTTTTTCCCAAAAATAATCTTGTTTGACATGGTTCAATGATGAAGCCTTGTTCTCTCTTGTGATTAAACATCCAAGGAAACATTTTCAAGCTTAGCCTCAATCAAAGTTGCATTTGTTTTTCATTTCTTTCACGTAAATAGAGGGCTCAATAAAGAGGCAGACTCGTGGGGAAAAAAGGCCAAATCTCTTCATAAAAAATCACTTCATCTGATTTAGGGTTTTCAGATCATGAGAATCCCTATCTTGATATTCTCAAATGCTTAAGAAACATGTAGGAAAGTTGTTTATGAAACCAAAATGTAGGGGAAGTAATCATCATTTAAACTAATTAATCCATCATGAAAAAAAAACTCATAAAGGTAGTAAAATAAAATTACAAAACAAAACTCTTAAAGGTAGTAAAAGAAAATTACAATTTACCAAGTCATAATATTTTGTCATATCCAATTTGATCAACATAGAAACTCTTATTTAGTTTGGACACATGGATAGTTTCTTGTGCCACTACCACACTATCCACTATTGAGCTATTTGTCTACCCTTGATAAAACAACCTTGTTCTCTGAAATCAAAGTACGAAGGACTCATCCACTTTAGCTCATTCACTACAACCTTTCTTATCAATGTATAAATGTCCTTACACAAGGCAACGTTCTCAGATAGCCAAAGTTAATATGGTTCCTAACTTTTTGGAATTAAATCCAACTTACTATTTACTATTTGGGGTTCTTCGGGCATATGCTACTAATTTAAGTTTCCCTTTCTAGTTCTATTTTTCATTTAAAAATTTCCCTTTCTAGTTCTATTTTCCATTTAAAAAAGCATTTATCTCCTCTAAAGAAACGTTCCTAAAGTTTAGTAACATGTGTGTACAATCTTATGGAAGGTTATCCTTGTTTCTATAGAAAGAAAATCATGATCAGAAGGGAAAAGAGGGAAAATAACTAACCTTGTCTCACTGAAGACATGGCAGCAGATGATTTAATTATAATAAACATGTTAGTTATAATAAACATGGTTTAAATGAGCATCCTCTAAATTGGGTTTTCGAATTAGATGGGTTTTCGAATTAGATAAAGAATGGGGTTGAAACAGGAAATATCAAATGCCAAGGTATTGCTTCAACTGATTCATCTTCTCTGATTCCCCATATACAATAGAAATCCATAATATGCGGATCTAATATTCATTGTTCAATGTACAAGAATATTCCAGAACACATATACTCGCTGTAATAAAGAGGCACGACCAAAATATAAAAGGTAGTGGTGTGATTCCTAAACTAATTTTTGTAATTAGAACCACATGATGCCAAGTAACCTTGGCGAGCACGTCTACAATACATGTAGTGTTGCTCCTCCTCATCACCATATACCCCATTCCTAAATACAACAAGCCCTTCTCCGCTACGTGTTCTTGTACCACTCGTTGCCCCCGTCGAAGATGAAATTGTCAGACCTATTAATACCCGAGAAGAAGGGTCTGAAACAAGTCATGCTTTATTCAAAAATTTTGGAAAAAATGCTTACAATCTATCTCTGGACCTAGTCTTCCTTTCTCCCAAAAGCCTCAACAAAGGCTTTGATAATGGAAACATACCCAATTCCAAACTCCACCCCCTCGTGTGCAAAGCCACTTTATTGGCAGAAAGATAAACCAACATCAACAAATCCCCTGACGTTGTGGTGACCATGGTCCAAAACACGTTGCACAAAATCTCTGTAAGAACCATTCTGCTAGACTCATTCAATACCAAGTCTAGGGATTAGGAAAGAAACAAGAAGGGAACGTGGTTTCCATCCTTCAAGAAAGGAACGACCTTGGGTTCGAACTCTAAGGCCTTCTTCGAGAGCTCAGTAATCTTATCATCAATGGACAAATGTCACAGGAAGATCTCATCAAGACGTCTGCTACAGTACGAATTCAACCTCAAGATCGCCTAGAAACGAGGGTATTATATTATAAGTTACGATACTCGTTAACAGAACATATAATGTTTCTGCTTCCAGGGTAAGGGACTCGAATCTAATTTACAAGTCATAAAATGCAACATCAGTCAGTGTATGTGGATGAAACATCAGTCAGTTTATTTTCTGTGATTTATCTTTTAAAGATATAACATATGATGACGCGTTTTGTTACATGGAAACTATTTATGGGTGCCAAATATTTATCAAGTACACGAAGACTTCAAAGCGCTGTTAGAAAATTTGCTCAACTGTGTCAAATAAAGACTCAATCTATAGTTTGTTTGTTGAGATTTTTGACAAAAATTGCAAGAATGAAATGTACGTCATATATTATAAGAGATATACAACTCCCGCAGAATGAAAGAAACCCCCGAATGAGTTTGAAGTCGGGGATAGACTATGTGTTTTGGTATATCCCCGAATGTAATAATATTTCCTTTCGTTCATATACTCAATACATCAAATACCAGTTTAGAAAGACAATAAGTATTTTTTCCAAAATTCGTGACTAAAGCACGACTTGTTTAAAAGACTATATGTTTTTATTATAGGCCTAATTGTGAAAACTGGTATGGCTCTCAATATGCAGAATGGATAGCTTTCTTTGCTGAGTTACTTCCGTTTGGTTCACATATATAATAAAATCAAATTTGAAACTAAAGAACGTTCAAGGTACCCCATTGCATGGAATGCTCCTTTGTGCGAATAAGTATAATGGCAATTTGGTTTTAACATAATGGATAGTTAGGTGCATGATTCTTGGAAAGTGGAACTAATGGCGAACCAGGCAACCAGGAATCTGCTGGGCGATCCAAGGCCCCAGATATTCAGAACCACATAGTCCTTCAGAAATCCTCCCCCAAACTCGCACCTTAACCTCCCTGACGGGGATCCGGTATACCTCTCCTGTGTTTCAGTCATCTCGTACCCCTCCTGCATTCAGTCATCCCGCTTACTTGAGAAAGTTGTGCATTTTGTCTGTATAGTTTTTTGTCCGCTACCGAAACATATCTCCTGTCTTCTAGTTCCGATAGGGACTGGTCCTTTCCATCATTTCTTTGGACCGTGCCTTCCTAACTACTCCTTATCTACAGCGACCTCTCATCGAACCTCGCCACTTTCCCGCTCTGTTCCAAACACGGCTTTTCAGTGGGCCTGCAGCGGTCCCTTGCTCATATTTTAATGGAATCTCTGACCAATGCTCTCATGCACCCATCTGATGAACTCATCTAGAAACAGGTGGGTTTTTTCGACCAATTTGACTCTCTGGAAAAGAGGCTTCCGTCGCTTCCCTCCAATCCCATTTCAAACTACCCCTCCTCTTCCTCGGTTGACCCAGTCGTGCAAGACACTCATCCACTGACAACTTCCCCGCTCCCGAGATCTTCTCCTCCTGCTTCCGACAGGCTCCTTCAAAACTGTCCTAACAGACTTACCTCTCCAGTTGTTCATAGAGTCCCTCCAGTCCCCCACCGAGGGGTATCCTGTGGTCGCAAGGTGTGAAAATCGAACAAGAAAACCAGAAGGCTGGTATTGGGCGATGGAGTGGGCTTAGAAGACCTCTGCAAGATGTCTCTCAATGCCTTGGTTGGTCGTATTTCATACAAAAGTATGAGCCCAAAACCACTGGAGGACTGGATAAAATCACAGTGGTCTCTGATCTTGGGCTACTGTCCGGAAATATTGTTCCTTAAAAAGGGTTGGCTCGGTTTCCTCTGCAGATCTCCTGAAGATGCCTCTCTGTTATTATCCTCATTTTGGGTCATTGGGGGAATCAGCCTCATGCTTAAGTGCTGGCGACTGGCTTTCAACCCAGACTCCGATTACTTTCAGTTCAAACACCTTTAGGTGTTTCTCCCGGGTCTTCCACTCCACTTCTGGAATAGTGAAGCCTTCAAAGCGATTGGTGACTCGCTGGGCAAGTTCATTGCCTTCGACCCTCTGTCTCTCACAGGCTCCTTGAGGAAGATGGGCAGGGTATTGGTCGAGATGGACTTATCTGCTGAACTACCAGAAAATCTGGAGATCGATTGGAGAGGATGAAAGACACTACAGACTCTGGACTACCTCGGTCTACCTTTCCACTACAACCTTTGCCGAGAAACTGGACATCTGCACCGTACTTTCCCTGGTAAGTCCTGGACTAAACCTACTGAGGAAGCTGACCTGCATATTAATCCCCCTGATTACATGGACGCTGATTCTTCACTTGAGTCTTTTCACTCACCCCCTGACCCACCCTCCCCTCCCCTACCTGGACAACCTGAGCCTCTGACGACCAAAATATTCCATCATTGTCCCTCTCTCTTTAACTCCCTCACTGCTGCCGAAAAGGATTCCATAAACCGCTCATCTTGGCTTTCTTCCCCCCGATCTACTCCCCTCACTCCCGAAGTTGCGTCGATACAGCCCTCCCCCCCTGCGCAGACTCCACTCAACAACTCCCTACAAACGACTATTGATACTACTCAACTCCTTATCCCCTCTCCCCCTACACTCCCCCAGACTTCCCAACTGACCAGTCAGCATTACACACCTTCCCCATCCCACCCTCTCCCTCCGTCCTTATCGGCCTATCAGCACTGTGCTCCATCCATTACCGCCTACCCTACAGTTTCTCCTTCAGTTCTCCCTGGCATGGGCCAGCCTATCGATAGCGAGGATACTCTGCTGCCAGAACTGAGTTCCTCGTCCCCTCCATCCTTTAATCCGGACACTGCTACTCTGTTACCTATTTACCGGGGAAATGAACTCATCACACAATCCTCGGATGCTGGTACTTCTTCTACCATTCTAGTTGATAAAGACCAAAAATCCTTTGCATGGTCGCGAGGTCTAGGCGTTGAGCTCTCCCCTCTTCAAACGAGGAGCTCCAGAAAGAAGAAGGGAATTCAATATTCACAACAAGCTACTCCTATCGAACCTGCACTTGATGGAAAGGCCCTTAGAGAATTGAAGGCCATCGCTCGTTCCAAATAATGATTGTGCTCTCTTTAAACATACGAGGAATCGAAGGCATCCTCAAAACTGCATCCTTCCGTAATATTCTCGAGCACACCACTCCGGACATCATTTTTCTTTAGGAGACCCTCTCGACAGAGCAAAAGTCCAGAGCTTTCTTGCACTCCTTCCGCTCTTCTTGGGTCTCGATGGTCGTTAGATCCTTAGGCAATTCGGGCGACCTACTAGTGGCATGGGACCCCGGTTTCTTTGACTTGACTCCCTTCCTGACTTGTGGTGGCTTACTGTTGGTAGGCCGTAACTTAGCTACCAACCAGGAGCTGGTTTTTTTAAATGTTTATGGCCCCTGTCAGGACAAACTACTTTTCTGGACTCTTCTTGCTAACAGTGGGATTCTGTCCATCCCCAACCTCATCCTTGGAGGTGACTTAAACATCACTCTTTCGGAAGATGAACACTGGGGAGGAATTTCCTTTCCTGGACCAAGTGAAGCCTTTTACAGAGACCTTTTCCTCTCCAATAACCTCATCGATATTTTGCCTTCCAGACTTATCCCCACTTAGCGTAATGAGAGATCTGGGAATGAATCTATTGCTAGAAGACTTGATCACTTTTTAATCTTAGATAGTTACATGTCCTCCACATCCTTCCCAACCTCCTGGGTGGCGTTTCCCTACTTTTTAGACCATGCGCCCATTCTCTTAAAGTTGAATCTTCTCCTCCATCATAAATCTTACCCTTACAAATCCAATAACCACTGGCTTTCATCCGTTGATTATTCCTATCTTGTGCACTCTGTCTGGACAGACCCGTCATTTCAAAGAGAAAGTATTCCCCAACTGAGAATTTTCTGTAAACTAAAGGTATTAAAAGCACACTCAAAGTCCTGGAGCAAACGTAAGAAGGAATCAGAGGCAGCCCTTCTAAACAACATAGAGTCTGAGATTAAAAACCTCATTTTACTCTCCACCTCTGCCACCCTGTCATTAGAGGACTTTGATACATTAAATATGATAGAGAGGAACAGAGCTCACATTCTGCGTGAAGAGGAAATGAGTTGGAGGCTCCGAAGCTGAGCGACCTAGCTCAAGTGGGGTGACTCCAATACAAAATATTTTCACAGTTTAGCAAGTCACAACCGGAACAAAAAACAGATTTGGTCAATCAAAAGTGATTGCAACAAGACTCTTCGAGGACAAGACGCAATCAAAGCGGAGGTTGTCACCTTTTTTGGTAAGATTTTCAAAGCCAACGAAAGTCAATATCATCTTGAGAAATTTTCCACCGCCAACCTATTTCCGAAACTGGTATCGGCCACTGAAGCGTCCGACCTCTATAAGCCTGTTACTTTGCCAGAGCTCAAGGATATTTTGATCCATTTCAAAAAAGAGAGAAGTCCAGGGCCCGACGGCTGGACGACAGAATTATTCTCTTTTTTCTTCGATCTCGTTGGGTCGGATCTCCTCCAGATGGTGGAGGACACTCGCATCAAAGGTAAGGTTCAAAAAAGTCTTAACTCCACCTTCCTGGTATTGATCCCGAAGGAAAATCAACCCGACTCCTTCACTGACTACAGACCAATCTCCTTGTGCAACCTTATTTACAAGATTGTTTCTAAAGTTATCTCAAACCGGATGAAGCCGTTTCTGGAAAGGAGTCTATCGGCTGAGCAACTCGATTTTTTAAAAGGGATAAGAATACAAGATGCCATTGGTGCTGCCCACGAGAGCATCCACTCCATAAAACAGAAAAATATGAAGGCTCTGATTTTGAAAATTGACCTCAAAAAGGCTTTCGACAACATCGATTGCGATTTCTTGAGACTTATCCTTCACTCAGTGGGCTTTGGCATCAAGTTCACGGACTGGATTATGTCCTTCGTCACTAGTGCTAGCTTTGTGGTGCTGATTAATGGGGAAGCTTCAAACTTATTCAAAAGTGAATGAGGGCTCCATCAGGGATGCCCACTCTCACCTTACCTCTTCATTCTTCTCATGGATAGCCTTAGTCTTCTCCTTGCAAAATCCATCTCCGAACACCGAATATCGGGTATAAAGGTTTGAAGGCTCATCAAGATGGTACATCTCATGTTTGTGGATGACATTCTCCTAATTTCAAAAGCTGACCTTCCGGAGTGGCTGGCGATCTTGGAGGTTCTACAACTTTTCTGCACAGTCTCGGGTCTGTCCATTAACCTCATTAAATCCACTGTTCATTATTGGGGTTTATTTGAAGCCAATCTTATGCTTTTCAAAAACACCATCCCATACTCCTTTTTTGATTTGAAGGATGGTTTCATTTACCTGGGCTACAGGCTGAAACCGAGAGTCGCTTCCTCTGCTGATTGGTACTGGTTAGTTGCTTTATTTGAAAGGAGAATAGGCTTCTGGTGCAATAAGTGGTTGTCCCTGGGTGGACGTCTCACTCTTGTCAAATCGGTTCTTGAAGGCCTTGTTGTCTATTGGATGACACTCAAGCGGATCCCAATCAAAATCATCATATTTCTTCATAGACTCTCTTTTAATTTCGTGTGGAACGATCTCGCCAGAAAACGTTGTTTCCACCTGTGCAATTGGCAGTCACTGGTTAGGCCCCAAAAGGCAGGGGGCTGGGGGCTCAAAAATCTCTCTATTTTCAACACAGCGCTCCTAGCATGTTCCTTTTGGAGAGTTGTCACACATGACATCATCTAGCACCGAGTCATTATGGACAAATATCTTGGCTCCCTTCCTCTTCTCCCTTGGCTTCGAAAGTTTACTCTTGAACAGAGACGGCCTTCACCCTTTTGGAAGGGTCTTCTCTCCGCCTCGCCGGTGATTCTACACTGGCTTCGTTGGAAACCCGGATCGGGTACCGAGATTTCTCTTGGGAGGGATAAAATTCTCGGATTGGAAAATCTCTTGATACTCTCGTCCCAACTCAGATCTCTGCTTTCTTCTCAAAGTTTCGTATACCTGGCTCAAATGAGAGTGGTCGCTTGCACCCTTCACCTCCCCGACCTATGGCTTCATAGCAACGCGCTACAGCGCCAGGGTACCATGGCCTTGGAATGGGACGCTTTTACCTCGGCTTTAAAATCGGCGGGTATCTCTCTCTGGAACATGCGTGACACTCTCCTGTGGGCCGGAGGTGATGCCTCGGGCATCCTCACAGTCAAAAACGCCTATGCGACCCTCCTCCAACCACAGGTCATCGATGTTGATCCTCCGCGGCTTCACCAGATCTGGAAGTGGTCATTACCACTCAAGCTTCAACTTTTCTTTTGGCTATGCGTGAAGGACAGGGCGCTCATTTGGGAGGCACTCCGTAGGCATGGTTGGCAGGGGCCCGGGATTTGCCCCCTTTGCAAACAAGCAACTGGAGATATACATCACCTTATGATACACTGTGTATTCTCAACTCATATCTGGAACCTCTTATCCCAACATTTCTCTCTTCTGCTGGCCTAGAATGGCGTCACCATTTCCGATTGCCTCTCATCATGGCTATTGGATAGATTGGCTCTGCATCCATTGGTTACACATGTATGCTGGTAGACTTGGATTGAGCGTAACCGAGTGATTTTTGAGGGTCGACCTCCCTCCTGCCATGCGGTCCTCCACAGATTTTTATCCTCCTTTCATTGGCAACCGACCACAGTTAAGGTCTTTCAATTTAAAGCTTGTGAATACTCGTTGGAGCCAGGCTCCACTTTAGTATGCTTTGATGGTGCAACACTATCTAAAGGTCTTTGTTGCGGGGCTGGGGGCACTTTCAAGTCCCATCCGTCTCGGATCACTAAATGGTTCTTAAACTGTGGTGCGGGATCTAATACCAAAGCCGAGCTCATGGGCTTGTGGGCATCTCTCTCCCTTGCCTCGTGTTGGTCTTTAAAACACATACTGGTTCTAGGAGACTCGAGAGTAATAATTGATTGGATTAACCAAAAATGCAATCTCCAATCTGTCCACATTGAGGGATGGAAACAACAAACTTTGGAGCTGGCCAACTTCTTCACTGACGTATACTTCCATCATATTCCCAGATATCACAATATTGAGGCGGACGCTCTATCAAAAAGGGCACTAAGTGAAGTGGCTAGGAGACTCTCGGTTTATCATTGTGACAAAGGAATTGAGAGCCCTATCACCACTTTTAACATATTCGAGCCATAGTTGCCCTTTTTTAGCAGTTTACTTGTGTGCATTAGAATGTTTGTCTACTTTATACTTTCAAGTTTCTCCCCTCGCTAGAGCGGGCATCGACTTGACTTCTCTTCTAGTTTTTGTCGTATCAGATTATATGTATTAGACAGTTTTAAAGGCCAGCACTGATCATGATCATTTTCAGCAGTATACAAGCATTGTAAAAGAATTTATACTTTATATAAATTTGAGAAAAAAAAATTCTTGGAAAAAAAGGTACCCCGTTGCATTGCCCGGTTAACCACAATTTTTATATCAAGTAAGAAGTTAGCTGACAAAACAACAACACAATGTAACAACTAATCATGGAAGGATCTCATCAAATCAAGGAATATAATGACAAGAATATTCGACCCATCAAATTAGGGAATATAATGAAAAGAATATTTGATCATAGAGTATCATCATTACAATAATTGCTAATCTGGTTCAATAGACCAATATAACAGGGTTCTGAAAAATGCAAATCAAAATTATTTTTTTCTAAGTTCTTTGTTTCTAAGCCTGCAATTAGAGGCACTATTAAGTAATACATTTGCATGAGGGAGATATATGCTATTATAAACCTTGAAATTTCCATATGGCACTGGGCTCTTTGTTGTCCATTTACATATATTGATCTCTATGGGATGAACATATTGTCATTGCTTTTTCTGAATATTTTGTAGAAGATTCAATTTCATAAAAATCATTTTATAATCATCTATCATCTGCAACGAAATCAATATGCATCATGGAAGACTGTGACAATGTTTATGACTGAGAAACATTCCAATAGCTTTTTTTCCCCTGTAAAAAAGGATTGTATGTGACAAAAATTCAAATATACAAATGGTTATAGGGGGGTAGGATCTGCATATCGGACTAAGTCCTTTCCTGTCTACTATTTAAAAAAATTAGCGTATTTACCAACATTTGATTGCAACAAAGTTTACTAACTTTAACTGTTGAGCCTCATCCTCCCTGAGGTTTGAAAAAATACCAAAATTCAAAAGATTTACAAAATACCCCATTTACAAAGGTGAGAAAGATGGCCATGAATTCGGTCTTTTTCTTACCATGCTTATGCAATACCTCCTATGATTACATACAGCCTAAGCATTTTTCCAGAACTAAAAATCAACAAAGTAGGGTTGAACGGACATTTAGTGAACTCCGGAACGACCATTTAGTGAACTGCATCTAGGCCATTCTTGTTGTTTGAGAGTCTCTCATTATCCTCACCAGTCTCACTTTCCAATGGTGAATTGAGAGTCCTAACCTTTGTTGTCTGTTGCCCTCTATTCTGAAGCCCACCAGTTTCGTTGGTCAAGAGAGCTCCTTCCCTTGAGACAAGAAACCCTCCTCTCAAAATCACCCTAGTCTAGTTGACTTTGGCATGCTCCCCCGTTTGTTCCTGTTGGCTCTGTCCTCTTACCATTCTTCTCCCAACATCCTTGAATGCCTCATTTTTGAACAAGCTGCAACTCATAGGCTCAATGTTGTCAGGACTTGGGCCTTCAACGATAGCTAGTACAAGGCAATGCAGACTTTCCCTGGTGTATATGATGAACAAGTATTTTAGATCTGTGCATGGGCTTGCAATACATAAAGCCTTCATGACTTCAACCCATTTTTTTCCCAGATTTTTTTTTTGGGTATTTGGATCTGTTGGCATTGTATGTTTTTATCTGAGTTTTGGGGTTTTTTTGTTCAGGATATGGAATTTGTGGTCTTTGAAGCCAACAAGTATACTCTGAGACTAATACTTATCCTGGAGAACAATTATGTGAACTTCAGAGGAAAGGCCCAATATGTACAATGGGATCGCAATGCTGGACATAATATCAACTCTGATGTCTACGCACGATACAACTCTTGGGAAGACACTATCCACAATTTTCTTCACTTGGACGATAGCGTCGAAAGAAATTTGAGCTATATCATTTTCACAGTAATCCCTTTCTGCTGTATTGTTTGGCGTTGAGCTAATCATAATGGAAGCATCACATCCATGTCAAATTGCAAATGCAAAGTCCATGGAAATTGAGCTTTGGAAAATATTTTTTTTCAGATAGCAAACACAATTAAGTTTGGGAACAAACAAAATATAAAACATTCGGTATTATCATCAAATTTACAGTAAAATGGAGGGAAGGGAAAGTGTATTTTCTGTGTGAAACAACGATAACCTCAATAAAAACAGTTGTGGAAAAAGGGCAGGAGTGTCCAATGCTATCGAATCTATGGCAGGGCACGAAACACTGTAGAAATCCACAGAGAGTTGCCTGACAATGCTCTAGATTCCATGGATAAGTAATATTATACTACAGAAGAATTTTGTTGACATCCCTATAGACCAATATCGAAACAACCCACTTCTTGATCTTCGAAATATGCCCTTTTCTCTTAGAAGAATCCGCCTCATCGGAGCCCATTTGCTTATTTATGTAATGATATGCAAGCTTGGCTTTGAAGGCCTTGTGCACCATCATTTAGATAAGCATGAAAGGAGGTGGTGATTCATTTAGATAAGAATGAAAGGAGGCCCCGGTCGTAACAGGATCGCCATATTTCTGTTTTTCATGTAATGGAGGGTTAAAGAATTCCTTGGCTACGCTTTACTAAATGGTTTTTCTCTGGAGAAACTTTTCCAAAATTCAGTAGGAGATTGTTAGATTTACAGAGATTATTTTTGTGTAATCCGAGTGTCTCAGGAGTTTTCAGGAGTTTTTCAGTAAGTTGAATCTATTTCTGCATTCATAACTGGATTTTAAACAACAAAAAATAGTAATTATCTGCACATTTATGTAATTGAATTCCCGAAAAAAACCATTTCGTAGACTAACCCAAAATTAAGAAAAAAAAAAATAAGCATGAAAAACATAGATCCCATGGCAAGAAATGTAGTTTTTAGATAAACATAGATCCAATGGCAAGAAATGTAGTTTTTTAAATAGATACGACCAACTCTTCTCCATTTTAAGATGTTTGATATGTCAATTCTCCATTTAATATGTTGACATATGATTGATCTGTACGAATTTAGACACATCTTTGCATTCCACAAATTTATATAATCAACTCTTTCATCCACTTCATAATTTCAAATCACTTATTTCAATACTGTATAACAGAAATAGCTAAGAATATATACAAATATCATAATGTATCGCAAGAAATTTCCTTGGTCATCTCTTGCTTACAAGTATATAAAGCACCCATCAATCAATAACCCCAAATTATAAGGACCTAATAACTGTAAATAATTTGTACATAATTGACCAACAAAGGGTCTTGGATTGAAGGTATTGCACAGGGCAAGAGGATGTCTCATGAACCTTTTCAATCATCAAGCCAGTCTAAATTAAAGCGTTCTTCGACCACATCCACTGTGAGATTAGGCATGGCCGAGGCTTTGATAGCCAACGACTGTTGTTCGGTGTGCTCATCACAGATTACACGTTTTAAAGACCTTAGTTTGGCTAATGCTTTAGGCAACATCTTCAGTGCAGAGCATTCATTCATGTCCAATGTCTTTAACTTTGGTAGCTGACCAAATTCCATGGGAAGGTCCTTCAAAGACATGCACATTGAAATATCAAGAAATTCTAGTTGCTGAAGTCTGCAAATGGAAGGAGGAAGCATGGACAAGCTTGGACATGCAGACAATCTCAACAACTTAAGTGACCTCAACCTACCCAAGTCATCAGGTAAATTTTGGATAAGATGGCAATTAGTGACAGATAACCTCTGCAGGGAAGTTAAACGGCATATGTTTCCTGGCAATTCCTCCAAATCGCTACAGTGATCAAAGTTAATTTCTACAAACTTCGAAAACTTGAGGGCGTGTGCTTTATCAAAAGAGTCATATTTCCCAAGCCCTCACATACACAGACAGACAATTTTTCCAAGCACTCCCAAGATCTACGGTACTCGTATAGAGGAAGCACAACTTCTGAAGTAAGACGGACCTGAGCTGGGTAACTGAAGAAAATCCTGGCAGCCCATGAAGTATTACATGCTTTAAACTGTTATTGTAGATGATAAGAAACTTAAGCTTTGACATGGTATGTAAAAATGTTGAAAGACATGTAACTAAATAAAAACTTCAGAATTGCAAACTAAGTAAAAACTTCCAACATGTAACTAAGTAAAAACTTCAAACATGTATAAAGATCTTCAAATGACACTCCCTTAAGGAATAGAAGGGTAAAGATAAAACAACACATGATCTTCAAATGACACTCCCTTAAGGAATAGAAGGGTAAAGATAAAACAACACATTTTATTTTGTAAAAATCAAATTGATTTCTTCTTTAATTGTTCTAAATTTACACATTTGTTCTAAATTTACACATATAAGATATGGAATACATTTATATGTTAGTCTTTACATCCATTTTTTCCCTTATGCATGAAGTTAAAATAAATTGATTTATCTACTTGATTTCTTCTTTACTTGTTATAAATTTACACATGATCAGATATGGAGTACATTTATATGTTACTCTTTACTTCCATTTTTTCCCTTTTGCACGAGGTTAACTTAAAATGTTGTTTATTGTTATTATATTTACATTATTAATAAAATAAAATGTGGTAAATGTTGTTTATTTTTATCAATATGTTAATATTTATATTTTTATATTATTAATGTGTATATTTATATAAAAAATATTTTAAAATTAAACTTTATTCATATTTTATTATATTTTATATAAATTAATATTAGAAAATGAATATAATGTAAATATAAATGATATAATTAAGATTATGAAATTTATCTTTGTAAATATAAATAATATAATTGAGATTATGAAATTTATGATTTAAATAAAAAATCTTTATCTAATATAAATATAATATTATTAATATTATTTTGTCTTATAATATAATTAATATTAAGTTTTTTTAATGAAAAACAAAAAAATAAAATATAATACAATTATGAATAATATAATATAGATAAACTCCTACCATATATAATCATTAATATAAATTAACATGAAAATAATGCAATATAAGTATGAATAATATAGAATTTCACCAATAATAATAATATTTGTAATTAAAATTATACTAACATAAATCTATGTAACCCTCATAAATATAAACACATTTTACTAAAAAATAATTTGTTAATTTTATGATCCCCATTAAAAAGGGAAAAAAGTAAAACAACACATTTTATTTTAAAATTTAATTAAATTAATTTCTTTACACAATTTACTTAGAAATAATGGAGAAATTATTTGTTAGATAGTTACATAGTTACGATTGTGTATTTATTTAGACCTAGATCCTATTTTCTAGTGATTTGCTCTATTTCCTTGAACCGAATGTATTCCTTTGTAATCATGTATCTTTATTGTGGAATTTCAATGGAGTGAGCGGTTCTTCTCTGGTTATCTCCGGGTGTAGTTTGTCTCACCTGAGAGCAGCGAGATTCATTCATTCAGTTTGTCTTTCCATTTTTTAAGTTGGTATCATAGCCAGGTGACGAAGTGGCTGAGGAATGTAAGACGTTGTTGGTGTCATACCTTGGTGCATATCTATGTCGCCATTGAAGAGAGGGTCGTGTCCTGCTGTAATAGAGTCACCACTGTCTTGGAGGAGTCAGATGCGTGAAAACAAGTCACACAAGTGTAATTGCTATGCAGAGAGTCGTTCTTTCCATTTTTTTGGAGAAAATTGTTGCAAGTCTGGTCGCGATTGGTGAGACACTGTTGTAGAGCGTGAGTCACTACTGGAGATCATTGTTGTCGCTCAATTGGAAGAGGTATATTGCTAGAGGTATTTGGTTGTGGTTAAACTACAAACAGGTGAAAAATCACTGCCCAGTTTAATTGATCGCATGGTTGAGAGTCTTTGCCAAGGAAGAAACCGATCACTGCTAAGGAGAGAGTTGATCTCTGATTCGACGTTTTGGCATTGAACAAAAGAAAGACTAGGCCATTTTCCGCCACCTGAGGGATTGTTTGTTGTTGATTCACGAAAAGATTGATTGTTGCATTTTGTTTTTTGACAGTTCTGAAACTATTGCGTGGTTAATGAGTGTTTTTGTGTTGGGCGACCAGAGCAACGCTATCAAGGAGGAGCTACATGTGTGTTAGTATTAGATCATTGGTTGTTGGAGTAAGGAGCTACCTGCATGAAGTCTGAGATCTCCATGGGCCATAACTGTCGTCGGAATTGCATGAAGATTCAATCCATGGGCCGTGGCTGAGGGTCGTTGCCGAAGTGTCGATGTTGGCTTGTTGCTCTGATCTTAAATCTCTGAGATATTCTTGTTGCTCGTCTGCATGGAGGTATCGCGAATCCTGCGTGGAGTGCCAAATATTGATGCAAACTAGAGGTGGAAGGAGTTTGCATACTGAGGTGTACCGGATCTATCGATGTTTCGAGCGTGGATAGTTGTTTGAGAAAATACGAGGCGTGTGATTTTTGCATTGACTTCCTAGAAGGAGAAGGAGTTTGTATGGATGGCAAATCCAATCGCAGAAAACTATCTCAATGAAGCCAATAATTTGGATGGCTCGAATTACACTAATTAGAAATTCAAGATGCAGACCCTAATGGAAGGGTATGGTATATGGACGATCTCAAGAAGATATGAAGAGAAACCTGATGCGGATGGAGGTGCAACAACAATGTCGATCCAAGACTGGGACAAACAGGAAAACAAGTCAAAGGTATTGTTAATAATATATGTGAAAGATAATATAATTCCTCATATTAGGGATTGTAAGACTTCTACTGATACTTGGAAAACACTTAAGGATTTGTACGAGATTAAAAATACCAATAGAATTCTTTTTTTGAAAAGTAAACTGTTGAGTATTAAAACGAAAGCAAATGAGCCTGTTAATTCTTTTGTTGCAAGAATTAAGGAGTTGAAAGACAAGTTGGGAGATATAGGAGAAACAATATCTAGTACTGATCTTGTAATGATTTTGAGGCTCCCACCTTCGAGGATCTGACATGAATTTTGTTGCAAGAAAAAGAGAGGCACGTGAACTTCAAGCCTCAAAATCCAAACTTAGCATTATGGACAAAGAATAAATTATCTAGAGGGAAACATGGAGAAGGAAGTAAAGGTGGAAGTCCATTTCAGAGGAAGTCATTTCCAAAGCCAAATCAAGCTATGTCATCTAATAGAAATGAGCCTAAGTGTTTCTATTGTGGTAGGACTGGGCATCTTGCTAGAGAATGTTATAAGAAGAAAAGTGATGAGGCTAGGCATAAATATGTAAAACATTCAAGACACTTTGCAAAAGAAAACCTGAATTTTGATTCAAGGAACTTAGATACTTTGTACCTAATGTTTCATTGTTTGATGATTGATTTATTGCCCAATTTAGGTAAGCCGACAATAAAATCCATAGAGATATCCCACCAAATAGCAGGTGGAATCGGAAGTGGTTGTAGTGTGTCGGGAGATTTGACTGTTTCGCCCTTATTGCGTTGACACACATCATATTCAGCCATAAAATTACGAATGTCTTGTTTCATACCCTCCCAGAAAAAAGAACGTTTGACCCTGTCATAGGTTTTGGTAAACCCTGAGTGCCCATCTGTGGGTGTAGCATGAAGCTCAGAAAGTACCATGGATTTAAGTTTTGACTGTTTACTTAAATAGAAACAGACTTTGTATCAAAGCTCATCATGGAGCCAAGAGTACCCTAGGGAAACTGGAGAATTGGACTACAATTGTTGTATTGGATGTAAACTTTTGGGATCATGTAGCCATTCTTGGCGAACAACTTGGAGCCAATCTGGTACAATGAAGGCGAGAGAGAAAAGGGACCTTTCATCTTCATATTTTTAGGAAAGTGCATCCACAACCACATTGTCTTTTCCTTTCTTGTAAATGGTCTCATAATCATATCCAAAGAGCTTAGTCACCCATTTTTGTTGCTCTGGGGAGGAAATGTGTTGCTCCATAAAATACTTGAGGCTTTGATGATCTGTCTTAATTTGGAATCTTTGCCCCAATAGATAAGGGCACCAAAGATCAATGACATGCAGAATAGCCAACATTTCCTTTTCATAGATTGATTTTCCCAAATTTCGTTCAGACAGTTGTTTGCTGGTAAAGGCCAAAGGTTGACCCTCATGCATAAGGACAACGCCATTTCCTTTCCCTGAAGCATCACATTCCAGAACAAAGGTCTTTGTGAAATTAGGAAGGGCCGGGATTGGAGTGGTGCACATGGCCATCTTCAAGGTTTGAAAATCCTGAGCAACTGTTGGAGTCCAAGTGAAAGAATTCTTTTTAAGGAGTGCAGTGAGAGGTGCCACAATATTTCCATAATTCTTAAAAAACTTGTGATAATAACCTATTAAGCCCAGAAATCCACGCAAGATTTTGAGAGTCTTTGGGTGAGCCAGTCTTGCATAGCTTCAATCATTTTAGGATCCACCCTAACGTTGGCCTTGCCAACAAGATGATATAAGTACTCGACTTTCGAGGCACCAAAAGCACATTTAGATTGTTTCAGGAAAATTTGGTGCTGAGAGAGTAGATGGAGAACTCGATTCACATGAGCAATATGGTCTGTCCAGGTTTTTCTATAGATGAGGATGTCATCAAAGAAAACTAAGACAAAATGATGAAGAAAAGAACATAAGACATGATTCATGAGGCTTTGGAAAGTGGAGGGAGCATTACACAAGCCAAAGGGCATGACCAAAAACTCATAGTGGCCCTCATGAGTTCTAAAGGAAGTCTTAGGAATGTCTGCCACTTTCATACAGATCTAGTGGTAGCCAAAACGAAGATTAAGTTTAGTAAAGAACTGGGTGCCACTCAATTCATCCAAGAGGTCATCAATGACATGAATGGGGAATTTGTCTTTAATGGTGAGTTTGTTGAGGGCGCGGAAGTCAGGATACATGCACCAAGAACCTTATTTCTTAAGGACCATGACGACAGGAGAAGGGTAGGGGCTCGTACTAGGGAGGATAACACCTGCATTAAGTAGTTCTTGAACCATTTTCTCAATTTCGTTTTTTTTGGAAAATGGGTGATGATAGGGACAAATATTGGTAGGAAGGCTTCCTGGGACAAAGGGAATGGAATGATCATGAACAACACAGAAAGGAGGGATTCCTTGGGGAGTGGAAAAACCCACTTGATGTTTAGAGAGGATGGATTGGAGGTCCTATGGCACAGAGGGTGTCTCAGTTGCTTGTATGGCATGGAGTTGGGAAATAATGTCAGAATGACCTTTTGTGAGCAGCTTTTCCATGCGATGGGAACTAACGATATCAGGGTAACCGACGGTGATGCCTTGGAACTTATATTGTTGGCCCTCCTGGTCGATTTGCATGGTTAATTCCTTAAAATCCATGAGAATGGGACCCAAAGTCCTTAGCCAGTATGCACCCAATACAATGTCACAACCACCCATGTCGATAAAAAACATATAAGACTTTAGGTGGTAGTCACTAATTTGGAGATGCACATTTTCATAATGCCCTCCACATTTCATGGACCCACCATTGGCAATCATGATTTGGAAATTATTGACTGCACTGATATAGCAATTAGTTTCTTGGGCAATGTGGTGATGAATAAAATTATGGGTGCTTCGACTATCAACAAGAATGATGACCTTCCTATTCTTGATGTAACCAATTATCTTGAGGGTATGGGGAGCAGAGAAGCCAGTGAGAGCATTTAGAGAAATGACCAGTTCTAGTTTGGGAGGGTCTAAGGGAGGGGTTATGTCAGCAGGTTTAGGTGACACAAACACAAGGGGAGCTTCAACATCCTCTTTTGAAACATCCTCCGAGATGGCCATAAAAATATTTTGTTCCTTACACTTGTGTCCCAGAAAATATTTTTCATCACAATTATAACAAAGGCCTTTGAGTTGGCATTCAGCCATGTCGGCCCTGGTCAATTTTTGGATCTTTAGTGGAGTAGAAGGAAGAGTGGGATTTACTAGTTTAGTGCGAGGAATAAAGGAGGGTTTCCGGTTTTGAGATGAGACAACCTTTTGTGCTTCCTTAGCTCTTTTAGTAGCCTCCACCCAACTCCAAGGTCGAGCCATGAAGACATGGGCACAAATCTCATCCTTGAGGCCACTGATAAAACATTCTCAAAAAAAAGCATCAAACATACCCTCTGTACGAAAAGCCAGTCGCTCAAAAGCAACTATAAAGTCTTCCATTGTGCTAGATTGTCTCAACTTTGTCACACGGCCTAAATGGTTGGTGTTAGTGTCAAATCATTCATAAAGCTATGCCATAAAGTGTTTCCAGGAAACATACCCTTGACAGGCAGTTTTTCTCCATTGCCACCATTGCCAACGTTCTTGATCTAGATGGAGAACACCATAATGAAGTTTGGCCAATGCATCTTTAATGTTGTACAAAGAGAAATAATGTTCCATTTGAGTTACCCAACCAGTGGGATCTGAGCCATCAAATTTGGTCACATTGACACGCGGAAGGCGTAGGTCACGCTGAAAGTGATGGGGTTGAAAATTATGGGAATGAGAGGAAGTTTCAACTTTGATATGAAAAGGTGGATCAGATAAGGGTGGATCTGCAGGGATATGCATCTTGGTGCAAATCATCATAGCGACAGATTCAAGCTGGGTAGTAATGTCTTGTTTGAGGTCTTCTTTGAGTTCCTCGATTGAGGTGGCGATGGAGGAATGCATGTTTTTATTGATGGTGGAAATATTGGCACTAATTTGTCTCACTTTTTGTTGTGTCTCTGTGAAATTAGATTTCAAGGTATTGAAGCAATCTTCCATGTCTTGGCTACGAGTATGGGCCATGATGACGAGGAGATTGGACAATTCTCAGAGGAATCAAAGCACATCAACACTAGTACATATGTTGGGTGTCAAAGGCCTTCTTGTTGGCTCTAGTCAGCTGGAACCTAAGGAGGAATGTGTGGGCTGCCAAAGGAAGTGAATTCAGATGGGAGCGCTTAGCTCCACTCTAACATTCAAACTTGAAACCCTCTCTCAACACAGACACTTGATTGAAAGGCTTCAAGATGAAAGTTATGCCCAAAGGAGTCAGATTAAAGAGAAACATAGCAGTATGGAGATAATGCAACGTCATTTCGATCAATTTGAACGAACTAATCAACATCCAAGCACACCGGAAAGCACCCAGGGAGTGTCCAAGAATGTAAATTCAGTCACATTCAACCAAATTCCGAACCTCAACGAGCCCCATCCAGAGTCAATTTGGGAGTAGCAGGGCCATTCAAAGATCAAAATGGAATTGGGTTGTTGAGTTCTTTTAAAATTCAGATGTCGTGTTTTTCTTTCGATATATATAAACAGAGTATTTTATAAATTGTATTCTGCAAAATACAATCAATATAGTATAGCTAGGGAATGTGGAAACTCTATGAACACCAATTTTTTTTTAGTATTTCCAAGCTTCAAATTATTTACTTATCGAAGGCCTCTAATGGCCCTTTTTTCATAATAAAGTGGATTTATCCACACTTTTTAATATATATTTCTCAGTTCTTGTAAAAACAAAATGTTAATCTTATGTAATCAAATTGTTAGAATATGTTATTTTTTGTAAACATTCTAGATTCTTTATATTGTCATGTTGTGCATGCACAACAGTCTCTGAATTTTCTTGTCTTAGCCTCTATCCAAGACAAGAAATTGAGCCCCCTTTAATTCTTCCAATCGGAACCCTCACACTCTCTCCCTCATGCAAATAGTTATGCCTAAGTTCTCCTCACCCTACCTCGCTTTACCACTTTTGGTTCCTCCTTGGATCACTTATACCCGATGACCTGCACTTTAGTGAGTCCCCTCTTCATGCGTTGATACATAGCGTACTAACGCATGCATCCTTCTTCCACCTTTGCATTTACATGTCATTGATTTTCTTGAAAGTACATCATCCACCTCCTTTTGAACTTGGTTGACTTGTTATGCAAAGGTGGATTACATAAGGGGGGATCTGTAAGGATATGCTTGGTGCAGATCATCGTAGCGATAGATTCAAGCTGGGTAGTAATGTCTTGTTTGAGGTCTTCTTTGAGTTCCTCGATTGAGGTGGCGATGGAGGAATGCATGTTTTTATTGATGGTGGCAATATTGGCACTAAGTTGTCTCACTTCGTGTTGTGTCTCTGTGAAATTAGATTGCAAGGTATTGAAGTGAGCTTCCATGTCTTGGCTACAGGTATGGGCCATGATGACGACGAGATTGGACAATTCTCAGAGGAATCAAAGTGCATCAATAGTAGTACATATGTTGGGTTTCAAAGGCCTTCTTGTTTGCTCTGGTCAGTTGGAACCCAAGGAGGAATGTGTGGGCTTCCAAAGGACGTGAATTCAGATGGGAGCGCTCATCTCCACTCTAACATTCGAACTTGAAACCCTCTCTCAACACAAACACTTGATTGAAAGGCTTCAAGATGAAAGTTATGCCCAATGGAGTCAAATTGAAGAGCAACATAACAGTATGGAGATAATGAAACGTCATTTGGATCAATTTGAACAAACTCGTCAACATCCAAGCACACCGGAAAGCACCCAGGGAGCGTCCAATAATGTAAATTCAGTCACATTCAACCAAATTCCGGACCTCAACGAGCCCCATCCAGAGTCAATTTGGGAGTAGCAGGGCCATTCAAAGATCAAAATGGAACCGGGTTGTTGAGTTCTTTTAAAATTCAGATGTCATGTTTTTCTTTTCGATATATATAAACAAAGTATTTTATAAATTGTATTCTACAAAATACAATCAATATAGTATAGCTAGGGAATGTGGAAACTCTACGAACACCAATTTTGTTTTAATATTTCCAAGCTTCAAAGTATTTACTTATCGAAGGCCTCTAATGGCCCTTTTTTTGTAATAAAGTGGATTTATCCACACTTTTTAATATATATTTCTCAGTTCTTGTAAAAACAAAATGTTAATCTTATGTAATCAAATTGTTAGAATATGTTATTTTTTGTAAACATTCTAGATTCTTTATATTGTCATGTTGTGCCTGCACAACGGTCTCCGAATTTTCTTGTCTTAGCCTCTATCCAAGACAAGAAATTGGGCCCCCTTTAATTCTTGCAACCGGAACCTTCACACTCTCTCCCTCGTGCAAATAGTTACGCCTAAGTTCTCCTCACCCTACCTCGCTTTACCACTTTTGGTTCCTCCTTGGATCACTTATACCCGATGACCTGCACTTCAGTGAGTCCCCTCTTCATGCGTTGATACATAGCGTACTAACGCATGCATCCTTCTTCCACATTTGCATTGACATGTCATTGATTTTCTTGAAAGTACATCATCCACCTCCTTTTGAACTTGGCTGACTTGTTATCGCACTTCCGCCAAACTTCACTAACACACATCTTCATCGTCGACAAAGATTGCATGATTAATGTCATTTCACTGGGATTGGTCACATGAATATATTCGATGCATGCACACCTTTCACCAGCTGACCCCCTTCCATTTGCGTCGTTCCATCACATTTTGACATCATCCTTCTCTTTCATTTCATTGCACTACATATCAACAAAGTTCACCTCTCCTTCTCGACACGTTACTCATTGAAAAGTTTCCCTCTCTTATTGCAAATGCTTCAGAAAAAGGATGTCGATCCCTCGTCTTCATCGAGAACATCGAATACAATCCACTCCCTCTTGCCAACATTGATCAGGTGAACATAGCCCACTTTCACCCTGAGGATTATATCATCCCCATCCCAACTGAGATCCCTTCTTGTTGCATTCATCAACCAATATCCTTACATTTCCAATGACTAAACTCTCCACGCATATATAGACAGTTGGTCAATAATTTCCTATCTCACGTTATTTTGTTTAGATCATAGTCATAATCAAGTTTTAGTGTTCCTAGTGGCTTTCTTCGTGCACATGGTACTAACTTGTTTGTTTTGTGTTTCTTGATGTTACAAATAAATTTTTGTTGTGGAAGCATCACCTAGCATCATATGGGTTAATCACACCACCTACAAGTCTTGCGTTGGTTCTAAAATGCACTTTGGGAGAAATTTGGTCCTTTCAGCTCCTAAACAGTGCTAAGCGCAATGGACGCCAGTTGGAAGTTTTGGTGGATTTATAACTTTTTGCTATTAATATATTACCTTGGTCTCAATGGGTGGATCAGGAGCCTGTACATCACAAATGACCCAACAATTGACGAACTTAAATTTGGGTGAAGCAACAAAGAATGTGAGACCCTAACTTGGAGAGTTTTCCTTAGAGTTTTCATGTACTATTATTGAAACTATTAATACGAAGAAGCCCTCAGGGCCAAATTTTGTGAGAGTGAAGAAATTGCATGTGTGGTTGTTTTTGCTGCGAACTATTTCAAGCAAGATGATTGTTGTTCACATGGGTTGTAAGAGCATGCTTGTTTATGGACTATTCTAATGCAATATATGTCTTCTTGCAATTTTGTCATTCTTTCTTATATTACATGTCCTTAGAGAATGAGTTGCTAATGTATGTGATATAGTGACTTAGACTATTATGGTTATATATTCATGTGCATGTGTTATCTAACCTTATTTCTTTATTTCAGCTATATGGGTGAAGCTATTGGTAGATTTAGTTTCATGCCATAGCTCATTCACTTACATTAATTCACTCCTAGATAGGATAGGGTAGAATAGAATTAGATTAGGTATGCATTTATATAGTCTTCATATACATCTTTTGTTTGCACAATCACCCATCACTCACCCTCATTGGTGGACCAAGACGTAACCGGTAAAACCAAACCAACAATGGTTGTTGGGCCAGAATCTGGATGGGTTCGTTCCCTCATGGGTTCCCTATTCCAAACGGTGAGAGGTCTAATTGGGGCTTCTTATTGAGAATAACCCCTTATTGTTGTCGGGGAATTTAGACCCGCCAACATGTCATTAGATAAGTGTACAAAAATATTGGTGTTGGCTTGCCACTAGGTAAACTAGACCAACAACCATGCATCAAACTATCTGACATAATATGAAAATGTTTTCTTTTAAAACTAAAATACTGGACATAACTGAAATTAGTGCTAGTTATTGTATCAAAAACAAAATCTATCTGCTTATTTTTCCTATTTTAACAGAGATAAGGTGGGATGAAATCCTAAGATCTCCTAGAATAAACAACATAATGAAAAAACTAGAGATCATTAGGATTGGGTAGAGGGTTGACCCTCATCTAGAGGCACCTAGGCTTGCGGTAGAGTGACGTGTGAGAGGTATAGTATTGCCATATGTTTGGCCATGAGGTTCAATTTGTAGTCATGGAGTTGAAGTTGACCTTGTATTTCATCAAGCTCGAGCATAATTTCATTCTTGTCCTCCTTGCAATTGACCAAGACACATCCCAACAAGAGCTTCAAGTGTCAATAGATTTCAACGATCTTCAGGTATTGAGAGACCCAAGACCGAGTGTTGCCGGTGTCCGGGATCCATGAACTAACGGAGTCTAGGACCTCATCATATGAGGCAGAGAGTCATAATATTTGAGCATCATCTTCTTCAAGACCAATCTCTGCTTGGATGTGGGGAGGAGTGTGAGTGAGGTAAGAGTTAGATGACCCTTCTACAACAGCTTCAAGACGAGAACCCAAGCATCTGCGAGGTTTGCAAGAGGAGCCTCCACAGTCACGGCGAGAGCGGTGGCCATGGGCCATTTGAGTAAGAGAAAACAGGGAGTGGGACGAGTAGGAGGGTGGAAGGTGAGCCAACGACAAAGAGAAGGTGCAGAGGTGGGGGATAAGTAGAAAGGGAGAAAGGTGACAGAGTCGAATACTATGGGGAGCAGAGATAAAATAATTGGGCAATGAGTCAAATAAGGAGTTGGAGGTGTCGTCATAATGGATGCAGAGAAGACGAGTAAATGGAGTTAAATTCGAATGTGTTCCCATAATGGAAATTCGGATGAGAAGCACGTACCGGTCAAGGGCGAGGTACCAAGGATGAATCATAACCAGAGCATAAGCAAGATGGCCACAATGAGCCTTGATCCAAGCTCTTCAACACACAATTGGTGAGAGGGGGGGGCATGGAGAAATAAATAAATACAAGAAATAAAAGGAGTATCATATAGGATGATCCCTTAACCTTTATGGGAAAGGGGATCATATTACAAATATGTAGTACTCCAAAATTGTAACCTTGTTTATGTTGTAACATTTTTCCTTAATACATACTTTGAGTTTAATTATTTTT
>JZKD02S0168137.1:244719-254735 GCA_000966675.3 Picea glauca
TTATTGATGATATAAAGATTTTAATTCACTATTTCCCCAAGCATTATATTTATTGTATAGTCAATATTAACATTATATTCATGTAATATTAATTACATTAATATTACATTGTTAAGATAACATTATTAAGGAAACATCTTCAAGATAATATTATTAACATTAATGTAACATTATAAAAATTATATTTATGTAACATTATCATTATTAAGATTATTAATGCAACATTATTGTATTATTAATACATCATTAATGTAACATTATTATTTAAGTGGATATTTTCATAATATTAATATCAGTCATTATAATATATTACTATTTTATTAATGTATTGGTTTTTTAATTTATATTAAATAGAAGCAAATTTCAAATCAATCACCTAAACAATAACATTTTATTCTCAATCATAAATAATTATATTTTTTTAATTATAAATAACTAAAAATCCTATGTCAATTCCATATAAAATCCTATAAATTTTAATACAAAACTTATCATGAATTATTTATAAACAACAATTTCACTCCATTTAAAATATAGTGTAGTGTCAAAAGTTTATAAATCAACATAAACAACTATATCAATCCATTAAAAACATAGTGTAGTGTCAAAAGTTTATAAATGGATATATTATTAAATTACATTTTATAAGAAAACGTGTTATTGAAACTGGCTTTCAATATGACATTTTATAAGCAAAAGTGTTATTGAAACTTCCATTGAATATGCTTATAGGTTAAATAACAAATTTTGGTACGTAGTACATAGTTTTAAGCGTCCACGCATAGTCTTCTTCAATGGAAAGAAGCACATTCTTTAGTGAGACGACTCTTTTTTCTTCAATGGCAGGAATTTAGTTATGAAGGCGTGGGTAAATGTTCAAATTTTATTTTCTTTCATTTTACGAGTGTTTTTTTAATGCTAGAAGTGCAATTTCTTTTCATTTTTGAAATTATTCAAATTACGATTTCTTATTATAAAATTATTCAAAATTATTAAACGAACGTTTTTTTTTCAAAATTATAAAATTACGATTTTAAACTAACGTTTTTTTTCAAAACTATTACTAACCCAATATTGTTTTGCCATATTACTACATATGAAGACGTTGTACAATATATCTATAAAATTAATAATGGAAATTTGTTGCACTGAATCCGACCAAACGAATCATTATATGCATATCAAAAGAAAACTTTTTTAAACGAATGTTTTTTTTCAAAACTATTACTAATCCAATATTGTTTTTCCATATTACTACGGATATCACTGTATACTTATGGAGACGTTGTACAGTATATCTGTAAAATTAATAATGGACATTTTTTGCACTGAATTCGATCAAACGAATCATTAATATGCATATCAAAAGAAAAGGATATATTGTGAAATTTATAGATGTTTTATTGATTATATAAAATAAACTCTAGAAACATCCAAGAAGCTCCAAAAGACAAAATTTGCATAGGAGAGACATTGTACAATATATCTATAAAATTAATAATGGACCTTTGTTGTTGCTGTAAAATTAATAATCGACATTGGTTGTTTCTTTTAGCTTTCACACATTTTTTTGATAGGTGTCCATTTTCTCCCGATAACTTGTTGTAAAAGTAATAATCCACATTGGTTGCTTCTTTTATCTTTGGCACTTTTTTTTTTATAGGCATCCATTTTCTCCCAATATCTTGTTGTAAAAGTAATAATCCACATTGGTTGCTTCTTTTAGCTTTGGCACTTTTTTTTTCTTATAGGCATCCATTTTCTCCCAATATCTTGGTTCTGTTTCCTGTACAACCAACCTACAATAACATATATTTTTAGGTTTAGGGTCAATTTTTTAAAGTTTTCAGTTAAATTGTAATTTAAAACAAATTGCAAGTGGAAATTCACATTCAGATTTAGTCTCCCAAACGATTCCCATCACCTATTTGTCAGGTCATAACAATACGTTTTTACAAAATCAAATAGCAGTAGATGTGAGTGATGAATATATATCCAAGCCTCGGGTTGAAGCTTGGATGACTGAACAAAGGTGTTGTATATTAGGGTTAAGGTAATATAAGGGCTAGCCTTTCAAAATTCATGACCAGATTGATTGAATGAAAAACATCCTCGGATTATTTAAACAAGAGATAGCATGGGTGGATCATTTACAAAAACCAAATGCATGGATAGATTATTTAAAGAGAGTGAAGGAGTGCATGCGTTAGTACCTGTACTTGGATGCCTCAATAAATTAATCAAATTGAAGAAGATTTTTTTTAGTTTTTTGATCGGCAACAATTCCTGATGAGAAAAACAACTCATGATCAGTAAAAGAGGGCACATACTCAATTAAAACACAGACTGATGGAGTGAGCACGTAAATAAAAAAACACATACCTGAATGCACAATAGCTCATGAATGCACAATATCAAGAGTAGTCTGTGCAATTCGTCCTCTTTCTCCTAATGCCCAACAACACATGAATGCACAATATCAATAATATTAATAACAGTCTTTGTCATTCGTAGTATTTCTCCTAATAAGCAACAACATGCAAATCTCCAGTGATGAATAGATATCCAAGCCTTAGGTTGAAGTTTGAATGACTCAACAAAGGTGTTGTATATTAGGGTTAAGGTAATATAAGGGCTAGCATTTCAAAATTCATGAGCATATTGATTAAATGAAAAGTACAACACAATATTATAAAATATATTGATCATGGTAATAAGGTAACAAAATAATAGTGAGTACAACACAATATTATGAAATATATTGATTATGGTAATTACATGGATAGGGCAAAACTATATTCTTAAACTTAGATGAAGGTTGAGTGAGTAATAATAAAAGGACGAATCTTTGCGAAATATTAATATCAAATGTATATTTGTCTATACTGGTTATTTGTATCTTTGGCTACACACAAATGTATTTGAATTTCACAAATGTATCTTTGGCTATATTGGTTGAAACTTGATAATCAATAATGTTCATATGTACATTCTTTTTGATGTTTCGATTTTGTTGTTGAGGTAAAGAATTTTATCTAATTCGAAGTAAACAGAATTAGTGTAAAAGACTTTTATCTAATTCGAAGTAAACAAAATTAGTGTTCCGATAAAGACTTTACCTCATTTGAAGTAAACAAAATTAGATAAACATAATTCGAAGATAAAGGATGATAGTCTGTTCTGATTCATATTCTTGAAAATTCATGTTTTGATTATGATTACACAAATTCCTTCGAGAGAAAACAAAATCGGATAGCAATAGATGTGAGTGATGAATAGATATCCAAGCCTCATGTTGAAGTTTGGATGATTGAACAAAGGTGTTGTATATTAGAGTTAAGGTAATATAAGGGCTAGCCTTTCAAAATTCATGAGCAGATTGATTGAATGAAAAACATCCTCGGATTATTTAAACAAGAGATAGCATGGGTGGATCATTTACAAAAACCAAATGCATGGATAGATTACTTAAAGAGAGTGAAGGAGTGTGCGCGTTAGTACCTGTACTTGGATGCTTGAATAAATTAATCAAATTGAAGAAGATTTTTTTTAGTTTTTTGATCGGCAACAATTCCTGATGAGAAAAACAATTCATGATCAGTAAAAGAGGGCGCAGACTCAATTAAAACACAGACTGATGGAGTGAGCGCGTAAATAAAAAAACACATACCTGAATGCACAATATCAAGAGTAGTCTGTGCAATTCGTCCTCTTTCTCCTAATGCCCAACAACACATGAATGCACAATATCAATAATATCAATAACAATCTTTGTCATTCGTAGTCTTTCTCCTAATAAGAAACAACATGCAAATCTCAGCAAACAATTTCTCAGCAAACTTCTCCAAATTCCGTCCTCCCTGTGTGTAATAGCATGTGAATCAAAATTAAATTGTAGGTTATTTAGTCCTATTAATGGAATTCCTGGTGATGGAATTGCTACTCATAATTCATTTCTGCCCACTTATTTCCACCCTTTATGCATGATATGAGGTTCTGAAATGTAACGACAAGCCAGATGTAGAAAACTTAATAGTAAAAAGGTGCTCATTTATTTCCACTCCTCTGATGCATGATAAGGTTTGGTCTCTGCTAATTACTAGAACGTGGCAATGAGGTTGATTATACAAATTAATTATTAAACGTGGCAATCAATGGATAGGGCAGTAAATTTTTTAATCAGATTAAGTAAATGTGAAAAAGTAAACAAAGAAACGGACGCATTCATAAATGCAAGGAAGTTAAGAACATTAAATCCTATTCATTTATTTTAGTGAATGACGAAGAATATGCCAGCATCTTTCATTGTAGACCATAAGATTGGAATTTGTGATAAAAAGACTCATTAAACCATCGATTCCAATAGGGGGGACGCCTATGGCGTAAATATTAATTAAAAACACCATGGATTGTTGAACAGATATAGTAGAGTGAAATAATGACGTCCATACATTTAGACAACTTTGTCATATTTGAATATTAACTAGCATACCCCCGAAGACAGGGAAGGAAACGTCGAACGAAATACAGGGTATGTATATTGGAAAAGAACGTGTTTTTTTTTCTTAAACTACAGTTTGATGTGTACTGTTATTACTTAGCTTCTTTATTTTCCCTTTTTAAAGTTTAAATATGTGTTTTTAAGCCATTTTGATGATGATACAGTGTGTTGTATACTTTTTCTTAAACTACAGTTTGATGTGTACTGTTATTACTTAGCTTCTTTATTTTCCCTTTTTAAAGTTTAAATATGTGTTTTTAATCCATTTTGATGATGAAAGAAGGTGAAACAATTTTTCCCAAAAAATAATCTTGTTTGACATGGTTCAATGATGAAGCCTTGCTCTCTCTTGCGATTAAACATCCAAGGAAATCCTACTTCAACATGCCTACAAGAGCACTCTCCACAAACATATCACACTGAAATCCATTTGTAATCAATTCTCTCTATATAGCTATAATCTACTCAGATCTAGGTTAGCAGTGGAAAACATTTTCAAGCTTCGCCTCAATCAGAGTTGCATTTGTTTTTCATTTCTTTCATGTAAATAGAGGGCTCAATAAAGAGGCAGACTCGTGGGAAAAAAAGGCCAAATCTCTTCATAAAAAATCACTTCATCTGAATGGGATTATTCAACCCCTCCAAGTTCCTTAGTGCGATGAACAAGGACCCATGATTTATAGGGGTTTTCAAATCATGAGAATCCCTATCTTGATATTCTTAAATGCTTAAGAAACATGTAGGAAAGTTGTTTATGAAACCAAAATGTAGGGGAATTAATCATCATTTAAACTAATTAATCCATCATGAAAACAAAACTCGTAAAGGTGGTAAAATAAAATTACAAAACAAAACTCTTAAAAATAGTAAAAGAAAATTACAATTTACCAAGTCATAAGGTTTTGTCATATCCAATTTGATCAACATAGAAACTCTTATTTAGTTTGGACATATGGATAGTTTCGTATGCCACTACCACACTATCCACTATTGAGTTATTTGCGTACCCTTGATAAAACAACCTTATTCTCTGAAATCAAAGTAGGAAGGACTCATCCACTTTAGCTCATTCACTACAACCTTTCTTATCAATGTATAAATGTCCTTACACAAGGCAACGTTCTCAGATAGCCAAAGTTAATATGGTTCCTAACTTTTTGGAATTAAATCCAACTTACTATTTACTATTTGGGGTTCTTTGGGCATATGCTACTAATTTAAATTTCCCTTTCTAGTTCTATTTTTCATTTAAAAAAGCATTTATCTCCTCTAAAGAAAAGTTCCTCAACTTTAGTAACATGTTTACTATTTGGGGTTCTTCAGGCATATTCTACTAATCTAAATTTCCCTTTCTAGTTCTGTTTTCCATTTAAAAAAGCATTTATCTCCTCTAAAGAAACGTTCCTAAAGTTTAGTAACATCTGTGTACAATCTTATGGAAGGTTATCCTTGTTTCTATAGAAAGAAAATCATGATCAGAAGGGAAAAGAGGGAAAATAACTAACGTTGTCTCACTGAAGACATGGCAGCAAATGATTTAATTATAATAAACATGTTAGTTATAATAAACATGGTTTAAATGAGCATCCTCTAAATTGGGTTTTCGAATTAGATAAAGAATGGGGTTGAAACAGGAAATATCAAATGCCAAGGTATTGCTTCAATCGATTCATCTTCTCTGATTCCCCATATACAATAGAAATCCATAATATGCGGATCTAATATTCATTGTTCAATGTACAAGAATATTCCAGAACACATATACTCGCTGTAATAAAGAGGCACGACCAAAATATAAAAGGTAGTGGTGTGCTTCCTAAACTAATTTTTGTAATTAGAACCACATGATGCCAAGTAACCTTGGCGACCACATCTACAATACATGTAGTGTTGCTCCTCCTCATCACCATATACCCCATTCCTAAATACAACAATCCCTTCTCCGCTACATGTTCTTGTACCACTCGTTGCCCCCGTCGAAGATGAAATTGTCAAACCTATTAATACCCGAGAAGAAGGGTCTGAAACAAGTCATGATTTAGTCAAGAATTTTGGAAAAAATGATTACATTCTAGGTCTGGACCTAGTCTTCCTTTCTCCCAAAAGCCTCAACAAAGGCTTTGATAATGGCAACATCCCCAATTCCAAACTCCACCCCCTCGTGTGCAAAGCCACTTTATTGGCGGAAAGATAAACCAACATCAACAAATCGCCCGATGTTGTGGTGACCACGGTCCGAAACACGTTGCACAAAATCTCTGTAAGAACCATTCTGCTACACTCATTCAATACCAAGTCTAGGGATTAGGAAAGAAACAAGAAGGGAACGTGGTTCCCATCCTTCAAGAAAGGAACGACCTTGGGTTTGAACTCTAAGGCCTTCTTCGAGAGCTCAGTAATATTATCATCAATGGACAAAGGTCGCAGGAAGATCTCATCAAGACGTCTGCTACAGTACGAATTCAACCTCAAGATCGCCTAGAAACGAGGGTATTATATTATAAGTTATGATACTCGTTAAAAGAACGTATAATGTTTCTCCTTCTAGGGTAAGGGACTCAAATCTAATTTACAAGTCATAAAATGCAACATCAGTCAGTTTATGTGGATGAAACATCAGTCAGTTTATTTTCTGTGATTTCTCTTTTAAAGATATAACATATGATGACGCGTTTTGTTACATGGAAACTATTTATGGGTGCCAAATATTTATCAAGTACGCGAAGACTTCAAAGCGCTGTTAGAAAATTTGCTCAACTGTGTCAAATAAAGACTCAATCTATAGTTTGTTTGTTGAGATTTTTGACGAAAATTTCAAGAATGAAATGTACGTCATATATTATAAGAGAAATACAACTCCCGCAGAATGAAAGAAACCCCCGAATGAGTTTGAAGTCGGGGATAGACTATGCGTTTTGGTATATCCCCGAATGTAATAATATTTCCTTTCGTTCATATACTCAATATCATCAAATACCAGTTTAGAAAGACAATAAGCATTTTTTCCAAAATTCGTGACTAAAGCATGACTTGTTTAAGACTATATGTTTTTATTATAGGCCTAATTGTGAAAACTGGTATGGGTCTCAATATGCAAAATGGATAGCTTTCTTTGCTGAGTTACTTCCGTTTGCTTCACATATATAATAAAATCAAATTTGAAGTTGAAGAACGTTCAAGGTACCCCTTTGCATTGCCTGGTTAACCACAATTTTTATATCAAGTAAGAAGTTAGCTGACAAAACAACAACACAATGTAACAACTAATCATGGAAGGATCTCATCAAATCAGGGAATATAATGACAAGAATATTTGACCCATCAAATTAGGGAATATAATGAAAAGAATATTTGATCATAGAGTATCATCATTACAATAATTGCTAATCTGGTTCAATAGACCAATATAACAGGGTTTTGAAAAATGCAAATCAAAATTATTTTTTTCTAAGTTTTTTGTTTCTAAGCCTACAATTAGAGGCACTATTAAGTAGTACATTTGCATGAGGGAGATATATGCTATTATAAACCTTGAAATTTCCATATGGTACTTGGCTCTTTGTTGTCCATTTACATATATTGATCTCTATGGGATGAACAAATTGTCATTGCTTTTTCTGAATATTTTGTAGAAGATTCAATTTCAGTAAAAATCATTTTATAATCATCTATCATCTGCAACGAAATCAATATGCATCATGGAAGACTGTGACAATGTTTATGACTAAGAAACATTTCAATAGCTTTTTTTGCCCTGTAAAAAAGGATTTTATGTGACAAAAATTCAAATATACAAATGGTTATAGGGGGGCAAGATTTTCATATCAGAGTAAGTCCTTTCCTGTCTACTATATAAAAAAAAGCATATTTACCAACATTTGATTGCAACAAAGTTTACTAACTTTAACTGTTGCAACATCCTCCTTGAGGTTTGAAAAAATATAAAAATTCAAAAGATTTACAAAATACCCCATTTACAAGGGTGAGAAAGATGGCCATGAATTCGATCTTTTTCTTACCATGCTTATGCAATACCTCCTATGATTACATACAGCCTAAGCATTTTTCCAGAACTAAAAATCAACAAAGTAGGGTTGAACAGACATTTAGTGAACTCTGGAACGACCATTTAGTGAACTACATCTAGGCCATTCTTGTTGTTTGAGAGTCTCTCATTATCCTCACCAGTCTCACTTTCCAATGGTGAATTGAGAGTCCTAACCTTTGTTGTCTGTTTCCCTCTATTCTGAAGCCCACCAGTTTCGTTGGTCAAGAGGGCTCCTTCCCTGAGACAAGAAACCCTCCTCTCAAAATCACCCTAGTCTAGTTGACTTTGGCATGCTCCCCCGTTTGTTCCTGTTGGCTCTGTCCTCTTACCATTCTTCTCCCAACATCCTTGAATGCCTCATTTTTGAACAAGCTGCAACTCATAGGCTCAATGTTGTCAGGACTTGGGCCTTCAACGATAGCTAGTACAAGGCAATGCAGACTTTCCCTGGTGTATATGATGAACAAGTATTTTAGATCTGTGCATGGGCTTGCAATACATAAAGCCTTCATGACTTCAACCCATTTTTTTCCCAGATTTTTTTTTTGGGTATTTGGATCTGTTGGCATTGTATGTTTTTATCTGAGTTTTGGGGTTTTTTTGTTCAGGATATGGAATTTGTGGTCTTTGAAGCCAACAAGTATACTCTGAGACTAATACTTATCCTGGAGAACAATTATGTGAACTTCAGAGGAAAGGCCCAATATGTACAATGGGATCGCAATGCTGGACATAATATCAACTCTGATGTCTACGCACGATACAACTCTTGGGAAGACACTATCCACAATTTTCTTCACTTGGACGATAGCGTCGAAAGAAATTTGAGCTATATCATTTTCACAGTAATCCCTTTCTGCTGTATTGTTTGGCGTTGAGCTAATCATAATGGAAGCATCACATCCATGTCAAATTGCAAATGCAAAGTCCATGGAAATTGAGCTTTGGAAAATATTTTTTTTCAGATAGCAAACACAATTAAGTTTGGGAACAAACAAAATATAAAACATTCGGTATTATCATCAAATTTACAGTAAAATGGAGGGAAGGGAAAGTGTATTTTCTGTGTGAAACAACGATAACCTCAATAAAAACAGTTGTGGAAAAAGGGCAGGAGTGTCCAATGCTATCGAATCTATGGCAGGGCACGAAACACTGTAGAAATCCACAGAGAGTTGCCTGACAATGCTCTAGATTCCATGGATAAGTAATATTATACTACAGAAGAATTTTGTTGACATCCCTATAGACCAATATCGAAACAACCCACTTCTTGATCTTCGAAATATGCCCTTTTCTCTTAGAAGAATCCGCCTCATCGGAGCCCATTTGCTTATTTATGTAATGATATGCAAGCTTGGCTTTGAAGGCCTTGTGCACCATCATTTAGATAAGCATGAAAGGAGGTGGTGATTCATTTAGATAAGAATGAAAGGAGGCCCCGGTCGTAACAGGATCGCCATATTT
>JZKD02S0168137.1:298308-310138 GCA_000966675.3 Picea glauca
TGAAGTTCAAACCTGCAAAAAAAACAGAGTTCAAAAATAAAAAATTTACAATTCAAACATGTGAAATAATACAGAATTAAAAAATTATAATTAAAATAAAATTGACATACATACTAAAAGAGTTAATTGTCATTATCCAACATACAATTTTCCACAAAATATATTGTAAACATATTTTCCACCAAATATAATCTAGACATCTGTAAAAATACAAAACATAATAAAAAAACAAATAACATATATTAGCATATATACTACACAACTAAATATTAAATAAACGATAACTAATAATAACATAACCAACCACGGTTAAACAGATTTAAGATCTAGTTATTCTTAATTTAAGAGTACATGATTTAAAAAATTTGTAAATCTTAAAATATATTCTTGGTAAAAAAAAATTGAATTAGAGAACTATATAATAATCTGAAAATAAATATAGAACTGTGTATGAAGAAAGTTCACAAATCTCCATATTAAGTCATTCTTCCAATGGAATACTTATCTCCTTGTGGATAAAGTCTCAAATCCTTGGATAAGGTTCCAAATCCTTGAGGTGAAATTTTTCTTGTGGATAAGGTTCCAAATCCTTGAAGTGAAATTCTCCTTGTGGATAAGGTCCCAATTGTGTGTTAGAGTTAGATAATAATCTGAAAATAAATATAGAAGTGTGTATGAAGACAATTCACAAATCTCCCTGTATTAAGTCATTCTTCCAAAAAAATACTTATCTCCTTAAATTTATATTTTAAATAAAAATCCTTACCTAATATAAATATAATATTATTATTAATATTATTTTGTCTTATAATATAATTAATATTAAGTTTTTTTAATGAAAATAATAATAAAAAAAATATAATACAATTATGAATAATATAATATAGATAAACTCCTACCATATATAATCATTAATATAAATTAACATGAAAATAATGCAATATAAGTATGAATAATATCGAATTTCACCGATAATAATAATATTTATAATTAAAATTATACTAACATAAATCTATCTAACCCTCATAAATATAAGCACATATTTTTTTTTTGTTTGTTAATTTGTGTGGAACCTGTTGGCTACGCGATTAACCTGTGGCTTGAGAAACCGCGACTCAGGGGCATCTAAGCTGTCAAAATCACCCGGGGATCGCACCCGGCCTGAGCCACACCAACCCTTAACATGGTTGGATTTTTTGTCCCCGCAGGTTTCAAACCGGTGACTTTAACATCACGGAGTGGCTTAACAACACACTCCGTCACCGACTGTCCTACACCTCGGGGACTAAATATAAGCACATATTACTAAAAAATAATTTGTTAATTTTATGATCCCCATTAAAAAGGAAAAAAGTAAAACTACACATTTTATTTTAAAATTTAATTAAATTAATTTCTTTACACAATTTACTTAAAAATAATGGAGAAATTATTTGTTAGATAGTTACATAGTTACAATTGTGTATTTATTTAGACCTAGATCCTATTTTCTAGTGATTTGCTCTATTTCCTTGAACATAATGTATTCCTTTATAATCATGTATCTTTATTATGGAATTTCAATGGAGTGAGCGGTTCTGCTCTGGCTATCTCCGAGTGTAGTTTGTCTCGCCTAAGAGCAGTGAGATTCATTCATTCAGTTTGTTTTCCATTTTTTAAGTTGGTATCATAGCCAGGTGACGAAGTGGCTGAGGAATGTGAGACATTGTTGGTGTCATACCTTGGTGCATATCTATGTCACCATTGAAGAGAGGGTCATGTCCTGCTGTAATAGAGTCGCCATTGTCTTAGAGGATTCAGATGCATGAAAACAAGTCATGCAAGTGTAATCGCTATGCAGAGAGTCGTTCTTTCCATTTTTCTGGAGAAAATTGTTGCAAGTCTGGTCGCGATTGGTGAGACACCGTTGTAGAGCGTGAGTCGCTGCTGGAGATCATTGTTGTCTCCCAATTGGAAGAGGTATATCGCTAGAGGTATTTGGTTGTGGTTAAACTACAAGAAGGTGAAGAATCACTGCCCAATTTAATTGATCGCATGGTTGAGAGTCTTTTCCAAGGAGGAAACCGATCACTGCTAAGGAGAGAGTTGATCTCTAATTCGACGTTTTGGCATTGAATGAAAGAAAGACTAGGACATTTTCCGCCATCTGAGGGATTGTTCATTGTTGATTCATGAAAAGATTGATTGTTGCATTTATTTTTTTGACTATTGTGAAACTATTGCGTGGTTAATGAGTGTTGTTGTGTTGGGCGACCAGAGCAGCGCTATCAAGGAGGAGCTACATGTGTGTTAGTCTCAGATCATTGGTTGTTGGAGTAAGGAGATACCTGCATGAAGTCTGAGATCTCCGTGTGCCATAACTCTCGTCGGAATTGCGTGAAGATTCAATCCCTAGGCCATGGCTGAGGGTCACTACCGGAGTGTCGATGTTGGCTTGTTGCTTTGATCTTAAATCTCTAAGATATTTTTGTTGCTCATCTGCATGGAGGTATCACGAATCTTGCGTGGAGTGCCAAATATTGATGCAAACTGAAGGTGGAAGGAGTTGCATACTGATGCATACCGGATCTATCGATGATTTGAGCATGGATAGTTGTTTGAAAAAATACCTGGCGTGTGATTTTTGCATTGACTGCCTAGAAGGAGAAGGAGTTTGTATGGATGGCAAATCCAATTGTTGAAAACTATATCAATGAAGACAATACATTGGATGGCTCGAATTACACTAATTGGAAATTCAAGATGCAGAACCTAATGGAAGGGTATGGTATATGGGCGATCTCAAGAAGATATGAAGAGAAACCCGATGCAGATGGAGGTGCAACAACAATGTCGATACAAGACTGGGACAAACAGGAAAACAAAGCAAAGGTATTGTTAAGAATATATGTGAAAGATAATATAATTCCTCATATTAGGGATTGTAAGACTTCTATTGATACTTGGAAAACAGTTAAGGATTTGTACGAGATTAAAAATACCAATCGAATTCTTTTCCTGAAAAGTAAACTGTTGAGTATTAAAACAGAAGCAAATGAGGTTGTTAATTCTTTTGTTGCAAGAATTAAGAAGTTGAAAGACAAGTTGGGAGATATAGGAGAAATAATATCTAGTACTGATCTTGTCATAATCACTTTAAATGGAATGTCAAAAGATTATCAGATGTTTATAACATGACTTGTATCAAGGGAAAAGGCTCCCACCTTTGAGGACTTGACATGGATTTTGTTGCAAGAAAAAGAGAGGCAAGTGAACTTCAAGCCTCAAAATCCAGACTTAGCATTATGGAAAAAGAATAAATTATCTAGAGGGAAACACAGAGAAGGAAGTAAAGGTGGAAGTCCATTTCAGAGGAAGTCATTTCCAAAGCCAAATCAAGCTATGTCATCTAATATAAATGAGCCTAAGTGTTTCTATTGTGGTAGGATTGGGCATCTTGCTAGAGAATGTTATAAGAAGAAAAGTGATGAGGCTAGGCATAAATACAGAAAAAATTCAGGACACTTTGCAAAAGAAAACCTGAATTTTGATTCAAGGAACTTAGATTCTTTGTACCTAATGTTGCATTGTTTGATGATTGATTTATTGCCCAATTTAGGTAAGCCGACAATAAAATCCATGGAGATATCCCACCAAATAGCAGGTGGAATCAGAAGTGGTTGTAGTGTGCCAGGAGATTTGACTGTTTCTCCCTTGTTGCATTGACACACATCACATTCAGCCACAAAATTACGAACGTCTTGTTTCATACCCTCCTAGAAAAAAGAACATTTGACCCTGTCATAGGTTTTGGTAAACCTAGAGTGCCCATCTATGGGTGTCGCATGAAGCTCATAAAGTACCGTGGATTTAAGTTTTGACTGTTTACTTAAATAGAAATGGACTTTGTATCGAAGCTCATCATGGAGCCAAGAGTACCCTAGGGAAACTGGAGAATTGGACTACAATTTTTGTATTAGATGAAAACTTTTGGGATCGTGTAGCCATTCTTGGTGAACAATTTGGAGTCAATCTGGTACAATGAAGGAGAGAGAGAAAAGGGACCCTTCATCTTCACATTTTCGGGAAAGTGCGTCCACAACCACATTGTCTTTTCCTTTCTTGTAAATGATCTCATAATCATATCCAAAGAGATTAGTCACCCATTTTTGTTGCTCTGGGGAGGAAATGTGTTGTTCCATAAAATACTTGAGGATTTGATGATCTGTCTTAATTTGAAAGATTTGCCCCAATAGATAAGGGCACCAAAGATCAACGACATGCAGAATAGCCAATATTTCCTTTTTATAGATTGATTTTCCCAAATTTCGTTCAGACAGTTGTTTGTTGGTAAAGGCCAAAGGTCGACGCTCATGCATAAGGAAAATGCCATTCCCTTTCCCTGAAGCATCACATTCCAGAACAAAGGTCTTTATGAAATCGGGAAGGGCCAGGACTAGAGTGGTGCACATGGCCATCTTCAAGGTTTGAAAATCCTCAGCAACTGCTAGAGTCCAAGTGAAAGAATTATTTTTAAGGAGTGCAGTGAGAGGTGCCACAATGTTTCCATAATTCTTAACAAACTTGTGATAATAACCTATTAAGCCCTAAAATCCACGAAATATTTTGAGAGTTTGTGGGTGAGGCTAGTCTTACATAGCTTCAATCATTTTAGGATCCACCCTAACGTTGGCCTTGCCAACAAGATGACCTAAGTACTCGACTTCTGAGGCACCAAAAGCAAATTTAGATTATTTCAGGAAAATTTGGTGCTGAGAGAGTAGATGGAGAACTCGATCCACATGAGCAATATGGTCTATCCAGATTTTTCTATAGATGATGATGTCATCAAAGAAAACTAAGACAAAATGACGAAGAAAAGAACATAAGACATGATTCATGAGGCTTTGGAAAGTGGATGGAGCATTACACAAGCCAAAGGGCATGACCAAAAACTCATATTGGCCCTCATGAGTTCTAAAGGAAGTCTTAGGAATGTCTGCCTCTTTCATACATATCTTGTGGTAGCCAAAACGAAGATTAAGTTTAGTAAAGAACTGGGTGCCACTCAATTCATCCAAGAGGTCATCAATGACATGAATGGAGAATTTTTCTTTAATGGTGAGTTTGTTGAGGGCACAGAAGTCCAGACACATGGACCAAGAACCTTATTTCTTAAGGACCATGATGACAGGAGAAGAGTAGGGGCTCGCACTAGGGAGGATAACACCTACGTTAAGTAGTTATTGAACCATTTTCTCAATTTCATTTTTTTGGGAAAATGGGTGACGATAGGGACAAACATTGGGAGAAAGGCTTCCTGGGACAAGGGGAATGGAATGATCATGAACACCACGGAAAGGAGGGAGTCCCTAGGGAGTCGAAAAACCCACTTGATCTTTAGAGAGGATGGATTGGAGGCCTGCGACACAGAGGGTGTCTCAATTGCTTGTATGGCATGAAGTTGGGAAATAATCCCAGAATGACCTTTTTTGAGCAACTTTTCTATGCGATGGGAACTAATGATATCAGGGGAACTGGCGGTAATGCCTTGGAACTTATGTTGTTGGCCCTCCTGGTTGAATTGCATGGTTAATTCCTTAAAAAACATGAGAATGGGACCCAAATTCCTTAGCCAGTATGCACCCAACACAATGTCACAACCACCCATGTCGATAACAAACATATAAGACTTTAGGTGGTAGTCACTAACTTGGAGACACACATTTTCATAATGCCCTCCACATTTCATGAAACCACCATTGACAATCATGATTTGGAAATTATTGACTGCACTGATATAACAATTAGTTTCTTGGGCAATGTGGTGATGAATAAAATTATGGGTGCTTCCACTATCAACAAGAATGATGACCTTCCTATTCTTGATGTAACCAATTATCTTGAGGGTTTGGGGAGCAGAGAAGCCAGTGAGAGCATTTAGAGAAATGACCGGTTCTAGTTCGGGATGGTCTGAGAGAGGGGTTATGTCAGTGGGTTCAAGTGACACAAACACAAGGGGAGCTTCAACATCCTCTTTCGAAACATCCTCCGAGATGGCCATAAAAATATTTTGTTCCTTACACTTGTGTCCTAGAAAATATTTTTCATCACAATTATAACAAAGGCCTTTGAGTTGGCGTTCATCCATGTCGGCCCTGGTCAATTTTTGGATCTTTAGTGGAGTAAAAGGAAGAGTGGGATTTACTGGTTTAGTGCAAGGAATAAAGGAGGGTTTCCGGTTTTGAAAAGAGAAAACCTATTGTGCTTCCTTATCTCTTTTAGTAGCCTCCACCCAACTCCGAGGTCGAGCCATGAGGTCATGGGCATGAATATCATCCTTGAAGCCACTGATAAAACATTCTCGAAAAAAAACATCAAACATGCCCTTTGTACGAAAAGTCAGTCGCTCAAAAACAACTATAAAGTCTTCCATTGTGCTAGATTGTTTCAACTTTGTCACACGACCTAAATGGTTGGTGTTAGTGTCAAAGCATTCATAAAGCTATGCCACAAAGTGTGTCTAGAAAACATACCCTTGACGGGCAGTTTTTCTCCATTGCCACCATTTCCAACGTTCTTGATCTAGATGGAGAACACCATACTGAAGTTTATCCAACATATATTTAATGTCGTACAAAGAGAAATAATGTTCCACTTGAGTTACTCAACCAGTGGGATCTGAGCCATCAAATTTGGTCACATTGACACGCAGAAGGCGCAGGTCACGCTAAAAGTGATGGGGTTGAAAATTATGGGAATGAGAGGAAGTTTCAACTTCGATATGCAAAGGTGGATCAGATAAGGGGGGATCTACAGGGATATGCAGATTGGTGCAGATCATTGTAGCGACAGATTCAAGCTGGGTAGTAATGTCTTTTTTGAGGTCTTCTTTGAGTTCCTCGATTGAGGTGGCGATGGAGGAATGCATGTTTTTATTGATGGTGGAAATATTGGCACTAATTTGTCTCACTTATTGTTGTGTCTCTATGAAATTAGATTGCAAGGTATTGAAGCGAGCTTCCATGTCTTGGCTACGGGTATGGGCCATGACGACGAGGAGATTGGACAATTCTCAGAGGAATCAAATCGCATCAACACTAGTACATATGTTGGGTGTCAAAGGCCTTCTTGTTGTCTTTGGTTAGTTGGAACCCAAGGAGGAATGTGTGGGCTTCCAAAGGACATGAATTCAGATGGGAGCACTCAACTCCACTCTAACATTCGAACTTGAAACCCTCTCTCAACATAGACACTTGATCGAAAGGTTTCAAGATGAAAGTTATGCCCAAAGGAGTCAGATTGAAGAGCAACATAGCAGTAGGAAGATAATGCGGCGTCATTTCGATTGATTTGAACGAACTAATCAACATCCAAGCACATCGGAAAGCACCCAGGGAGCGTCCAAGAATGTAAATTCAGTCACATTCAACCAAATTCCGGACCTCAACGAGCCCCATTCAGAGTCAATTTGGGAGTAGCAGGGCCATTCAAATATCAAAATGGAACCAGATTGTTGAGTTCTTTTAAAATTCAGATGTCATGTTTTTCTTTTCGATATATATAAACAGAGTATTTTATAAATTGTATTCTACAAAATACAATCAATATAGTATAGCTAGGGAAGGTGGAAACTCTATGAACACCAATTTTGTTTTAGTATTTCCAAGCTTCAAAGTATTTACTTATCGAAGGCCTCTAATGGCCCTTTTTTTGTAATAAAGTGGATTTATCCACACTTTTTAATATATATTTCTTAGTTCTTGTAAAAACAAAATGTTAATCTTATGTAATCAAATTGTTAGAATATGTTATTTTTTGTAAACATTCTAGATTCTTTATATCGTCATGTTATGCCTGCACAACAGTCTTTGAATTTTCTTGTCTTAGCCTCTATCCAAGACAAGAAATTGGGCCCCCTTTAATTCTTCCAACCGGAACCCTCACACTCTCTCCCTCATGCAAATAGTTATGCCTAAGTTCTCCTCACCCTACCTCACTTTACGACTTTTGGTTCCTCCTTGGATCACTTATACCCGATGGCCTGCACTTCAGTGAGTCCCCTCTTCATGCACTAATACATATCATACTAATGCACGCATCCTTCTTTCACCTTTGCATTGACATGTCATTGATTTTATTGAAAGTACATCATCCACCTCCTTTTGAACTTGGTTGACGCGCTATCGCACTTCCGCCAAACTTCATTGACACACATCTTCATCATCGCAAAGATTGCATGATTAATGTCATTTCAATGGCATTGGTCACATGAATATATTCGATGCGTGCACACCTTTCACCAGCTGACCCCCTTCCATTCGCACCGTTCCATCACATTTCGGCAACATCCTTCTCTTTCACATCATTGCACTACATATCAACAAAGTTCACCTCTTCTTTTCGACACACTACTCATTGAAAATTTTCCCTCTCTTATCGCAAATGCGTCAGAAAAAGGATGTCAAGCCCTCGTCTTCATCGAGAACATCGAATACCATCCGCTCCCTCTCGCCAACATTGATCACGTGAACGTAACCCTTTTTCACCTTGAGGATTATATCATCCCCCTCCCAACTCTAATCCCTTCTTGTTGCATTCATCAACCAATATCCTTACATTTCCAATGACTAAACTCTCCACGCATATCTAGACAGTTGTTCAATAATTTCCTATCTCATGTTATTCTCTTTAGATCATAGTCATAATCAAGTTTTAGTGTTCCCAATGGCTTTCTTCGTGCACATGGTACTAACTTGTTTGTTTTGTGTTTCTTGACATTACAAATAAATCTTCATTGTGGAAGCCTCACCTAACATCATATGGGTTAATCAAAACACCTACAAGTCTTGCGTTGGTTTTAAAATGAACTTTGGGAGAAATTTGGTCCTTTCAGCGCCTAAACAGTGCTAAGCGCAATGGACGCTAGTTGGAAGTTTTGGTGGGTTTATAACTTTTTGCTATTAATATATTAACTTGGTCTCAATGGGTGGATTAGGAGCCTGAACATCACAAATGACCCAACAATTGACGAAATTAAATTTGGGTGAAGCAACAAAGAATGTGAGACCCTAACTTGGAGAGTTTCCCTTAGAGTTTTCATGTACTATTGTTGAAACTGTTAATACGAAGAAGCCCTCAGGGCCAAATTTTGTCAGAGAGAAGAACTTGCATGTGTGGTTGTTTTTGCTACGAACAATTTCAGGCAAGATGATTGTTGTTCACATGGGTTGTAAGAGCATGCTTGTTTATGGACTATTTTAATGCAATATATGTCTTCTTGTAATTTTGTCATTCTTTCTTATATTACATGTCCTTAGCGAATGAGGTGCTAATGTATGTGATATAGTGACTTAGACTATTATGGTTATATATTCATGTGCATGTGTTATCTAACCTTATTTCTTTATTTCAGCTATATGGGTGAAGCTATTGGTAGATTTAGTTTCATGCCATAGCTCATTCACTTACGTTAATTCACTCCTAGATAGGATAGGGTAGAATAGAATTAGATTAGGTATGCATTTAGATAGTCTTTATATACATCTTTCGTTTGCACAATCACCCATCACTCACCCTCATTGGTGGACCAAGATGTAACCAGTAGAACCAAACCAGCAATGGTTGTTGGGCTAGAATCCAGATGGGTTCGTTCCCCCATGCATTCCCTATTCCAAACAGTGAGAGGTCTAATTGGGGCTTCTTATCGAGAATAACCCCTTATTGTTGTCGGGTGAATTTAGACACGTCAACATGTCATTAGAGAAGTGTACAAAAATATTGGTGTTGGCTTGCCGCTAGGTAAACCAGACCAACAACCATGCATCAAACCGTTTGACATAATATGAAAATGTTTTCTTTTAAAATTAAAAGACTGGACATAACTAAAATTAGTGCTAGTTACCGTATCAAAAAAGGAATCTATCTGCTTATTTTTCCTATTTTAATAGAGATGAGGTGGGATGAAATCCCAAGACCTCCTAGACTAAACAACATAATGAAAAAACTAGAGATCATTAGGATTGGGTAGAGGGTTGGCCCTCATCTAGAGGCACCTAGGCTTTGAGGTAGAGTGACCTGTGAGAGGTATAGTCTTGCCATATGTTTGGCCATGAGGTTCGATTTGTAGTCATGGAGTTGAAGTTGACCTTGTATTTCATCAAGCTCGAGCATAATTTCATTCTTGTCCTCCTTGCAATTGACCAAGACACATCCCAACAAGAGCTTAAGGTGTCAATAGATTTCAACGGTCTTCAAGTATTGAGAGACCCGAGACCGGGTGTTGTCGGTGTCCTGGATCCACGAACTAACAGAGTCTAGGACCTCATCGTATGAGGTGGAGAGTCATAATATTCGAGCATCATCTTCTTCAAGACCAATCTCTTCTTGGATGTGGGGAGGAGTGTGAGTGAGGTAAGAGTTAGATGACCCTTCTACAACAGCTTCAAGACGAGAACCCAAGCATCTGCGAGGTTTGGAAGAGGAGCGTCCACGGTCACGGCGAGAGTGGTGGCCATGGGCCATTTGAGTAAGAGAAAACGGGTAGTGGGATGAGTAGGAGGGTGGAAGGTGAACCAACGACAAAGAGAAGGTGCAGAGGTGGGAGATAAGTAGAAAGGGAGAAAGGTCACAGAGTCGAATACTATGGGGAGCAGAGATAAAATAATTGGGCAATGAGTCAAATAAGGAGTTGGAGGTGTCGTCATAATGGATGCAGAGAAGACGAGTAAATGGAGTTAAATTCGAATGTGTACCCATAATGGAAATTCGGATGAGAAGCACGTACCGGTCAAGGGCGAGGTACCAAGGATGAATCATAACCAGAGCATAAGTAAGATGGCCACAATGAGCCTTGATCCAGGCTCTACACATCTTTATGGTGTGATTATTCTCCATTATGTGAAGTGGCATTGGTTTGAAGTGGGTGGCAGACGTTGGTGAGTGAGGGGGGGCATGTGGCGGCCTACCTGTGGTGGCGGCCCCATGGATGATCTCTTCCTTGTCACCCGATATGGGGGAAATGATTAAAATATGTTTAAGCAATCCAAGAAATAAATAAATACAAGAAATAAAAAGAGTATCATATAGGATGATCCCTTAACCTTTATGGGAAAGGGGATCATATTACAAATATGTAATACTCAAAAATTGTAACCTTGTTTATGTTGTAACATTTTTCCTTAATACATACTCTGAGTTTAATTATTTTTTCAAAAATAAATTCTTCAATTCAATATATGTCCTCCATTTTATCAAAAATTTAATTGATTTTTTTTTATAAATCTTCACAGTAAAATAATATAATTCTAATTATTAATTTAATATATGTTTTACTTATTTAACATTAATAAATCAAAATATTTTAAAAAATATTAAATTCCTACACGTTATAATATTATAAAAAAATTAGAGCAAACCCTTCCTCCATTCTTTCAAAAATTAAAGTCAAAATCCACCTCTAAATTTGATACTTCTTTTGACTTTTATCCACTATTGTAACTTCACCTCATGTGGCTCGTGGTTCCAAAAAAGGCTTTTAGATTGACCGTTCCATTATTATAACACAATTTTGTTGTGAGCCGTGTGTAAGCCGACTTCCCTGACCCACGGATAAGTGTATATGTATATTTAAAAGAACAAATCAGAGACAAATATCTCACGTCCAAGTTCTAAGTTCTAGTTTTTAAGAAGAAAAATTCAGAAACAAATATCTCACGTACAAGTTCTAAAATGGGCTCCGAGAGTATTAGTATCCCCGAAGAGTATATTGATATATTGGTGCAAGAGTTTGCTTATGATCCAGTTCGTCTACCTCTTACAGAAGACCCTGTTCAGGTGCTTTACAACCGCA
>JZKD02S0168137.1:322928-334276 GCA_000966675.3 Picea glauca
CATCTTTGGATGTAATAAGGATTCATTGGTATAATGGTTTGCTTCTGCCATGGAGTCTGAATTTGAAATGTCTATGATAGGAGAACTGTCATTTTTTCTTGGTCTGCAAATTACTTAGAGGTCTGAAGGGATCTTCATTTCTCAAGAAAAATATCTAAGATAAATGCTGAAAAGGTTTCAAATGGAAGATTCTACACCTGTGGGTACACCTATGGTAACTGGATGTAAATTAAGCAAGGATGATGATTCACCTGATGTTGATCAAAGCTCATATTGATCAATGATAGGCAGCCTGTTGTACATCACAACATCTCGCCCAGACATAATGCATGCTATAGGAATGGTAGGAAGATATCAGACTGCACCCAAACAGAGTCATTTGCAAGTTGTCAAAGGATATTAAGATATTTAAAAGAAACAATGACTTATGGTCTGTGGTATCCCATAAATCATAATTTTCAGTTAACTGCTTACCTAGATGCAGATTGGGCAAACTGTGTCGATGAGAGAAAAAGCACCAATGGAGGAGCATTCTTCCTGGGTGATTCTTTAGTAGCATGGCTTAGTAAAAAGCAAGGTTCCATTTCTTTATCAACCACAGAGGTAGAGTACATTGAGCTGCTACCTGTTGCACTCAGGTATTATGGATGATTCAGACACTTGCAAACTTAGAGGTAAAATACACTGCACCGATCCCAATTCATTGTGATAACACTAGTGCCATCAGTGTGTCTAAAAATCCTATCTTCCACTCCAAGACCAAGCATATTCCCATAAAATATCATTTTCTGAGAGAGCAGGTCACCAATTAGATTATTCAGGTCAATTACATTCCCATTACAGAACAAATTGCAGACATCTTTACTAAACCCCTAGCTAAGACACCATTTGAATATCTCAGACAGAAGCTAGGTGTCATCCCGTCTCACATCTAAGAGAGTCCATCCTGTTAGGAGGAGTCCTGTATTGGTTGCATATCTGATACCTCCTAAAATTAATGCAACAGCTCAGGGGGAGCGTGTTTTCTTTGACATTGATGTCAAATGGGGAGAAAAGGAGTGGTCTGGATCAGATGCTACAGTTGGAGGTCCAAACAGATTAGCGCAGCTGTTCAGGGTTGACATCAATGCCAAAGGGGGAGATTGTTGGAAGGATTACAATTGGGAGTAAGCTTGTCATTGATGGCAAGAACAACGATGGCAAAGATCAGCATGATCAGCAGCGCAGTGATAATGGAAGAGGAGGAGAAACAGTGAACGTTGGATCTTATTCAGAATGCCTGATGACCGTCAGATCTATTTGTGGACAAGAAGAACACGCAGAAGAGGAGGAAAGATCTTAGGCGTTAGATCTGAGCGTAAGATCCGACCATCATTGGATCAAGGAGAACCTACACGTTCATTAAAGAGCATGAAGAGGTGAAATGCGAAATGCCGAAATATGTTGGTCTGACTCCATTTCGGAGTTTCGTAGATCGGGACTTGAAGGCTCGAGACCCTTCATCATAAGTGGCGAAATCGCGAAGTGCTGAAATCGTGAAATCCAAAATGGCGAAATGATCCTAGCCATTGGATCAAGGTGTGATCTGGACCATCAGATCTAGGAGGTGAATATGGAAGACCACGTCAGAAAGGACAGTTGTGCACCGTTAGATCAAGAGGATGCGTGGTGAAATATCAGAGCACCACAAAGACTCCATTTCAAAGTTTCGCAGATCGGGAAATCCAAAGGAAAGAGGTTCAAACTTGCAATACGCGAGATCACGAAAAGATCTTGGTCGTCAGATCACTAAGGATTGTGGACCGTTGATCTAAGCTCCATCTTGGAGCTTCGCCTATCGCAACTTGGAGTGACGAGAACCTCCATCACAGGAATCGTAAGATGCGAATTCACGATAAGATCTGGATCGTCAATACACTAAGATTCTGGACCATTGATCTAAGCTCCATCTCGGAGCTTCACCTATCGCGACTTCGAGTGACGAGAACCTCCATCTAAGGAACAACGAGATGCAAGATCATAAAAATATCAGGGTCGTCGGATCACTAAGAACATGGACCGTTGATCTGAGCTCCATCTCAAAGTTTCACCTATCGCGACTTGGAGGGACGAGAACCTCCATCTAAGGAACAACGAGATGCGAGATCGCAGAAAGATCTGGATTGTTGATTCAGCGAGATCGTGGATCGTCGATCAGGGTCGATGAAGATCATGAGTTTGCAGTACCTTTTAGCGCAGCCTGTGGTCACCGCGTGTGGTCACGTGGAGGAAGGACCTAGTGCAGATGAGCTCTGCCTCGAAATTTCGGGGATCACGTCTAGGAGTGTCGAGACACTGGATCATACGAATGATGAAATACTGAAAAGGTGAATTATCGGTGTAATCGGTGGTCACCTCCTGTGGTCATGTAGAGGAGGGAGCTAGAGAAGCCAAGCTCCTTTTCGGAGCTCGTGACATGGAGACTCAAGATGTCTCATCGTAGAATCTATGAATTGTGAAAGTGCGAAATGGGTAAATAACGACAATACTCTTCAGAGTAATCCAACGATGTAGGTGAATATGATCATAATCGAAGGGATAATATTGCTCCTCACAGTGTAACTGCTAGAAACCATTGATGGTTTCTTCCAGAGGAGCTGAAGAGTCTCATGGCTTCTTCCAGTGAATGAAGACTATTCTTGGAGGGGATTGATAGATGGAAGAGGGTTGGAGCCTGTAGCTGAAACAGAGAGGGTGAACTCGACTGTAACAGAGAAGACGAAGAGTCTCAACTGCCAGAGAGAAAAAGGAATCTCGACATAACACCTAGTGATGATAGACACATGGGTTGAACTGTCAGAGAAGCTAAAGAGTCACGATGATGATCAGGCAGAGTACTTGAGATGTGGAGAAGATTGGCATGGTGTGAGCATGTAGAGGAATGACGAATATTGCATGCACAAGGTGCACAGAAGCTATAAATACATGGTACAGAGAAGAGATGTGGTTGTTGTTGCTGTTGGAGTTGTTGTGGAAGCTATTGTTGAAGGTGATTCATGCGTGAAGAAGGAGGAGAGTGCAGTAGCTGAAATGAACAGAAGACAAAAGGTGCATTGAAGAGGAATGGTGCACAGAGAATAAAAAGCGGAAGAATAGATAGCGCAAGCCATGTGTGCAGGAAGGCAGTGAGGTAGACAGAGCAACAAAATGTTGCAGAACAGTGATGAGACTGGTAAGCTGTTATTGATCATTATATCACTGTAATAAGTTTCAACAATTCATATTTATATTTCAGGGTGGAAGGGAGGTGCTAGGGAGGACTGGTGTCCTCATAGGTTCAAGTGGGTGCTTGAACACAGGGAGTTGGTGCATCCTTCTAGTTGGTGCTAGAGAAATCAGGGAGTAGGTTCTTCTTTCAAGTTGGTGCTAGAGAAACCAGGGAGTTGGTGCTTCCTTCTAGTGGGTGCTAGAGAAAAACAGAGAGTTGGTGCTCTCAGCAAGTTGCAGCTTGCAAAAACCAGAAGTTGTAGCCTCACAATGAGTTGGTGCTCATATGTATGATAATGTAAAGAATGCAAATAATACTTACCATATAAAGAAGAAGAGGTTTTTACCCTATATGGGTTTCCTTGGGAAATATATGTCTCTGTGTTTCTCATATATGTGATTGATGTTGAATGTGCCATTGTTTATTTCCCTGCATTATTGTGATCATCATTGAGTGCCTTATAAAGATTTTAAAAGAAGCATAATTGTTTAAGCACAGTAACAACTGATTCACCCCCCCCTCTCAGTTGTCCAACATGACCCTTCCATAGGTTTTGGTAAACCTAGAGTGCCCATCTATGGGTGTAACATGAAGCTCAGAAAGTACCGTGGATTTAAGTTTTGACTGTTTACTTAAATAGAAACGGACTTTGTATCGAAGCTCATCATGGAGCCAAGAGTACCCTAGGGAAAATGGAGAATTGGACTACAATTGTTGTATCAGATGCAAACTTTTGGGATCGTGTAGCCATTCTTGGCGAACAACTTGGAGCCAATCTGGTACAATGAAGGAGAGAGAGAAAAGGGACCCTTCATCTTCATATTTTTGGGAAAGTGCATCCACAACCACATTGTCTTTTCCTTTCTTGTAAATGATCTCATAATCATATCCAAAGAGCTTAGTCACCCATTTTTGTTGCTCTGGGGAGGAAATGTGTTGTTCCATAAAATACTTGAGGCTTTGATGATCTGTCTTAATTTGAAATCTTTTCCCCAATAGATAAGGGCACCAAAGATCAACGACATGCAGAATAGCCAACATTTCCTTTTCATAAATTGATTTTCCCAAATTTCATTCAGATAGTTGTTTGCTGGTAAAGGCCAAAGGTTGACCCTCATGCATAAGGACAATGCCATTTCCTTTCCCTGAAGCATCACATTCCAAAACAAAGGTCTTTGTGAAATCAGGAAGGGCCAGGACTGGAGTGGTGCACATGGCCATCTTCAAGGTTTGAAAATCCTGAGCAACTTCTAGAGTCCAAGTGAAATAATTCTTTTTAAGGAGTGCAGTGAGAGGTGCCACAATGTTTCCATAATTCTTAACAAACTTGTGATAATAATCTATTAAGCCCAGAAATCCATGCAAGCTTTTGAGAGTCTATGGGTGAGGCTAATCTTGCATAGCTTCAATCATTTTAGGATCCACCCTAATGTCGACCTTGCCAACAAGATGACCTAAGTACTCGACTTCTGAGGCACCAAAAGCACATTTAGATTGTTTCAGGAAAATTTGGTGTTGAAAGAGTAGATGGAGAACTCAATCCACATGAGCAATATGGTCTATCCAGGTTTTTCTATAGATGAGGATGTCATCAAAGAAAACTAAGACAAAATGACGAGGAAAAGAACATAAGACATGATTCATGAGGCTTTGGAAAGTGGAGGGAGCATTACACAAGACAAAGGGCATGGCCAAAAACTCATAGTGGCCCTCATGAGTTCTAAAGGAAGTCTTAGGAATGTCTGCCTCTTTCATACAGATCTAGTGGTAGCCAGAACGAAGATTAAGTTTAGTAAAGAACCGGGTGCCACTCAATTCATCCAAGAGGTCATCAATGACGTGAATGGGGAATTTGTCTTTAATGGTGAGTTTTTTGAGGGCGTGGAAGTCAGGACACATGGCCCAAGAACCTTATTTCTTAAGGACCATGACGACAGGAGAATATTAGGGGCTCGTACTAGGGAGGATAACACCTACGTTAAGCAGTTCTTGAACCATTTTCTCAATTTCATTTTTTGGGGAAAATGGGTCACGATAGGGAAAAATATTGGGAGGAAGGCTTCCTGGGACAAGGGGAGTGGAATGATCACGAACACCATGGAAAGGAGGGAGTCTCTGGGGAGTGGAAAAACCCACTTGATCTTTAGAGAGGATGGATTGGAGGTCCTGTGGCACAGAGGGTGTCTCAGTTGCTTGTATGGCATGAAGTTGGGAAATAATGCCAAAATGACTTTTTTTCAGCAGCTTTTCCATGCGATGGGAACTAATGATATCAGGGGAACCGATGGTGATGCCTTAGAACTTATATTGTTGGCCCTCCTGGTTGAATTGCATGGTTAATTCCTTAAAATCCATGAGAATGGGACCCAAAGTCCTTAGCCAGTATACACCCAACACAATGTCACAACCACCCATGTCGATAACAAACATATAAGACTTTAGGTGGTAGTCACTAATTTGGAGACACACATTTTCATAATGCCCTCCACATTTCATGGACCCACCATTGGCAATCATGATTTGGAAATTATTGACTGCACTGATATAGCAATTAGTTTCTTGGAAAATTTGGTGATGAATAAAATTATGGGTGCTTCCACTATCAAAAAGAATGATGACCTTCCTATTCTTGATGTAACCAATTATCTTCAGGGTTTGGGGAGAAGAGAAGCTAGTGAGAGCATTTAGAGAAATGACCAGTTCTAGTTCGGGATGGTCTGAGGGAGGGGTTATGTCAGTGGGTTCAGGTGACACAAACACAAGGGGAGCTTCAACATCCTCTTTTGAAACATCCTTCGAGATGGGCCATAAAAATATTTTGTTCCTTGCACTTGTGTCCCATAAAACATTTTTATCACAATTATAACAAAGGCCTTTGAGTTAGCATTCATCCATGTCGGCCCTGGTTAATTTTTGGATCTTTAGTTGAGTAAAAGGAAGAGTGGGATTTACTGGTTTAGTGCGAGGAATAAAGGAGGGTTTTTGGTTTTGAAAAGAGACAACCTATTGTGCTTCCTTAGCTCTTTTAGTAGCCTCCACACAACTCCGAGGTCGAGCCATGAGGACATGGGCACAAATCTCATCCTTGAGGCCACTGATAAAACATTCTCGAAAAAAAGCATCAGACATGCCCTCTGTACGAAAAGTCAGTCGGTCAAAAACAACTATAAAGTCTTCCATTGTGCTAGATTGTTTCAAATTTGTCACACGGCCTAATTGGTTGATGTTAGTGTGAAAGCATTCATAAATCTATGCCACAAAGTGTGTCCAGAAAACATACCCTTGACGGACAGTTTTTCTCCATTGCCACCATTTCCAACGTTCTTGATCTAGATGGAGAAAACCATACTGAAGTTTGGCCAACACATCTTTAATGTCGTACAAAGAGAAATAATGTTCCATTTGAGTTACCCAACGAGTGGGATCTTATCCATCAAATTTGGTCACATTGACATGCGGAAGGCGCAGGTCACTCTGAAAGTGATGGGGTTGAAAATTATGGGAATGAGAGGAAGTTTCAACTTCGGTATGCAAAGGTGGATTAGATAAGGGGGGATATGCAGGGATATGCAGATTGGTGCAGATCATCGTAGCGACAGATTCAAGCTGGGGAGTAATTTCTTGTTTGAGGTCTTCTTTGAGTTCCTCGATTGAGGCGGCGATGGAGGAATGCATGTTTTTATTGATGGTGGCAATATTGGCACTAATTTGTCTCACTTCTTGTTGTGTCTCTGTGAAATTAGATTGCAAGGTATTGAAGTGAGCTTCCATGTCTTGGCTACGGGTATGGGCCATGATGACGAGGAGATTGGAGAATTCTCAGAGGAATCAAAGCGCATCAACACTAGTACATATGTTGGGTGTCAAAGGCCTTCTTGTTGTCTTTGGTCACTTGGAACTTGAGGAGGAATGTGCGGGCTGCCAAAGAACGTGAATTCAGATGGGAGCACTCAGCTCCACTCTAACATTCGAACTTGAAACCCTCTCTCAACACAGACTCTTGATTGAAAGGCTTCAAGACGAAAGTTATGCCCAAAGGAGTCAGATTGAAGAGAAACATAACAATATGGAGATAATGTAGCGTCATTTCGATTAATTTGAACGAACTAATCAACATCCAAGCACACTAGAAAGCACCTAGGGAGAGTCCAAGAATGTAAATTCAGTCACATTCAACCAAATTCCGAACCTCAACGAGCCCCATCCAGAGTCAATTTGAGAGTAGCAGGGCCATTCAAATATCAAAATAGAATAGGGTTGTTGAGTTCTTTTAAAATTCAGATGTCATGTTTTTCTTTTCGATATATATAAACAAAGTATTTTATAAATTGTGTTCTGCAAAATACAATCAATATTGTATAGCTAGGGAAGGTGGAAACTCTATGAACACCAATTTTGTTTTAGTATTTCCAAGCTTCCAAGTATTTACTTATCGAAGGCCTCTAATGGCCCTTTTTTTGTAATAAAGTGGATTTATCCACACTTTTTAATATATATTTCTTAGTTCTTGTAAAAACAAAATGTTAATCTTATGTAATCAAGTTGTTAGAATATGTTGTTTTTTGTAAACATTCTAGATTCTTTATATCGTCATGTTGTGCCCGCACAAAAGTCTCTGAATTTTCTTGTCTTAGCCTCTATCCAAGACAAGAAATTGGGCCCCCTTTAATTCTTCCAACTGGAACCCTCACACTCTCTCCCTCATGCAAATAGTTACGCCTAAGTTCTCCTCACCCTACCTCGCTTTACCACTTTTGGTTCCTCCTTGGATCACTTATACCCGACGGCCTGCACTTCAGTGAGTCCCCTCTTCATGCGCTGATACATAGGATACTAACGCACACATCCTTGTTCCACCTTTGTATTGACATGTCATTGATTTTATTGAAAGTACATCATCCACCTCCTTTTGAACTTGGATGACGCGCTATCGCACTTCCTCCAAACTTCACTGACACACATCTTCATCTTCGGCAAGGATTGCATGATTAATTTCATTTCACTGGCATTGGTCACATGAATATATTCGATGCGTGCACACCTTTCACCAGCTGACCCCCTTCCATTCACGTCGTTCCATCACATTTCGGCAACATCCTTCTCTTTCACTTCATTGCACTACATATCAACAAAGTTCACCTCTTCTTCTCGACACACTACTCATTGAAAAGTTTCCCTCTCTTATTGCAAATGCGTCAGAAAAAGGATGTCGAGCCCTCGTCTTCATCGAGAACATCGAATACAATCCGCTCCCTCTCGCCAACATTGATCAGGTGAATGTAACCCTTTTTCACCTTGAGGATTATATCGTCCCCCTCCCAACTCCGATCCCTTCTTGTTGCATTCATCAACCAATATCCTTATATTTCCAATGACTAAACTCTCCACACATATCTAGACAGTTGTTCAGTAATTTCCTATCTCATGTTATTCTCTTTAGATCATAGTCATAATCAAGTTTTAGTGTTCTCAGTGGCTTTCTTCGTGCACATGATACTGACTTGTTTGGTTTGTGTTTCTTGATGTTATAAATAAATCATTGTTTTGGAAGCCTCACCTAGCATCATATGGGTTAATCATAACACCTACAAGTCTTGCATTGGTTCTAAAATGAACTTTGGGAGAAATTTGATCCTTTCAACTCCTAAACAGTGCTAAGCGCAATGGACGCCAGTTGGAAGTTTTGGTGGGTTTATAACTTTTTGCTATTAATATATTACCTTAGTCTCAATGGGTGGATCAGGAGCCTGTACATCACAAATGACCCAACAATTGACGAAATTAAATTTGGGTGAAGCAACAAAGAATGTGAGACCCTAACCTGGAGAGTTTCCCTTAGAGTTTTCATGTACTATTGTTGAAACTGTTAATACGAAGAAGCCCTCAGGGCCAAATTTTGTCAGAGAGAAGAACTTGCATGTGTGGTTGTTTTTACTGCGAACTATTTCAAGCAAGATGATTGTTGTTCACATGGGTTGTAAGAGCATGCTTGGACTATTCTGATGCAATATATGTCTTCTTGTAATTTTGTCATTCTTTCTTATATTACATGTCCTTAGCGAATGAGTTGCTAATGTATGTGATATAGTGACTTAGACTATTATGGTTATATATTCATGTGCATGTGTTATCTAACCTTATTTCTTTATTTCAGCTATATGGGTGAAGCTATTGGTAGATTTAGTTTCATGCCATAGCTCATTCACTTATGTTAATTCACTCCTAGATAGGATAGGGTAGAATAGAATTAGATTAGGTATGCATTTAGATAGTCTTCATATACATCTTTCGTTTGCACAATCACCCATCACTCACCCTCATTGGTGGACCAAGATGTAACCGGTAGAATCAAACCAGCAATGGTTGTTGGGCCAGAATCCAGATGGGTTCGTTCCCCCATGGGTTCCCTATTCCAAACGTTGAGAGGTCTAATTGGGGCTTCTTATTGAGAATAATCCCTTATTGTTGTCGGGTGAATTTAGACCCATCAACATGTCATTAGAGAAGTGTACAAAAATATTGGTGTTGGCTTGCCGCTAGGTAAACCAGACCAACAACCATGCATCAAACTGTCTGACATAATATGAAAATGCTTTCTTTTAAAACTAAAAGACTCGACATAACTAAAATTAGTGCTAGTTACCGTATCAAAAACAAAATCAATCTGCTTATTTTTCCTATTTTAACAGAGATGAGGTGGGATGAAATCCCAAGACCTCCTAGACTAAACAACATAATGAAAAAACTAGAGATCATTAGGATTGGGTAGAGGGTTGGCCCTCATCTAGAGGCACCTAGGCTTTGAGGTAGAGTGACGTGTGAGAGGTATAGTCTTGCCATATGTTTGGCCATGAGGTTCAATTTGTAGTCATGGAGTTGAAGTTGACCTTATATTTCATCAAGCTCGAGCATAATTTCATTCTTGTCCTCCTTGCAATTGACCAAGACACATCCCAACAAGAGCTTCAGGTGTCAATAGATTTCAACGGTCTTCGGGTATTGAGAGACCCGAGACCAGGTGTTGCCGGTGTCCGGGATCCATGAACTAACAGAGTCTAAGACCTCATCGTATGAGGTGGAGAGTCATAATATTCGAGCATCATCTTCTTCAAGACCAATCTCTGCTTGGATGTGGGGAGGAGTGTGAGTGAGGTAAGAGTTAGATGACCCTTCTACAACAACTTCAAGACGAGAACCCAAGCATTTGCGAGGTTTGCAAGAGGAGCCTCCATGGTCACGACGAGAGCAGTGGCCATGGGCCATTTGAGTAAGAGAAAACAGGTAGTGGGACGAGTAGGAGGGTGGAAGGTGAGCCAACGACGAAGAGAAGGTGCATAGGCGGGGGATAAGTAGAAAGGGAGAAAGGTGACTGAGTCGAATACTATGGGGAGAAGAGATAAATAATTGGGCAATGAGTCAAATAAGGAGTTGGAGGTGTCGTCATAATGGATGTAGAGGAGACGAGTAAATGGAGTTATATTCGAATGTGTTCCCATAATGGAAATTCGGATGAGAAGCACGTACCGGTCAAGGGTGAGGTACCAAGGATGAATCATAACCAGAGCATAAGCAAGATGGCCACGATGAGCCTTGATCCAAGCTCTACACATCTTTATGGTGTGATTATTCTCCATTATGTGAAGTGGCATTGGTTTGAAGTGGGTGGAAGACATTGGTGAGCGGGGGGGACATGTGGCGACCTACCTCTCGTGGCGGCCCCATGAACGATCTCTTCCTCTCGATATGGGGGAAATGATTAAAATATGTTTAAGCAATCCAAGAAATAAATAAATACAAGAAATAAAAGGAGTATCATATAGGATGATCCTTCAACCTTTATGGGAAGGGGGATCATATTACACATATGTAGTATTCCAAAATTGTAACCTTGTTTATGTTGTAACATTTTTCCTTAATACATACTCATACTCTGAGTTTAATTCATTTTTCAAAAATAAATTCTTCAATTCAATATATATCCATTTTTCCAAAAATTTAATCAATTTTTTTTTATAAATCTTCAAAGTAAAATAATATAATTCTAATTATTAATTTAATATATGTTTTACTTATTTAACATTAATAAATCAAAATATTTAAA
>JZKD02S0168137.1:344295-356654 GCA_000966675.3 Picea glauca
CGTGTGTAGATCTGGTTCTTCTGTGTAATGCAGTGAGCCAGAGCTATGACATCCCTATGGATGTGCCCCTAGTGGGTGTATCAGATCCTTTTCTATATGTTGTTCAAGAGTCAGACCTTCCTGTAACCCTAATTGTTATGTAAAGGGTACAGGTCGGCCCCACCTTAATGTGATTAATAATAAATGTAAAAAATAATTGATATTGCTAATATTAATTATAATAATAATAATAATAATAAATTATAAAGTGACTTAGAGAGGTCGGCCATGTTGAGCCAATAGACGCCTTTGTTGATTGGTCAAGTCTAATATAAGTAAGGCATGATTCCCCATTGTGGAATCATATCTTCCTTGAGAGTTTGGAAATTTCAGCAAGTACATCTCTTTGGCAAAATGGTGCACCTCTCTTGGGCGCTAGAGTTATATGGTTTCAGCACCCTCTTGTGTTCTAGGTATTTCTTGGAGGTGAAGGTCTTTCTCTTGAAGAATATAGCAAAGGATTTGGTTGGGTTTTCTTCACTTGTTGAGAAGGTTTTCCCAGGATACTTCTTGTGTTCTTGTGCATGGAGTTTCTTCTTATGATCTTGGTTGTTGCAACATTATTGTTTATGATTAAGTGAAATACTAAAATTAAATGAATTTCATGCTTAAACTAGCTTATGAAAAATCAACATGGTATCAGAGCATAGGTCTTGAAGAACCCATTGCACAAGCATCTATCAGTCTTCTCTCTCTTCTGCAGAACCGTACAACCCTCCTAGGGTTTCAAGAAAATATGTACGGCCTTCCATTATGAGGTTATTAAGCCCTTAAAAACTTGAAAGTTGGGGCTAATTTAGGCATAGGAGATTACAATGTCCTCCAACGCATCTTCAGAGACTCTAAGAGTGACATTCTGAGCATTTTGAAATTTTGGCCCTAGGGTTTCACTAATTTCTGCAGTAATTTCAGAATTAGGGTTTCTACAAACTCATTGAAGGAGATCTTCATCTCACTAGTGTTATCCTATCTCTCAAAGTCATATTGTTGGCATTCATAAGTCCAATAAAACCTAAAAGTTCTAGCCTAGCCTAGCCGTTAGGTTTTTCTAGCCTAGTTGACAAAGGGTTGTGAAGAATCTAAAATTATGATGAACAAAACTATGATGGAAGATAAGTTGATGGATCAAGCAAATTCAAAGTTCTTGAAAGACAAGACTTCAGAGGAAGAATTATTGTGGGTAATACAAAATGGTTTACTAGAAACAACTATCAATGAATGGAAGGAAGATGACAAGGAAGCCAATCACCTACTCAAGCCTTTACTYTGAAGGGATAGCTTCAAAATAGAAAAGATGARAAAAGTTGACATGGTGACTATCTTCTTCATAAAGATCTCARAGGATAGAGATCMRYCAAGAKCCATTGGAGAAATCATATCAAAATCCTCATGTATGCACTTGTATATATTATTTGTATCATTTTCATGAGTGAAATTACAGGAGGAAGGAACCTTTGTTGAAGTCATGGATTTAGAGGGATCTTAGTGCATTCATAGAAACAACACACTCAAAGTAAAGACTTCATGTTTGATTGTTGTAATTGTCATTCCTCTAACCTATATTTCTAAAAWTTTGCTACATTACAAGTAGGTGTTGTAGTTGTGACAATATTCCTTAAAATGTTTTGATTCTAGAGATGTAYTCATTATTCTYCTTTAGGAAATATTCTTGTGTTGGTTATTTTTGTTTTCTTGTTCCAGATAGGTTAACAAGARAAGAAGATRTTTATCCTTCAGTGGGATTCACTTGACTCAGAAGGAKCCAAAACCATTTGAGAAAGAAGAAGAATAGAACCATCATTGAGACAACCAATGCTACAAAGAATGATAAGAATCCTTCTAGGATTCCATGGGAAGAAGCATGCATGACACAATATATTTGCAGAACAAGAGTCTGCACCAAACTTTGAAAAACATAACTCCCAAAGAAGTCTTCATCGAAATGAAGCCTGAGATTGAACACTTCAGGTTATTTGGGTGCCCAATGTATTTTCATGTACCCAAAGAGAAGAAGTCCAATCTAGATCCTTTAGGAAGAAAGGATACAGTGAATCTTCAAATACATCCCTAGTTAGAGACAAATTGAGACAAGCAGAGACGTTGTCCTTGAAGAAGAGACAATTTTTTAAAAGACCCAAAGAATCTCAGATGGATATTGACAGTGAGACAACACCTTCTCCCCCTTCAAGAAATTCAGAGGGAGACATACATTACTCCAGGTTATCATGTTTCTCTAGTTGATATGTTCATAGATATTGAAGTAGGGCATAAGATGCCTACCTAGACTCACTCTGCAAGAGGTAGAGAAACATACAAGCCTCTCAAGGCACATTTCGAGAAAGCAAAAGATATTTTTGAGCTATCCTTCAGTCATGAGCCACTTCATTGATGTTGAGACTCCTTGTCTTAGACAAGAAACAAGAGAACCGATATGGCAAGATGCCATCACAAAAGAATATCAATATATCTTAAAAGAATGATGCATAAGTTATTATTCAGGGACCAAAAAGGGAAGTATGTGGTAACTTCTAAGTGCATCTATATTATCAAGCATGTAGTTGATGAAAGTGTCAAGAAATACAAAATGAGATCTATAGATAGAGGTTTCTCACAAATAGTGGGACTTGTCTATGATGAGACACTTGATCCAATGAACCCTATACACTACCATCCATGAGTTGGAAACTATATTAGATAGATATATTTTTGATAAGTTTGGATTTCAACAAGGGTGTTGTTGATCCAAACCTATATCATTATAGTGTTGGTGATGAGAGCCTGATTCTGATGACTTATTCAGAAAGTGTGTTGTTACAAGTTATCCTTGACTTCTGAATTCGAGATGAACAATCTGAGTATGATCCACTACTTCTCAGGACAAGAAATATGACAGATGATCGATAAGATTTTCCTGAATCAAGGAAAATATACAGTGAAAATGTTAAAGAAGTTTAGTATGACAGAATGCAAAATCCACCGTGATAGATTTAAAGAAGAAGATTGATGATGATTCAGACGAGACTGATCCACAATTGATTGGATCACTAATGTATATGGTCAACACCAGACTTGATTCATACCATGCAATGAATGTGCCTAGTCATTTCATGAGTCAACCGAGACAGACTCACTAGACAACATCAAAACATGTATTGATATATATACAAGGCACAGTTGGATATGGCCTGAGAAATACCTCCAGTATAAACTTGAGTTTGCAGGATATGTTGATTTAGATTGAGCAGAAAGTAGAGTGAACCAGAAAATCACATCCGGCTGATGTTCTATTGTGAATTTTTCCATGGTTTCCTAATGTAGCATGAAACAAAACTTTGTAGTCTTGAGTACCACAGAGATAGAGTATATAGCATCGAGTGTGCGAAGAAATGTGTCTTCACAAGATTCTGACAGATTTACTTGACCATGAGATGGATCCTATGATGATAACCAAGAACCATGAGTAAAGCTCCTTGAGAACCCAGTGTTTCCTAATGAATCTAAATACGATAATATGAAATATCCTTATTTAAAATATATGATGCAGAGAAAAATTGTACACATGCAATACCTTCCTACACTTGAGAATCTTATTGGAGGGCAGAATTCTTGAGGGAAGTAGATCGATCTCTCTCTTCAATTGTTATGGACCTTGCATGGAAAAGAAATTGTTCTAGGAAGCAGTGGCTAATAGTGGCTTGTTATCCATAAAAAACTTAATTCTTGCAAGATATCTCAACTTTATTGCGTCTACTAGCAAAGTTTGGGGTAAAAAATCCAAATTAGATCCCCATGCTGATTTTTTCAAAGGTACTTTTCATAGATTTGGGCTGGTAGATGTTTCCCTTTAGAGTACGCTCCAACTTGGCGTAATTGAAGAAGTGGTAAAGAAAGCATAGCTAAGAGACTTGATAGATTTTATCTATTGGATGAACTAATCTCTTCGATGGGTAGGTTCATATCTTGGGTTGTACACCCCTTTTTCTCAGACCATGCTCCGATAATGCTAGAGTTGGATGTCAGCCAGAGATCGAGTAACTACCCCTTTAAGATAAATCTGATTTGGATGGAAGAGAAAGGATTTAATTAGTTAGTAGCTTCAGTTGAGAAGACAAAGGAGTTTGATTCCGAACCTTCATCAATGAGAAGACTAGCAGGGAAATTGAAATCTTTAAAACTCAAAGTGATGGAGTGGGTGAAACAACAAAAGAAACGCAGACTCAGTGAAGTAACTGTAGTGGAGGAGGAATTAACAAATCTATATAGTAACAAATACAAAGGAAGGGTAGCTATGGACTCAGACAACTTTCTCAAAGAGATGGAAAGAAAAAGACAGAAATTTTTACTAGATGAAAAAGAATCTTGGAGACAAAAAAGTAGGGCCACTTGGCTCCAAAAGTGTGATCNGTTGAAGTCATGGATTTAGAGGGATCTTAGTGCATTCATAGAAACAACACACTCAAAGTAAAGACTTCATGTTTGATTGTTGTAATTGTCATTCCTCTAACCTATATTTCTAAAAATTTGCTACATTACAAGTAGGTGTTGTAGTTGTGACAATATTCCTTAAAATGTTTTGATTCTAGAGATGTACTCATTATTCTCCTTTAGGAAATATTCTTGTGTTGGTTATTTTTGTTTTCTTGTTCCAGATAGGTTAACAAGAGAAGAAGATGTTTATCCTTCAGTGGGATTCACTTGACTCAGAAGGATCCAAAACCATTTGAGAAAGAAGAAGAATAGAACCATCATTGAGACAACCAATGCTACAAAGAATGATAAGAATCCTTCTAGGATTCCATGGGAAGAAGCATGCATGACACAATATATTTGCAGAACAAGAGTCTGCACAAAACTTTGAAAAACATAACTCTCAAAGAAGTCTTCACCGGAATGAAGCCTAAGATTGAACACTTCAGGTTATTTGGGTGCCCAATTTATTTTCATGTACCCAAAGAGAAGAAGTCCAAGATAGATCCTTTAGGAATAAAGGATACAATTTATCTTCAAATACATCCCTAGTCAGAGACAAATTGAGACAAGCAGAGACGTTGTCCTTGAAGAAGAGACATTTTTTTAAAAGACCCAGAGAATCTCAGATGGATATTGACAGTGAGGCAACACCTTCTCCCCCTTCAATCAATTCAGAGGGAGACATACATTAATCCAGGTTATCATGTTTCTCTAGTTGATATGTTCATAGATATTGCAGTAGGGCATAAGATGCCTACCTAGACTCACTCTGCAAGAGGTAGAGAAACATACAAGCCTCTCAAGGCACATTTCGAGAAAGAAAAAGATATTTTCGAGCTATCCTTCAGTCATGAGCCACTTCATTGATGTTGAGACTCCTTGTCTTAGACAAGAAACAAGAGAACCGATATGGAAAGATGCCATAACAAAAGAATATCAATATATCTTAAAAGAATGATGCATAAGTTATTATTCAGGGACCAGAAAGGGAAGTATGTGGTAACTTCTAAGTGGATCTATATGATCAAGCATGTAGTTGATGAAAGTGTCAAGAAATACAAAATGAGATCTATAGATAGAGGTATCTCACAAACAGTGGGACTTGTCTATGATGAGACACTTGATCCAGTGAACCCGATACACTACCATCCATGAGTTGGAAACTATATCAGATAGATATATTTTTGATAAGTTTGGATTTCAACAAGGGTGTTGTTGATCCAAACCTATATCATTACAGTGTTGGTGATGAGAGCCTGATCCTGATGACTTATTCAGAAAGTGTGTTGTTACAAGTAATCCTTGACTTCTGAATTCAAGATGAAGAATCTGAGTATGATGTACTACTTCTCAGGACAAGAAATATGACAGATGACCGATAAGATTTTCCTGACTCAAGGAAAATATACAATGAAAATGTTAAAGAAGTTTAGTATGGCAGAATGCAAAATCCACCGTGATAGATTTAAAGAAGAAGATTGATGATGATTCAGACGAGACTGATCCACAGTTGATTGGATCACTAATGTATATGGTCAACACTAGACTTGATTCATACCATGCAATGAATGTGCCTAGTCATTTCATGAGTCAACCGAGACAGACTCACTAGAAAACATCAAAACATGTATTGATATAGATACGAGGCACAATTATATATGGCCTGAGAAATACCTCCAGTATAAACTTGAGTTTGCAGGATATGCTGATTCAGATTGAGCAGAAAGTAGAGTGAACTGGAAAATCACATCCGACTGATGTTCTATTGTGAATTTTTCCATGGTTTCCTAATGCAGCATGAAACAAAACTTTGTATTCTTGAGTACCACAGAGGCAGAGTATATAGCATCGAGTGTGCGAAGAAATGTGTCTTCACAAGATTCTGACAGATTTACTTGACCATGAGATGGATCCTATGATGATAACCAAGAACCATGAGTAAAGCTCCTTGAGAACCCAGTGTTTCCTAATGAATCTAAATACGATAATATGAAATATCCTTATTTAAAAGATATGACGCAGAGAAAAATTGTACACATGCAGTACCTTCCTACACTTGAGAATCTTATTGGAGGGCAGAATTCTTGAGGGAAGCAGATCGATCTCTCTCTTCAATTGTTATGGACCTTGCATTGAAAAGAAATTGTTCTAGGAAGCAGTGGCTAATAGTGGCTTGTTAGCCATAAAAAACTTAATTCTTGCAAGATATCTCAACTTTATTGCGTCTGCCAGCAAAGTCTCGGGTACAAAAGCCAAATTAGATCCCCATGCTGATTTTTTCAAAGGTACTTTTCATATATTCGGGCTGGTAGATGTTTCCCTTTAGAGTACGCTCCAACTTGGCGTAATTGAAGAAGTGGTAAAGAAAGCATAGCTAAGAGACTTGACAGAGTTTATCTATTGGATGAACTAATCTCTTCGATGGGTAGGTTCATATCTTGGGTTGTACACCCCTTTTTCTCAGACCATGCTCCGATAATGCTAGAGTTGGATGTCAGCCAGAGATCGAGTAACTACCCCTTTAAGATAAATCCGATTTGGATGGAAGAGAAAGGATTTAATTAGTTAGTAGCTTCGATCTAGAAGACAAAGGAGTTTGATTCTGAACCTTCATCAATGAGAAGACTAGCAGGGAAATTGAAATCTTTAAAACTCAAAGTGATGGAGTCGGTGAAACAACAAAAGAAGCGTAGACTCAGTGAAGTAACTGTAGTGGAGGAGGAATTAACAAATCTATATAGTAACAAATAGAAAGGAAGGGTAGCTATGGACTCGGACAACTTTCTCAAAGAGATGGAAAGAAAAAGACATAAATTTTTATTAGATGAAAAAGAATCTTGTAGACAAAAAAGTAGGGCCACTTGGCTCCAAAAGTGTGATCAGAGTACCAGGTTTTTCCACCAGTTTGCAAATTACAGGAAAAGTGAAAATTCCATTTGGGAGATGAAGGATGAACAAGGAGTCACCCAAACGGGACAAAAATACATTGAGGTGGAAGCGATGAGATACTTTAAAGTATTGTTAGGAATTCTTAGTGCTGAGTGAATTGTTCTAGCTCGAATATCCAAAGCAACTATTCAAGAAGGTGCTAATAAAATAAATGGGCTATTTCCATTAATTGAGTGAGAGTTAAGTTCTTTTGAAATACAATGTATAAGGTATGACTTTCCAGTTCCTGCAGTTCCTTAAACAATCATCTTTAGTGGATGTTCAATATTAGCATCATTGAAATGTTGAACAATAATTTGAAAACAAATTCATTTATTTTCATAAAATGAAAATGCATAGGTTGATGTAGAAGGAAAGAGGCTTCTACATCACTTCGCATGACGTTCCTCAAGGGATCGACCCAAAATTTGTCTCATAGATTGGTCTTTTTAAATATTTACAATAAACAAAATTTCCACACTACCCGGTGAATAAGGGAATAAAATGGTCTCCTTCCTTGAGATCTATCACGCCTTCTCCCATGCTCTTGACTATCCCTGCAGCCTCATGGGTGAATATCCATGTAAAAACGTTCTCATCCTCGAGGTTTAGAAAGTAACTTCAGAGTGACAAAGGGAGGTGCGAGTGAATTTGATGATGACTTCCATAGCCTGTGGTGGATCTACTTGAATTTATTCAATAACCAACGATTGATTTGGCCCCAATGCTATGATAACTTTACAAGTGGTGAATTTTCTGGTTGTGTCAACAGATAAGAGACGAACGCCTTCCAAAACATTTTTTTCAAATGTATCGATGAGATGATTCAGAGCAATTTCTTCATTGAAATCTTCCATGACTCTGTTCAACTGAATATAATACCATATTCTTCACTCTATGTTTTTGTTCATGGGTAGCATGATTCTTCTAAACCATCTACAAAATTTCTGAACAATCAATTTTATTGCATTGTTAATAATGCAACCACCAGAATCTAAACTAATATGCAGCGAAATTAATACAGAAGCAATTCACACATAAAACTCAAGGATTTACGTGGTTCACCCAATCGTTGGGCTATGTCCACCAAGCAGAGGTATCAATTTTATTATTATTCATAGCATGAAGAGTTACAACAACTCACTCTCTACATCTCACTGAGTACATGAATTTATAGTCTTCCTCTCACAGTTTCAAGAAACTGAAATCATTAATTGCAAACCAATCTAATTCTATTTGTGGTTGTTTGCTTCAACAACACCCAAATTCTAGGAATCAATCCATATCATCTCACAAGCTGTGGAAGAATGATCGTCACCTAATCTTTGAGTTTGTTGTCACCATTTTAACAATCTCCACCTTGACAAGAATTAACCTGATACCTCGCTCCTTTTGTTCATCACCTTTTCTACAAGCCAAGAGAATCCAAGCACCATCGTAGCTTCTCTAAAAGTATTGGTTTTCTAAACATGTATGTTCAGTTCTCTTTTGTATGAACCTTTTCAAGAGAAAATCCACCTTCATCGATGACCTCTATTATAAAATGATACTTAATATGAATATGTTTAGTTTTACTGTGGTAGGTTGGATTCTTGGCCAAGTGAATAGCACTTTGACTATCACAAAGTAGCTTTACTTTGTCCTACATCCTTCCAAACTCACCAAACAAACCTTTTAACCAAACCGTCTCTTTGCAAGCATGTGAAGCAGTTATGTATTCTACTTCTAACAATGCTATGTAGCTTTGACATCCAACTTATAGCTCCACCTACAAGAGTAAAGACATATCCTGAAGTTCACCTCATTTTGTCCAAGTCACCTGCAAAATCAGAATCAACATATCCATGGACTAACTCACAACCATCGTTATAGGTGATACATTAATCAGTTGTGCCCCTAAGATACTGAAGCACCCATTTCATTTTTGCCCAGTGCTCTTTACCTGAATTTTCCATATATCTACTGACAACCCCAACTGCATGTGAAATGTTTGGTCTTGTACTAACCATCGCATACATTAAATTTCCTATTGCATTACCATACAATATTCGAGACATATGTTCCTTTTCTTCTTTTGTACTAGGACATAAACTTGAAGAAAACTTAAAATGAGAAGCGAAAGGTATAGAAATTGGTTTCACACTGTTCATACCAAACCTCAAAAGTATTTTCTCGACATACTTCTGTTGTGACAACCAAATCTTACCATTCCTCCTATCTCTAAATATCTCCATGCCCAAAATCTACTTTGTTGCTCCTAAATCTTTCATATCAAACGTCCTAGCCATTTGAGTCGTTAACTTGTTGATCTCAGCTATGTTTTTTCTTGCTAAAATTAGATCGTCAACATACAATACTAAGATAATGAATATGCCATTATTCAATTTCTTAAAGTAGACACAATGATCATACTCACTCCTTGTATAATTCTGGCTCATCATGAAAGAGTCAAATTTCTTGTACCATTTCTTGGGCGACTACCTCAAACCATACAATGATTTCTTGAGCCTGCAAACAAATTTCTTGTTGTGTTTTTGAACGAACCCTTCAGGTTGTTCCATGTAGATCTCCTCATCCAAATATCCATGTAATAAATCAGCCTTAGCATCTAGATGTTCCAACTCCAAATCAATCAAGTAATGCAACCAATGCTAACACACTTCGAATTGAAACAATCTTAACAAACTGGTGAAAAAATTTCATGAAATTCAATACCTTCTTTCTGAGAATATCCTTTCACAACCAACCTTGCTTTGTACCTTTCTACCTTATCATCAACACCCTTCTTCAGCTTGTAGACCCACTTGAAACCTACAATTTTCCTATCTCTTGGAAGTTCTACCAGGTCTCATGTAGCATTCTTCACTAAAGCATTCATTTCATCCTCCATTTCTTCTTTCCATTTTTCACTGTTAGAACCCTCCACAGCTTCCTGATAGAACGAAGGTTCATCATCATTAGTACTTAAAGAAACCGATGAAACAAAATCATCATACCTTCTTGGAGGAACTCTAACCTGTGTAGACCTCCTTAGGGAAATTTGTGGCTCATCCACAGTCTGTTGATTGTTATCATCATCCATATTTTCCTGTACAAGAACCTCTTCATGAACCTCTTCAGAAACTTGTTCATGCTCACTTTCATCTGTAGTTGAACAAGTTTCAAACTGAATCTATTAATGGTGATCTTGTGGGCAATAGGAATCCACAAGATGTACCCCTTAATACCATCACCATATCCAACAAAAATAAGAATTTTTTATTTTGAATCTAATTTAGAACATTGATGTTTCAGAATTAGAGCATAGGCTTTACAACCAAAAGCTTTANAGTGCTCTTTACCTGAATTTTCCATATATCTACTGACAACCCCAACTGCATGTGAAATGTTTGGTCTTGTACTAACCATCGCATACATTAAATTTCCTATTGCATTAGCATACGATATTCGAGACATATGTTCCTTTTCTTCTTTTGTATTAGGACATAAACTTGAAGAAAGCTTAAAATGAGAAGTGAAAGGTATAGAAATTGGTTTCACACTGTTCATACCAAACCTCAAAAGTATTTTCTCGACATACTTCTGTTGTGACAACCAAAGCTTACCATTCCTCCTATCTTTGAATATCTCCATGCCCAAAATCTACTTTGTTGCTCCTAAATCTTTCATATCAAACGTCCTAGCCATTTGAGCCTTTAACCTGTTGATCTCAGTTATGTTTTTTCTTTCTAAAATCAGATCGTCAACATACAATACTAAGATAATGAATATGCCATTATTCAATTTCTTAAAGTAGACGCAATGATCATACTCACTCCTTGTATAATTCTGGCTCATCATGAAAGAGTCAAATTTCTTGTACCATTTTTTGGGCGACTGCCTCAGACCATACAATGATTTCTTGAGCCTGCAAACAAATTTCTTGTTGTGTTTTTGAACGAACCCTTCAGGTTGTTCCATGTAGATCTCCTCATCCTAATCTCCATGTAATAAATCATCCTTAGCATCTAGATGTTCCAACTCAAAATCAATCAAGTAATGCAACCAATGCTAACACACTTCGAATTGAAACAATCTTAACAACTGGTGAAAAAAATTCATGAAATTCAATACCTTCTTTCTAACAATATCCTTTCGCAACCACCCTTGCTTTGTACCTTTCTACCTTATCATCAAGACCCTTCTTCAGCTTGTAGACCCACTTGAAACCTACAATTTTCCTATCTCTTGGAAGTTCTACCAGGTCTCATGTAGCATTCTTCTCTAAAGCATTCATTTCATCCTCCATTTCTTCTTTCCATTTTTCACTGTTAGAACCCTCCACAGCTTCTTGATAGAACGATGGTTCATCATCATTATTAATTAAAGAAACTAATGAAACAAAATCATCATACCTTCTTGGAGGAACTCTAACCTGTGTAGACCTCCTTAGGGAAATTTGTGGCTCATCCACAGTCTGTTGATTGTTATCATCATCCATATTTTCCTCTACAAGAACCTCTTCATGAACCTCTTCAGAAACTTGTTCATGCTCACTTTCATCTGTAGTTGAACAAGTTTCAAACTGAATCTGTTAATGGTGATCTTGTGGGCAATAGGATTCCACAACATGTACCCCTTAATACCATCACCATATCCAACAAAGATAAGAATTTTTTATTTTGACTCTAATTTAGAACATTGATGTTTCGGAATTAGAGCATAGGCTTTACAACCAAAAGCTTTAAGATTATAATAATTACAAGGGTGACCTTTCCATACCTCTTCAGGAATCTTGCATTCTATTTCTATTGATGGTGATCACTTTACCAGATAACAATTTGTAGTTACTACTTCTACCCATAGTTCCTACTGCAAGTTGGCGTTACTAAGCATACTCCTTTCTCTCTCTAGAAGAGTCATGTTCATGCATTCAACAACTC
>JZKD02S0168138.1:0-11160 GCA_000966675.3 Picea glauca
GTGACCTCAAAAGGAGAAATTTCCATGCTTACAATTGTGAAGACTTAGCGAAGACAAACGTGCGAAAAGGCGCAAAGAATAAATTCATCGTTCATTTGAATTTTGCGACAAAAAAATCAATGTTTGTGAAACATTGGTGTAGGCAGATTATGAGACAATGAAAAATGTGAATTGGCTGCCAACACTAGGTTGCCTCTATTTTTGCATCAGTGGTGGAGACAGACATCGATGCATCCATGGGCATAGAGGGTCTGCTACATGAGCATATAAACTGCAAAACAACATACAATAAAATATCGATATAAATACACATAATACTATAGAAATATACAATGATAAAGAACATAAAGATGGTTAAGATACTAACATCCTCCATGAAGCTCTCAAGTCCATTGGCCTTAATAGACCCATAGCAAGTATGTCCTCAACTCAAGCATCTGTGAGGTTCACATGGACGACTGTTATGCCCATGTTCCCTCTCCTCACTGCACTATGTTGTATAGGGTGAAGCTCTAACCCCTCTATCAATGTCACTGACATGCACCTACTGTTGAGATAGTGCAACAAAGCTACTATGTTGCACTTGGCTCCGATTCAATGATTGTATATATACATGTACCTATTGCAAGATCTCTACAAAAGGAGGATGTTGGGCAGGGGATTCAAGCTTTTGCTTGGGGGGACAAAGACATAACATGGGATCACACCTATCATTCTCTCGGTCCTGTGTGGACCCTCAACCCACCCCATATAAGTCACCAATGTCAAAGTAATTAACATGGTGACCCATAATAAATTCTACCCATAATTTTCTCAAAAAATATAAAGGCACCTCCCTATTATTGCAGGGAGGTTTATCAAATACCATGTACCACCTATCCATAAAGTGTTGACTAATTTTTGGGTTGATGCACTAGTCAATGCAAATTGTTTTCTTGTTGACAAGTGGTTGTTGTCTAGTTCGAAGATCAATAAAAAAATACATGAGTTCTTGTTTTGAATACCCAAGTCTCTAACTTGGTTCTATCCAGTTCAATGCAGTAACATTTAAACATTTTATCCTTGTATTAGAAAGAGAAGTTAATTTCCCTTGGGCACTTGCAATGGACCTCACAATGACATCCAATGAAGTGGCCAAGGACCCTTTGCTAGGTTCTCTCATGCCCCTTAATTCATTTACAATTGTTCTCAATATGGCCAATCCATCATCAATTTGTGTGTCTATGTTGGGTGGTTGTGGTGGGTTGGGGTTTTCCTCGTCTTATTCTTCTTGTGGGTGGTTTACATTATCTTTGGGTTCCATTTTATAATATATGTTGCAATTTAAGAAGGCATGGCATGTAATTTAGGTCATTTTTTTTTATTAATTAAAATATAAATTTGAAAAAAACCACAATACATATTTTAGGAAATAAAAAGAACCATAAAATAATCACACTTCTTGTAAATTCTCTACTATTATTTTTAAAGGGGAAATGTTAGGCAATGTAAGAGGTGACTCTCTCTAAATTTTCTAGATGAGATTTATTTACAAGATTACAAATTTCTATAATTTAGATTCTTTTAGAATATATTAAATTAATTGGAAAAAAAAGAAGTAAAAATTACTAAATTAGGAGGAAAAGAAGTGAAATCAAACATACTTGGCTTGGCTGGGACATGGTGGAAATATCTTGAGTTTTCTCCTCCTATCTCTTTTCTCAATGACGGTAAAACTGTGAGCACGATGTGTGCAAATAGGCATAAATCACACCTGCGGTCGGTTAAAAATGATATTACAAAGGAAAGTGTGCACGTTCCTAGGAACAGACACACGTTCCTACCAACAAGCCTGTGTAGAAATTTGAGTGGAGGTTCATGATTTTCCAAACCTATAGAATCATGAATGTGCATGCATTCCTACGAATGCACATTCTTGTTGACCCCCTTTCCACCTTTTTGTCCACTAACTTTGTTCACACACCCATCTACCATTATAACAAGATATGTGATCACTTCTTTACTCCTTTGTATGAATACATTTTGTACAATAAATGCTCGAGGCTATCTTATGAAGCTATCCAAGTCCTAGAACAAACTTGAGACTAGTATATCGATGAGAAGTTGACTTATATACGAGTATAAGATCATTAAAATTAGGGATGAGAGGCATTTTAGAAATAGTCTGATCCATATTTATGAATGGAACGAAATTGAATACATATGTATAGAAAATAAATACACAGAGATATAGTAAAACTTGACTTCTATTAAATAAGAGAATATGTTGAAACTGTAAAAATGCATACTTAAACAAACTTGTTGGAATGGTGGAAACCTATATTTGAGAAGAGATGTGATGGCTACACTCATTCACAAGAACATGGTTACCATGAGGCTTCAAAGGCCTTTTTAACATAAAGAATAAATGAGAAAACCCTAAACATCCAAAAACCTAACCCTAGGAGATGAAGTGCCAAAAGTCACGTGGGCCCCGATGGGGTAAGTTGGTACATCAACTTCCCAGGGTCATAAAGTTTGCATACAATCTTCATTTTAGGCGCATGATAGCTCATTGGAAATAAATATTTGAGGACTACACATGTTTCTATCACACTCTAGATAAAGTGTATAGTGTGACTGTGTCATGCCCAAAAAACCTTTTTTAGGGCCTTAAAATAGCCTTGGAAGTTTAGGACCTGAAAAAATAGAAAACAAAAACCACCAAAATGAAAAATATTCTTTGAGCTAGTGGAATAGTTTAGTGGCCACCAATATCCACCTGGATCATTCCTCCCCCCTTAGGAATAAATAATCTCCATTGCATTGAGTTCCCCCATCAAATGGGAAAACTTCTACTAAACTTGGGCTCAAGTGAGTTGTTGGAGATACTTCACACACACCTAGGATTTATTTTTCCCAAGGTTTTCCCTATTTTTATTAGTCATTATTTAGTCTCCTATATTTTAGGGAGAATATTCGTGTAGGAGAATATTCTCTTAAGTTCACACTTCATTTTGATCAATTGACTGGAGTCTATATGCCACATTGGGATTATCACCATGTAGCATTGGGATCATCACCAGCTAATGTGCATTTTCCTTTGGGATCATCACTAGACTAGCACATTACTCATGATTTCCCTATATCCTCCTCACTTCACTCTTTTTCAGTTATTTAACTAAAGACTGAGAGACTAGTTAACTCATACTAGGTGGCAATTCACTCCCGTAACTGGCTCAGAGACTAGACTAGGTGGCAGTTTACTCTTGTAACTGTTGTTGTGTGTCTAGATCACTCTAGAACACCACTATGGCACATTGGATTCTCCTCCAGTGCATGTTAACTGATTTATACAGAGTATATCATGTGTAAATTATCATTCATTCATTTGGTTAATGAGAATTATTCCATTTTTTCTCTCCTTCTTCTCTTTTCTCATATTTTCTCTGCAATTGTGTGTGTCAATTCCTAGATAGATCTATTCTATGTAGGTTCATCACATTTACATGGTATCATAGCCAACATACTTCTAGGTAAAGGACACACCAAATTATTTTTGCAAGTACTGAAAATTGATGACTGCAGAAAAATGGAATTTCCAGAAGAATTCATTCTTACATCATACAATTTCTTTGCATGGAAGGAGAAGATGATAATGCATCTTTGAGGTAGAGGATTATGTCAGTTAACCATGAACACAGAGACAGAGCTACTAGGAGGAAAAATCCCCCTATTACTATATTGGGTCAGAGTATCGACAAAGCATTGATCTCCCTTAAAAAACAATCTTATTTCTAAACTACCCCAAAAATTATTACCTCAAAAGATAAGAGAAGTAAAAGAGGGTGTACCTTAGGTCCTTTCGGTTGATGTAGACCTCCTTATCCTTTGTAGTTTATTTGACTACTGGTCTCCTGCCAAAGATGACCTACAAACAATTTAGACAACAAAGCTACAAGATCATCTATCTCTACGTATTAGTGTTAGGGTTCATATACAAATGTGAAATTCATTAATCAAATAAGCACAAAAACACAATATTTTGGAGAGAAACAAAATTCTTTTATTCATATCTAAAGATTACAAAAGTTACAACCTTCTCATTGGCACATGCTCCGTGAACCTAGTTTGGGATCCTCTTATTGTTTCTCCAAGTGCATCATTTCCTTAATCCCTCTCACAATCAACTGGTCTTGTTTGGAAGTAAGGAATGGATTATATAGAGAGAGCGATGGAGGGGGGACATTGAGGTCAAATATCAAAAAGGGCTTAAAATATTTGGGTAAAAGGAGAAGGTATTTTGGAAGAGTTTCTTTGTTCTAATGCTTATGTTGGAATGTGACCATAATACCTCATTTTATATGAAAAAGGGATAGTTATTCAGTTTGGGGATGGGATACAACAAGTGAATTGGTTGGGAAACCCTCGATAGCCGTTAAACTCCATTGAATTCCTTGCACCTTTTTATTTTTTGAGAATTTTTGCAGTAAACATGGGTTGTTTAGTATACAACTAGCATATGTACGTCAACAGTCTAATATGCAGCTAGTGTATGTATGTGGGTAGTAGTGTAGCAAGGCGTGTACATGCTACAGAAAATGTTTTTTTAAAGAGAGATCCTCAACAATGATTTGGAAAATTGTGCAAGTAGAAAGGGCCAATTCCATGTATGCATAGATAGGGAATTTTAGGGCTATAAAATATGCCCCCTAATGTGTGAGGTCATAAGAGAAATTGATGGCCGCAATACATTACAATATCTTTATTATTGAGCCCGGGAGTCGAGTGAGCCTGGTACCAGAGTTAGGGAGGTCGCTATCTGCAAAACAATAATAATCTCTCTGAGGTGGGAATACCCATGCTTGGGATAAACTAATCATGGATGCCAATCAAGTACACTATAGATTCATGTCATAGAAATTTCTATATAAATTATAGTTGTGAGAAATACACAATGAATCTACATCTCAAAATCAATTGATGATATTCAAGTACAATATAATATGCATCTTCAAGAAGCATCGATGCTTGTAACTAGAGACGAGGAGTTCATATCTCTAGAAAAAAATTCAAGATATTCAACATCTCAGGTAGGAGTACAATAGGAATGTAAGACTCACTACTCTGATGTCTTCAACATAGCGTTGGGAAAATACTGGAGGATCTCGATCATTAGGCATAGAAATTTTTTGATTTTGAAACTGGAATTGATTGGACTCATGGGATGGTCAAGTCATGAAATTCAAGAGACAAAATGCAAAATGGCTGACTTAGGTTGGATAAAAATTCCCTTGGAAAAACTCATGAAAGATGATCAGACTTAGGCAATGTAATATTACCATAAGTATGTGAAGCAGGATGCACCACAAACGCTTCATATGTTTGGAAGAGTAGCCAAATGGAGGATGAGATAGCTCTATGTAGAGATAAAAACTTCCTAAGGTCATACTAGATCCCAATGCTTGGAAAACAAATGGAAGGATGTGTATTGTCCAAGGGAAACTATCTTGCTGCCAAAAACGGAATTGATATATCTCATCCCCTTGTTTTTGGAATATTTGATTATTTTTGTCTTTTTCAAATTTTTAACAAGATTTGAAAAAGAATAAAAGAATGTTATGTTAAAAAGGAGGAATGAGTGTCACAAGAAATCAAACTAGTTCCAAGCACATGGAACATTCAAGGAAAGGAGACATGTGCAGGATAATGACACTCATGAAAAATTCCTCCATGGTTCAAGGTGTCAGACTGCAAAGGAAAATAGTGTTTCAAGGCTTGCATATAAGGAATGCTTTAAAGGTTCAGTTGAGAGAAACATGGAGCCGACATTAAGCCAAAGACTCAAATATGAGACATGCAATGTGATTAGGCACAACAAAACAAGACTCCTTCCATGTGAATTTTTATGAACCTGGAGAAGGTAAGATCGATGGTTTTTTCATGTTTAGAGAGTCGAAAAAATGCTAAATAACACTCTACGGAATTCCTTTTTCACAGTTAGTCTATTCGGTTCAAAAAAGGGTTAAACGTATACTGAAAAGACACCTCTTCAATACCAGTTTCACGAGTGTGATTGAGACAATATCACTCGACAATATTTTCTATTTTAACGATTCTGAAAAGAGCTTAAATATGGACTCACAACATTTCTCTAGGTTTAGTCTCCTTAGCCTGAAAAAGTATAAAATATAACAGAGTATAAATCTCCTGGCTAGACAAGTCTCCTGAAGTGTACATTTTTCCAGAATAATCTATTGGATGGAAAAGGGTTAAACTCATGCCGAATATATGTTCTTTGTGGACCAATTTAATGTGTGTCAAAGGAACAAGCTCACTCGATGATATTTTCATATTTGGGGACTCTGAAAAGAGCTTAAGTATGGACTCCGAGTGGGTTCCTTTTTCATAATTAATCTCCAAGGTTTGAAAAAGAGATAAACCAAAACCAAGGAGAATGTCCCTTTTTCAAAAATTTAGTCCCTAGGGCCCGAAAAAGGGTTAAACGTACACCTGAGAATACTCTTCTAGTGGACCAAAGTTCTTAGAGCATACCTTTATTCGTAAAAATATCCATCTAGACTGAAAAGAGGTAAACTACTGTTAGACAGATGTGCCTTCAAATTTGAGTTTGGCGAGCGTGAAAGGCAACAAGATCACTCGAAAATATTTCAATTTTTTAGAGTCTAAAAAGGGCTTAAATAAGACTCCAGGGGGGATTTTTTCCTCAAAGTAATCCAAACCATATCGAAAAGAATAAATACAACCTCATTGGATGTTTCTTTCAAAATTTAAGTGAGCTTGAAAGACAACAATCCATGCTCACTAGGGAGTCTTGTGGGTAAGGCCAAGAATGATGATTAGAGAGAAGAATGAGGCTTAAATATGTAATCATGGAAGGACTAACAAGGGCTCCAAAGCCTATAGACAAACTCATAGCATGGATGCCAAAAATCCAGCAAATGATCTACCTAGGGAATCCATGTAGAGGTAGGCTCTACCACCTAATTACCATACTTCTAAAGTAGATAAGAAGGTTCTATGTCGCATTTCAGTGGGGTCGATCCTAAGGCCAAAAGAAACAGGAAACAGATAATAATAAAAAAACAAGTAGGGAAAAACCTAACCTATATGCCAATTTTGAGGTTAATACCTGTCAGAATGGATCGATATGATGAACACATGTCAAAGAAAAATGTCTCCAATATCCTACGTATAAGACCAATAACACTTATCTAGAATTTAATAAATTCAATATAGATAGAAACTTTGGAAAATAAGAGGTGTTACTGAATATGTAATCATGGAAGGACTAACAAGGACTCCCAAGCCTATAGACAAACTCATAGCATGGATGCCAAAAATGTAGCAAATGATCTACCTAGGGAATCCATGTAGAGGTAGACTCTACAACCTAATTACGAAACTTCTAAAGAAGCTAAGAAGTTTTTGTGTCGCATTTGAGTGGGGTCGATCCTAAGGCCGAAAGAACCAGGAAACAGATAATAAAAAAAATAAATTAGGGAAAAACCTAACCTATATGCCAATTTTGAGGTCAATACCTGTCAGAATGGATCGATACGATGAACACATGTCAAATACAAATGTCTCCAAGATCCTGCATATAAGGCCAATAACACTTATCCAAAAATTAATAAATCCAATATAGATAGAAACTTTGGAAAATAAGAGGTGCTACTAAATACAAAACTTGAAAACAACAAACCTGGAATGTACAATATGTACAAGGTACTACACAGCCTTATAGCTCATGTGTTGTAGTAGTTTAGGTAGAACCTGTTGCTAGTCTCTAACTAAGAGTATCTTCGATAGTCAACCTGGAAAGTCTCCCAAAATGGAAGAAAACACAAACCATGGTGTAAGTCTTCCCACGGTATAGAAACCATAGTCATGGCTTCAAGAATAGCCTCATCTAAAGGAAATTCAAAATACGAGAAATCGCGCAAATGAGGAGGGTCGACATTCCCAAAGGATGAAGCAAACTAACCATATTCCATATGATGATGAAGTTTCTAGCTAGGACTGGCACATTTTATCAGTGAATAATCGCAAGCATGAGGGCTAGAGGATCTACAAACAATGATATTAGAATCAAAAGGAGCCTCAAATTCACTTGGACCAAGAGGTGGATGCAAGGTCTCCCATTCCCCCATTGGATAAACAAATGTATCAATTGATGAAACCAAGTCTCGAGAAGGAAAACATGAGTGAACAAGTTCCTGCTCAGGAGAAACTAAACACTGAGGATAAGATGGTACATTATTTACCTATGGCGGGGTAAATTCTACATGGATACTGGGAACATATAAAGAGACAACTTGAACTAGTGTTGAATTAGGATGGTGATTATCATATGCCATCTGGTCGATAGTGACAATGCTTCTATTGTGATGGAAATGCATCACTCAAGAGAGCATAGAGTCCACAACATTCATAGCATATAAATAATCATTCCTGAGAATCGTATTGAAATCTAATGGGCCTTGCACCACTATAACATCGACAAGGATAGTCTTCCCAACTAATGAGATATGAAACTGAGGAAGAATCCCCAAATATTCACTAGGACATCTATCAAAATCCAATATCTCATGTGAATTAGACACAAGCTCGAGAGAACCCAATTCTTGCCAGGCTGAGGAGGATAAAAAACTTGCAAAGGCTACTTCATCTACAATACATTAGTAAATGTTTTTTGAATTAAATTCAACCTTTATTTGAAAAGGTGTAGAAAAAGGAAGGCGAGGCTCAACAAGGTCATTCCAATCAAAGGAAACCATCCTATAACTTGGAGGGGGTGTGCTCGAAGTGAGCAGAATTCCCCCTTTTTCTGAAAGTACTGAATTGGAAATGCTAGAAACATAGTTGGTAGACACATGACTCCCCAAGAGAAGAGTGATATCAGCCAAATATTTCATTGTTATGACCTCTTTAGTAGACTCAACACTCTCCAAGATAAGAGTGGGATCATTCAAATATTTCATCGAAATGACTGCTTCCTCAACCATTGGTTGAATAGGTTGCAAGAAAACATGGTCTAAAGGTGCACCACCCCCCAAACGAAGAGTGGGATCGGCCAAAGATTGCATCAACATGACCACTTCATCAACCAATGATTGAATAGGCTATAAGGAAACCTCAGAAGACTTGGAATCAGAAGATCTTGTGGACAGGGACCACAATCTTCGTGCCTCTTGAAGACCAGTGCATAAATGAGTAAGGTGATATCCCTTGCAAATATTACAAGGGAACTTAGGGCTACGTCCTATATGTCTGGGTTTCTCAACGGAATCAATTCCCCCAGCATGAATAGTAGTGGTTTGTTTCACATATCCAACATGACTTGCATAGGTTGGTGATTGGTAAATAACATGACTCACATAGGCTACAAACTAGCAGTGACTAAACTTTTTCCCCCAACATGACTTGTACAAGTTGGGTGTTGGTCTTCCACATGATTAGTAGAGGTTGAGGAACTATCTCAAACATGACTCACAAAGGTTGGTGATTGAAATGTAGTATGAATTGTAGGGACTAGGTTCATGCCCCTAGCATGACTTGCAGAGGCTAGTTGATGGTATTCAACATGACTTGCAGAGGTTGGTGGTTTCTTCATCTTATTCTTCCTCTTTCTATTTTTGTTTTATACTTCCTATTACTAGTAGCTATACATTCACCATGTAAGGTATAAGGAGGAGGAGAAGACTTTGTTGACAAAGGAACATCAACATGATGCCCATGACATAAGGTTCTTAACTGAGAAGCGTCAATAGCATTAGGGACATTTGGAATGGTACCCAACCAAACCGGTAGTCCCACTTTCAACCTAGGAATGTACAAAGTGGCCATCAAAGGGACACCAACATTTTTGAAGAAAGGAAAAGCACAAGAATCCCCTTGCGAAGGGGTTCCTTGGTTAGTATCATCATGAATTTTTTCCATGAATATCTTATGCACAGGTTCTTCCCTTGTGGGATCATTCAAGTCTGAAAAAGTCTCAAACACTTAATCTAGTGAACCAGTGGTATAAAAAACAATGCCTATAAAGAGGTGAATCCATGTTTCTAAGAGGAAGACCAAACATTCCTCATGACCGGTGGAGTGGGTGGTCTACCACCTTAGGTTAGAGACCCAAATAAATTACTAACTAACTCGCTATGGAAAACTAGGGAGCACAGAGTACACCACTAAGAATAAAATCCTAAAAAGATACAAACCAAAAAAACTACCCTTATGAATGCTTCCGACCCAGGGAGATGAAGTATTGATCATCCAAAGCATTCACAAAGGTAAAAAACTGGCCAAGAGAAGCAATTACCAAAACCTTCAAGTGATCGTCCCTTCAGGTGTCTCCTAGAAAATAAAAATTCTACCTCAAGTACCACGATACACCCCTCCCAGTCACCTGTGTGTCAACCTATATAATGGAAACTATACCACCAACCTGTAATCAACAATCAAGGGGTACAGTTGATAGTCGGGTGAGTGTATGGGAAGGGTAACTAAGCCTGGAGATCCTCCTAAGGCCTAAAACATTGTAGGGCCAGAATCGCTCTTAGAGTACCTTGGATGGATCCAAGTGTCTCATAGGTCTAACACAATCCAGGCCAGTAATGCTACAGGATTCACCCCTAATACACACACTCCCAAATTCTTTGTCAAGATCAGGAGTGGATATATCTGTCACCGTCCTACATGCGGCCTAGTGTTTGACTTATGTGTTAGAGGAGATTCCTGGATTGAGTAATTACAAAGTGGATTTTTCACTCCCTAGCACAGACAACTAAGTTAAGTTTTGGTTGGCCTTGGAAAGTTTATGTTAAGAACCAAATAGCTGAATACAAAATATCACAATAGATCCAAATATATCTGAATACAATCACCACACAAGATCTATGAAACCATATATAAAACCACAACTTTATTATATCAAACCCTTAGGGTAGGGAAACACCATACAATGGATCCTATTATGGAAGGGATCCTCTCCTGTTCACTTGCCTCTTTGAGGGGGCTTCCTCCTAATGAGCTTCAGCTCCAAACATAATAATTCTCTTCATGTCTCATTACATTGCTTGAACCTCTTTATATAGTTCTACCATCACCTAAGAACATTCTAGAGGAGGAATCTTCTAGAAGTAGAACCTTCTAAGAAGTCCT
>JZKD02S0168171.1:0-23166 GCA_000966675.3 Picea glauca
AGACAAGGCCAATAAAACCCTAACATGATTCAAATGTTTCATTGATAGTTGTATGAGAAAATGCGATGCATTTTCATTTTCACAATAGAAATTGACCAGGAAGTCACAACTATGGATTATGTCCCTTTAGGCGATGTGAAAGTTTGGCCCTTCATAGAATGGTCATATGGACTTGGAATAAGGATCATGATATCCTGTTGGAAATCTTATCATGATCCCTCCAGGATGAAATCATTGTACTTTCCACACAATGAATATATTTTATTTTATTTCATGTGGAAGACCATGTCCTCATGGGGCCCACCTAATGACAAGTGAATGGGGCCAACGTTGAATTTTTTTCAAACTATGTCATCAGCTTATGAAATATGAACTGAGCAACCTTAACATAAGGAATTATAGTGTGGGAGGGTTTTATAACTCAAAAATAATCCTGGAACCCCCCCCCCAAGGGAAGAAGAGCATGGTCTTGAGGCAATCTAGACAAGGCCACGATGAGTCTTCTTGGATGTCATCAAGGTGTTGAAGTACGTAAGGGTATTGGTGGCCGTTATATATTTTTCCAGTGGGTGATAGTGGGATAGGGGAAATCATGAATCTAAAATCTGTTTGTCCCTACTATCCCTCAAATTGATATTGGAGGTGTTGACCCAATTGAAACTAACACTTGTAATTGAATTGACATGATACCAAGTGACTCGAAAATGCTTCCTGACACTCTTCTAGTGTCTAATAAGTCACTACGGTGCTCAGAAAAACCTCTGTAATAATCCCACTGATACTCTTTCAAGGGTAAGGGCCATGTTGACTATGACCCCTACCACTGTCTTTGACTAGAGCTAGAGCATATGAGGCTACTAAGAGCAACCATCGGGCAAGTTTATGAAGGAATAAGAGTGATAAACACCATGTTAAGCCCAAAGCATATTTTTGGGTCAAATGTTATATCCTTGTGTCTTCCTTCATTTCTCTTCATTTATTGGCTTCTGCTTTGAACTTTCTTCCTTTATTATGTCCTTTGTTTCTAAACTTTCAATCCCTTTGTGTCTTTTTTCATTCTCCTCTATCTTTTGTTCTTCTCTTGTCTCTTCATGTCCTTACATGGGTCCTTCTCTACCTTATTCATTCTCTTGTTATATCAATGTTACTTGTCTTTTTATATCATGTCTTTTGTGCCATGTCTTCATTATTTCTTGTTATCTTCCTTAGTTGGATCATTAGGCATCTTAGTCTCCTTAGCTTGGTGTCCTTTCAATATATTTTTTTTGTGTTTGCTTGTGTCATCTTATTAGTATCCTCCTTTGCTGAGATATTTCCTCAATTGTCCATGTCCACCTAGTGTCCCATAGTGATCTTGTTCTAACTTTCCTTGACTACCCAATTCCATAGTCTTCTCTTATGTCATATACTCCCTTTTTTTGTCTCTAGGGTAAAAGTCTTTTGTTTTTCTCTGTGAGATGCTTCAATATTTGGTTCTCTCATTGCTTAATCAAGGCTCTCATATCTTCCTCTAAGGGTATTTTGTGCCTTTGATGTGTGTGTCTTTAATAACAAGATTGAAACTGATCCATGATCATTATCGTTTGTGTTTCCAATTCTCTTATTGTTCCAAGATCTAATGTTGGCTATTAAATGTAGTTTGTCACCCAATTATATTGTCTCAATGTGATTCTATCAAAAGTATTATTATTTGTTTGTCCATATTTTGTTGAACTTCCCATTTTTTTTTACCATATTCCTCTTCTTGTCCTTGTCCATAAAGGTCATACCTCTTATGGTCATATTTTTATTAGATTGAACGTGTCTTGCATTTCTTATGTATTTGTCTTCAATATGTCCTCTACAATCAATATCAATTCATTTTTATTTGTTCCAAATTTATTCTTGTTTTTCTCATGCTTCCTTCACTATGACTTTCTAGATCATATTGATTCAAAATCAAATTAGGTTCTTAAGGTGGAACATCATTCTATCTATATACATTCGTGTTGCTAAGTTTTATTCCCTCAATTTCCATCTCCATTTATCTATGTCATCTATATCTCTTGCCAATTCATATGATACACTCATTCTTACTTCCCATGTATTCTTTATTTTGTTTACAACTTGTCTTGCTTGTATGTCTAAATACAATATTTGACCAGAATTTGACATAGTTTCATTTAGTCTCTCTTCTACTTCTGCAAATTTCTTGATGGGGACTTCTAGTATGGTGCTTTGCATACGATTTCCATCCTCTCTAGTTTTTCTTTGAACTGATTTCTTTCTTTCTATTTCTCTTTGATTTCTTGTTACATCTCTTTCTATGTCCTTGTACCTTTTTTGTGAGATACTTTTGAATGTGTTTGATTTTTTTCCTTTATGTTCTTGTCTTGACTATGTTGAACTCATAATCTCATGCAGTCATTAGAGCTCTAGGATTGTCCCATGTCCTCGGATAATTGCTTGTGCTATCAATACTTTCATCAAATTCAACTGTATGTTGATATATTCTCGACCTTATGTATTTTATCCTTAGAATCTAGAAAGTCTTCCAGGGTTGGATTCCATGTGTTGCCAATACTTTATTCATTTCACCAAATTCAAATTCTATTATGGATCTATTCTTGACCTTCTAGGTTTCATCCTCAACTTCTAGAAAGTCTTACAAGGTTGTATCGTAGTCACTACTTTCTCTACTTTATACAATAATTTCCTAGTTCTTTTACTTAAAATTTTCCATCTTGTATGCATTAGACCCTGAAATTCTCCTCGACTACAATGGTAGTCTCAATTGATGTGTTTTCCTTTCAGTTTTTTCCCTTTTCTTTACTTGTTTTCTCTAATGTTATTTTCTTTTGATCTAACCTTAGTTTATTCCATTACCATAGGATTCTCCAACTTGGTAATCTACTTTCATAGCTTGGAGGTTTTAGACATTTTTTTTCTTATAATCATTAGTGAAATCCCTTAGTTTATCTAGATAACAATATTTGATCTTTGGGGGGGATTTTGTTTGAGTCTATTTAGAGCCTCGTTGTGTTGTACTCCTAAGGTTGCATTTGAATCTCAAGATTGATTACTTTAATCTCCACTAAACTAATGTACAACCCCCTTGATCAAAGAGTAACACAAATTGTATATGGTATTGATCAGAAATGAAGAAACCATGTTGGTGTTGACGTTGCTTCCATTGTTTTCTTCTAGCCTTGTTTGTGTTGTACCATAACTAGTAATTTTTTTCATTCTAGGTTGTGTCATATTGTGAGAGGGGAATTAGGAATGGGGCATTGTCAATGGTGGAAAAGAGTAAGAACATGAAATGAAAGGGGATGGTTGAGTGAAACCGTAGGGTACCACTAATAAACTAGTGGAGGCTCTAAGTGCAGTTGAGAATTTATGGATGAGAGGGGAAATAACATTTTGTGGCACTGAGCCTTAAGGGTTAGACATAGAGGTAGAGGAAAATAGTTGTACCCTGAATGAAGATGATTTTCCTAGCATAGTTCAAAATAATAATGATGCATAAGTGTGTTGGAAGGAATATCGAAGGGATCTTAAGGCCGAGAAAGATGGGGAAGCAAAATTTTTTCCTTTTGGTTTTCTTCTAAACTAAAATTTCAATCTTCACTCTTTTCTTTCTAGGCCTTTAGGTCCTCTTGTGGTTCTCCACCTTTCTCTTCATGGATGTAATGATATTTATCAAGTCCTTCCTTTTTCTTGTCTCACCATTTGGGTCCTCTAGAGTTACACCATCTCTAGTGGTTGAAGATGAGGCATGTGAATTAATTGCAACACTCTAAGGCTTGGGTCCAAAGTTGGTGCTAGGATTTTCTTTGCTTCTCTATTTTGATTATTGACTTGATTGATCATCCCCTTCTTGAGTGGAAGTATGTTAACTAGAAGAAAACACCAAATCAGTCTAGTTGGATGTGTTTCATGACTTATTGCTATTAATTATCACCTAAACCTAGTCCCTATGGGTGCTTAGGTGTATACATGTGCATCCAAGCTCCATGACACTTGTTGTTGAGCTCCTCCTTCACACCCCATATTATTAATCAAAGTAAATCCCTTTGGGAACATTTCCTCTTTATAACATTTTATAAGGGAAGGGTTCTCCATTCCCCCTCCATTGGAACCTTGATCATCATCAAAACTAGTCTCTTTGGGGTCATCATTGTCACTTGAATATGAGTTTGGATGTTCTTTATCCTAAAAGTTAGAATTTTTTTTGTGTTTATGTATGTCCCCATAATCTCTCTCTCTCCCTCTCTCTCATTTTTTCCATGGACCATCCTTCTTTTGTTTCCTTCTTTGTATTTGTTGGTGTGACATGAGTCTTCTTCTTCTTCAAAAAAAGTGTGGGTTCTTTAGCTCTACTATAGAACTTCTCCCTAGATTCTTCTTCCCCACTTGGCCTTGGAATTCCTTGAGTAGTAGTACCTACATATTTTACTTGTAGGATTCCTCCTAATGATATTTTTTCTTCAATATCTCCAATCGAGCTTTGCTTCATGGAAAAATTAAAATATTTTCATATTTAGCTATTTTGGTTTGAATCAAGTACAAGGGATCATGTGGCAATTCATTATCTTTCTTAAAATTGTAAGAAAAAAAAAATCTCCAACCATGTTGTAAACAAAAGATAATCTCCCAAGACACTTGAAATGGGTAAATGACATTTTTCCTTCCTCCCCTGAAAGAATTTGTGGTTTAGTTGCTCCATCTACCTCACAACCTCCATGGAAAATATTTTTGGGTATAACACACTTTGGTAATTTGTAAGGCCTCCATCGAAAACCATAAACTTTACTTGTTGTGTATTCCTAAAATATGTACCAATCCCCATTCTTAGGGATCAGGATAAGATTTCCAATAGGATATCATGATTCTGATTTTGAGTCCATATGACCAGTCTATAAAGGGACAAACTTTCACATCACCTAAAGGGACATAATCCATAGTTGTGACTTCGTAGTCAATTTATATGATGATAAATGAATTGAAATGGAAATAATGCCTAAATTTGAATTAGGGTGGTGCAAGACCTTTCAAATCGTATATTTTTTGTCTGTTTTTGACCCTCGGTTGAGGAGAACAAACCTTCACAAATTTGTGACTAGTTTCACGGGCCAGATTGGTAGCAACCGTTCAGGGTTACAAATTTTCTGTTGAAAACCTCAAATTCAGAAAATAAGTGATCCCATTTTGTAGTAGGATCAGATACCTTTCCAACGATGTGTCATTTTCCTCTTTTTGACGTCGTATGACCTTGTTCCAACCTGAATAAGTCAAGAAGCAAAAATGGCTAAAAATGGCAAAATTGGCCAAATACACCTTAGGCAAAAATTAAAAGAAATTTTAATTAAGAAATAAAATAAATAAATAGAAATTGGATTTTTTTGGAAAAGTTTTGAGTTTGGAGATTTTAAATTGGGATCTCCCACCAAACACATGACTTAATAATCCTCCACTAACCAACATTCCCAAACACCAAGTCGTGAAGGTAAAGGGAGGAAACAAATTTTTGAGCTCCCACACACATATCAAGACAACATAAGAGTGCCACACACCCCCTCCCATGCAAATTTGATTTTGGGGTCTTTTCCCCTTCTCCCTTAATCCTTGTTTCATTTCTCCTTCACCAATTTTAGAGCATAGAAGGTCATGGGGTAGAGTAGGTCATGGATCATAAGAGGTCATGGAGGTGGATGACTTGATAGGAAAACCATTCCAAGCAACCAACCCAAATATTTTGCAGGAAAATATAAGTTCTTGTGGCTAATTTCTCTCATAGAATAAATTAATTCACAGGGTTTCATGATTTAGAATGATAATTCATGTATGATATCAGGTTTTCATGAATATTTCTTTGTAATTTATGGTTAAGATATTGGGGGTTTTGAGTTTTGCTGGTAAATTCAAGTATGTGATGTGTTTTGTTACTTGTTGGAGAAGAAATTGAGTGTGTAAGGTTTCAGATATGTTTCTGACAATGATCAAAATGAAATATGAGTTTTCCTTGTCTTGATTGGTATTCTGGGTGTTGGGCATTGATCATAATAATTTCAAAGAATCCATATAAGTTCTTGGCTGGCTGTTTTTAAAGAATTGAGTGCCAAAGTGATTATGTTTCAATTCAAGTCAACTTTAGGGGGTATTTGTACCATAATGACCTATAACCCCCATTTTCAATCCAAAAAACTTGTTTGTGGAGACAAATTCAATGGTGTAATACCCCTAAGATGAACCCCAATTGAAATGTAATTACAGGTATGTGTATAGGTTGGTGAGCCAAGAACCTATTTTGGCCAAAGAGCCTATTTTATATTGCGTATTTTCACTTGGAAATTAATGAAAGAAAACATGACTGCATGTAGACCATCTTGAAAATAAGAGTAAGGGGGATAAAATTCACTAGAATGGGAAATGGGGGACTAAGAGTCTAGAAAAGGGGCTAAGCTAAGGAGGATTAAGCCAAAAAGGAATATTTTTATCAATATTCCTAACGTTAAAGTCTAAATTAGGGGATAATGCATTTTATCATAAGTCCCTATGAGGAAACATATCACCATGTGAGGGAACCCATGTGTGGCCCGTGTATTTTCCAACATGACAAGTGTCAAGTTGGGAACATGCACATAAGTTTTGGGGACTTTATCTCATTCATCCACCATTCAATCATTATTTTTTCCCACCTCACCTCATTGTTGTCATCTGAACTTTCATGCTTCCATTATTGTACCTATACATGTACCAGGGAGAGCATAGGATTCTGCTAAAGAACGTCGAAATATAATTGTTAAGTGGAAGAGGTGGGTTGTTAGGCCCGTGTGAATTATATCCAGGTGGGAGAATTGTAGGGAATTTGATTCCTAGAGGTGCCAAGTTGTCATCATAGAACTCTGATTATTCCTATCTAAATTGTTGCTGAAGTTTGGAGGGAAGTGGGTATCCATAGGGGGCATACTTCCTAGGTCGGACAAGCATGTGGGGAAAGTAGAGTTTGTAAGATGGTTGTTGAACTTGGCACCTATATTGAGATATTGCAACTGCTAAGAGACCTTCAGGGATAGATTTTCCTTTCTCTAGTGGAGTTCAATCCTAGCTCGGGGGTGACCTGTTCATAGTTTATGGGGAACAATGTCTAAGGTTGGGAGGAAAGTCAGAGGTTTGCATGCAGTTGCTAGTTCAATTGTTCTAGATAAGTGATCATTATGTACTTGTTTAATTATTGTTAATTAAGAATGTATGAAATCCCATTTTGAATATTAGTGTGAAAAATACTATGAATTATAATCACAATTAATTGTTATTAGTAATACCGTTTAAGTATTATTCACTATAAAAATTGTATAGATGATGTAAACTAGTAATTATGTCATGGGTTCCATAATTATCATTACCCTGAGCGTATTGGCGATGAGACTGGTTCAATAATGGAGTTTATAGCTCTAATACCTTGAAAATGTTTATCAACAACTCTGTTTATATCTTCGTATGTTTATGTAGAATTAATAATTATACATATGATAAGTGGGGTAATTACCCATCTTATTACAAGCAAAGTTAAGTGAGTAAAAAATCGGTATTTTGGGCTAGACAACTACAAACAGTGTGTTGGGGGGAATTTCTCATCCTTACATTGTGTTGATAAAATATTAATAGTTTGGGGTGGGTTTTACAACCTCCGAGTGGTCCTAAGAGTCTTAGGAAATCCTTAGAGAAAAACTCATAACATTAAAGACTATGAGAAACCTTCTCCCCCATAGAATATATCATTTATGAAGTGTATTTCATGTCAGTCCATGTGGAGGGTCCATGAGGAGAGTGACCCATGGTGCTACGTGGCATGGTGTTAAGGTATTTGTGAAAACAGAGGGTGACGTGGTTTGAGTGCCATGTGTCAATCCAAGTGACATCGTTGGGTAGTTCCATGTGTGTAACTTGTAGGTAGTGGACTTAGGATAATGGTGGGTTCACGGATATGGGAGGGTGAGATGAATGGATCCGTTAATCTGTCAATCCGTGAACCCAACGAGATCACAAAATAATCTAAGTGTTGAGATTTTTCAGACAAGACTATGAAGGGGTGGAACATATTTGTACGTTTGTGAGTCTGCGAGTCCGTGAATGAAAAATAAGCTAAGTGTTTGGGGTGGGTTCATGAAATGTACGATTAAATACCATGAGTCCACAAGACTGCCACCCATGAGTCTATGAATTCAGTAAGGTTCTTAGAAGAAGAATTGTTTTTGATACCCCATCCCTTAGAAGGTAAATAGGGGGTCAGGTATGTTACAAAGTGGTATCAGAGAAGGTTATAATGCTAGACCTAGATGGGCTAGAGATTAGTCCTATGACTGGTATATCAAGATATAGATGAGCTTGTTGAAAGGTGTCTCTACTTTTAAAGGGTTGTTTATTATCTGCATTAACTTCCCGAGGAGAAGAACTCCATATTGAAATTATACCTTGGAAACCTTGGATAAATTATAGCAAGGGGAAATTATATTGTCCCTCTGTCAAATTAATGAATACTCTTACAGGAGTAGGAATATGCTGATATGATTATTATTGGTAAAAATGAATGGACATGGCACTGGTGGCATAAATTTTGTTATGAAATTTCCTGAGTTCAGACAAGGGACATGAATTGGGTTGTTTTGTTAAGTAAAATAATGTCTATCTGCAAGGGTAGGTAGAGTATCTTGTAATAAATATGGTTGATTATATAAGTGTTAATACTCTTATGGAAAATTCCTTTTGCTTAAAGGAAATTGGTATGGATTGATAGAATTCGTAGCAATAATAATTACTGCTTTAATAAAATATCAAACCCTGTATATGTGTATGATTTATCATGATCAGAGGATGGATGTAAAATGTGTAAGGTTAGTGTATTTGACCAATAGTGAATGAAAATGGTTGTTGGAGAATAACTCGGTTGAGCAATTAGAAAGGATTACTTTGGACTGTTGTTAGACCTCCTTGAAGAGGTAAAAAGGTATGAACACATGAGAAAGTTTATGATGCTCATGACTGTAATAAGAGAAAGTATATACCTATTAATCTAGGGACATGTTTGTGCATGCAAATACAAATGGTGGAAAACTGGAATACATCTGCACTGTAAGCATGGGTAAAATGCTTGGGGCACGAGGATATGTCAGAATGCATATGAAAAAGATTGAGCATGCATATAACACACATATAGTCTTATTGTAGTTTTTTATTGGATATAAAAATATGGTGATGCCATGAATAATATGGTTAATGATGATCTGAGTATTTTGTTAAAATGATAACTTGGGGAAGTAGGAAATTCCTTAGAAAGAGATAAGATGAGATGCTAAGAGAGAAAATATCAAAAGTGACCCTTTTGTTGGTCGCTATCTTGTAATGAGGACAATATAATTATGATTTTATTGATGATATTGGTTGTTAAGTGACTGTAAGTCTCATCAAAACTGGATAATGTTAAATCAATATGAATGAATGAGGTAAAAAGGTGCAAGTGATGCCCCTAAATATATATAAATATACATATACATGCTTAAAAGTATGATATGGATATCTAAATAAGTGAAATGTGAGGAAATATTTGTACTTGCCATATTTAAATAATGCCATGGATGCATGGTTGGCCCTATGTTGGAAGGGCCTGATTTGTCTCGATCAAATAATAACTTGAGGGGGATGTGTTCCTTTCCTTAGGAAAAGTTTGTATAAATTTATGATAGAGAAAATGAGTAGGGAGGAAGTGTTGTCATGATAAAAGGAAACATGGTTATTACTTTGAGGATTGCATGAGAACGACTGTGAATAATCATGAATTAAAATAATTGGTAAAGAAAATATGCAAGTGTGCCTAAGGTAGATGCACACAACACTACTACATGTGGTTAAATGTATGGAAGAACAATTTGAAAATGTAAGCTTATATTCCTTGTGGAATATTGGGTATAAATCTAAAATAATGAAGCCACGGCTAACTCAAGAATGGAGGCCATGTTGGGCCATTTGGATATGCAACATGAGAGTTGCATGTTGAAGAGGTTCTTGTGGAGGAACTATGTAAAGAAATCTGGTAGGAGAATAGAGCTATAACCTTAATGATTGCTGATATTTGAGCAGTGGGTTGCATAACCTAATTATATAACAATCCCGGTTCCATTTTAAAATATCATGCATGAGTACCAAGACCTGTAGACGAATGAGGACCAATCTGATCTCTAGATGGGAAATGTGCGGAATGCACAAGTTCATGATTCATTATGAACACAAAAATTTATGATGTAGCATTTTTAATTATCCAAGAAGGTCTAGATGAACATGAATAATACTACTCAAGAGATAGAACAAGCATATCCCAGGAGGGATAAATTGTAAAAGCAAAGAAGGAGAAAGTGATTAATACTTCTCTCACTATGAAACTCTGAATAATAAGACAATTGTATGCTTAAAAAATACGACTATGAAAATAAGTAAAGTTAGTAACTAAAAGATACAATACCGAGTGTTTTTAAATGTATGAGATTGTTTAAGCTATAGTGTGTGAAGGCAATGAGGCCTTGAAAATAATTCAACTAGGCTGAAATTTTCCTGATGGGAGAATCCCTTAACTTCTTTTTTGTTGTCTATTATGCTTTTCTGGAATGAGAAGTTGATATGCTGATGAATGTAGATATTTTGACATGATAATGTTGAGAGTTGCAACTAAATTTGATTGTGGTTGAACTCATGAAAACATTAGGGATAGTGTGATGGAGTGCATATAGACATGCTAAGGAATATATGAAAAGGTTTTACTGAAATAAATGCTATGGTACATGCATTTGATTTTACATGACAATTAATGTAAAATATGAATGTGGTGATGTATGTCATGTATATAAAAGATTGGAACTGTTAGGGAAGGACAAGTGTCAATAGTGAACAACCTCAAACAAAAGTGAATGCAAGAAGGTTGCAGATAAAACAAAAAACTGTGAAAGGGATTTTAAAAGTCCCCAGGAAGCACCATTGAAGAGGTAATAGTAGAGAAGGTGTTGATAACCAGAACATGTATAAAGATTTCATGTCTGTGTGACATGAGAGGTAAAAGAGAATTGGGTAATAATCCCTTCTAAAATAGTCTATGCTTGATGTATGCATGTGATTTGAATGGTTGTTGTATGCCATTGATACCCAAGTAGGGTATGATTGTAACACCCTGTTTCCACCAGTTTGTAAATATAACTATATTGTCCAAGAGACTATGGAAAACTCAATATGTGTGAATGTTTGATTTGATGGACCTTTGTATAAAAGGTCGATGAATGTAAATTCTGTTATTTACTACTGGAAGGGGGGTGTACTAAGAGATACCACGAATGCTATGGAAGAGATGGTGAAGGGGACCAAGAATGGTTGTGTTAACCTCCACCGAATAAGTACCTTACTAGATTCAATCACTAAGGACCATAACAATCCTCTGACCCAAGAATGAATTACAATCAGGCTGGTAGGTGGGAAGACCTCCTCAAGAGTTAATGAGGGGATGGGGCAGAGCACCCATCTGGGAGGCTTTCAGACCTGACCATAGACTAGGAATTTGAGNAGACAAGGCCAATAAAACCCTAACATGATTCAAATGTTTCATTGATAGTTGTATGAGAAAATGCGATGCATTTTCATTTTCACAATAGAAATTGACCAGGAAGTCACAACTATGGATTATGTCCCTTTAGGCGATGTGAAAGTTTGGCCCTTCATAGAATGGTCATATGGACTTGGAATAAGGATCATGATATCCTGTTGGAAATCTTATCATGATCCCTCCAGGATGAAATCATTGTACTTTCCACACAATGAATATATTTTATTTTATTTCATGTGGAAGACCATGTCCTCATGGGGCCCACCTAATGACAAGTGAATGGGGCCAACGTTGAATTTTTTTCAAACTATGTCATCAGCTTATGAAATATGAACTGAGCAACCTTAACATAAGGAATTATAGTGTGGGAGGGTTTTATAACTCAAAAATAATCCTGGAACCCCCCCCCCAAGGGAAGAAGAGCATGGTCTTGAGGCAATCTAGACAAGGCCACGATGAGTCTTCTTGGATGTCATCAAGGTGTTGAAGTACGTAAGGGTATTGGTGGCCGTTATATATTTTTCCAGTGGGTGATAGTGGGATAGGGGAAATCATGAATCTAAAATCTGTTTGTCCCTACTATCCCTCAAATTGATATTGGAGGTGTTGACCCAATTGAAACTAACACTTGTAATTGAATTGACATGATACCAAGTGACTCGAAAATGCTTCCTGACACTCTTCTAGTGTCTAATAAGTCACTACGGTGCTCAGAAAAACCTCTGTAATAATCCCACTGATACTCTTTCAAGGGTAAGGGCCATGTTGACTATGACCCCTACCACTGTCTTTGACTAGAGCTAGAGCATATGAGGCTACTAAGAGCAACCATCGGGCAAGTTTATGAAGGAATAAGAGTGATAAACACCATGTTAAGCCCAAAGCATATTTTTGGGTCAAATGTTATATCCTTGTGTCTTCCTTCATTTCTCTTCATTTATTGGCTTCTGCTTTGAACTTTCTTCCTTTATTATGTCCTTTGTTTCTAAACTTTCAATCCCTTTGTGTCTTTTTTCATTCTCCTCTATCTTTTGTTCTTCTCTTGTCTCTTCATGTCCTTACATGGGTCCTTCTCTACCTTATTCATTCTCTTGTTATATCAATGTTACTTGTCTTTTTATATCATGTCTTTTGTGCCATGTCTTCATTATTTCTTGTTATCTTCCTTAGTTGGATCATTAGGCATCTTAGTCTCCTTAGCTTGGTGTCCTTTCAATATATTTTTTTTGTGTTTGCTTGTGTCATCTTATTAGTATCCTCCTTTGCTGAGATATTTCCTCAATTGTCCATGTCCACCTAGTGTCCCATAGTGATCTTGTTCTAACTTTCCTTGACTACCCAATTCCATAGTCTTCTCTTATGTCATATACTCCCTTTTTTTGTCTCTAGGGTAAAAGTCTTTTGTTTTTCTCTGTGAGATGCTTCAATATTTGGTTCTCTCATTGCTTAATCAAGGCTCTCATATCTTCCTCTAAGGGTATTTTGTGCCTTTGATGTGTGTGTCTTTAATAACAAGATTGAAACTGATCCATGATCATTATCGTTTGTGTTTCCAATTCTCTTATTGTTCCAAGATCTAATGTTGGCTATTAAATGTAGTTTGTCACCCAATTATATTGTCTCAATGTGATTCTATCAAAAGTATTATTATTTGTTTGTCCATATTTTGTTGAACTTCCCATTTTTTTTTACCATATTCCTCTTCTTGTCCTTGTCCATAAAGGTCATACCTCTTATGGTCATATTTTTATTAGATTGAACGTGTCTTGCATTTCTTATGTATTTGTCTTCAATATGTCCTCTACAATCAATATCAATTCATTTTTATTTGTTCCAAATTTATTCTTGTTTTTCTCATGCTTCCTTCACTATGACTTTCTAGATCATATTGATTCAAAATCAAATTAGGTTCTTAAGGTGGAACATCATTCTATCTATATACATTCGTGTTGCTAAGTTTTATTCCCTCAATTTCCATCTCCATTTATCTATGTCATCTATATCTCTTGCCAATTCATATGATACACTCATTCTTACTTCCCATGTATTCTTTATTTTGTTTACAACTTGTCTTGCTTGTATGTCTAAATACAATATTTGACCAGAATTTGACATAGTTTCATTTAGTCTCTCTTCTACTTCTGCAAATTTCTTGATGGGGACTTCTAGTATGGTGCTTTGCATACGATTTCCATCCTCTCTAGTTTTTCTTTGAACTGATTTCTTTCTTTCTATTTCTCTTTGATTTCTTGTTACATCTCTTTCTATGTCCTTGTACCTTTTTTGTGAGATACTTTTGAATGTGTTTGATTTTTTTCCTTTATGTTCTTGTCTTGACTATGTTGAACTCATAATCTCATGCAGTCATTAGAGCTCTAGGATTGTCCCATGTCCTCGGATAATTGCTTGTGCTATCAATACTTTCATCAAATTCAACTGTATGTTGATATATTCTCGACCTTATGTATTTTATCCTTAGAATCTAGAAAGTCTTCCAGGGTTGGATTCCATGTGTTGCCAATACTTTATTCATTTCACCAAATTCAAATTCTATTATGGATCTATTCTTGACCTTCTAGGTTTCATCCTCAACTTCTAGAAAGTCTTACAAGGTTGTATCGTAGTCACTACTTTCTCTACTTTATACAATAATTTCCTAGTTCTTTTACTTAAAATTTTCCATCTTGTATGCATTAGACCCTGAAATTCTCCTCGACTACAATGGTAGTCTCAATTGATGTGTTTTCCTTTCAGTTTTTTCCCTTTTCTTTACTTGTTTTCTCTAATGTTATTTTCTTTTGATCTAACCTTAGTTTATTCCATTACCATAGGATTCTCCAACTTGGTAATCTACTTTCATAGCTTGGAGGTTTTAGACATTTTTTTTCTTATAATCATTAGTGAAATCCCTTAGTTTATCTAGATAACAATATTTGATCTTTGGGGGGGATTTTGTTTGAGTCTATTTAGAGCCTCGTTGTGTTGTACTCCTAAGGTTGCATTTGAATCTCAAGATTGATTACTTTAATCTCCACTAAACTAATGTACAACCCCCTTGATCAAAGAGTAACACAAATTGTATATGGTATTGATCAGAAATGAAGAAACCATGTTGGTGTTGACGTTGCTTCCATTGTTTTCTTCTAGCCTTGTTTGTGTTGTACCATAACTAGTAATTTTTTTCATTCTAGGTTGTGTCATATTGTGAGAGGGGAATTAGGAATGGGGCATTGTCAATGGTGGAAAAGAGTAAGAACATGAAATGAAAGGGGATGGTTGAGTGAAACCGTAGGGTACCACTAATAAACTAGTGGAGGCTCTAAGTGCAGTTGAGAATTTATGGATGAGAGGGGAAATAACATTTTGTGGCACTGAGCCTTAAGGGTTAGACATAGAGGTAGAGGAAAATAGTTGTACCCTGAATGAAGATGATTTTCCTAGCATAGTTCAAAATAATAATGATGCATAAGTGTGTTGGAAGGAATATCGAAGGGATCTTAAGGCCGAGAAAGATGGGGAAGCAAAATTTTTTCCTTTTGGTTTTCTTCTAAACTAAAATTTCAATCTTCACTCTTTTCTTTCTAGGCCTTTAGGTCCTCTTGTGGTTCTCCACCTTTCTCTTCATGGATGTAATGATATTTATCAAGTCCTTCCTTTTTCTTGTCTCACCATTTGGGTCCTCTAGAGTTACACCATCTCTAGTGGTTGAAGATGAGGCATGTGAATTAATTGCAACACTCTAAGGCTTGGGTCCAAAGTTGGTGCTAGGATTTTCTTTGCTTCTCTATTTTGATTATTGACTTGATTGATCATCCCCTTCTTGAGTGGAAGTATGTTAACTAGAAGAAAACACCAAATCAGTCTAGTTGGATGTGTTTCATGACTTATTGCTATTAATTATCACCTAAACCTAGTCCCTATGGGTGCTTAGGTGTATACATGTGCATCCAAGCTCCATGACACTTGTTGTTGAGCTCCTCCTTCACACCCCATATTATTAATCAAAGTAAATCCCTTTGGGAACATTTCCTCTTTATAACATTTTATAAGGGAAGGGTTCTCCATTCCCCCTCCATTGGAACCTTGATCATCATCAAAACTAGTCTCTTTGGGGTCATCATTGTCACTTGAATATGAGTTTGGATGTTCTTTATCCTAAAAGTTAGAATTTTTTTTGTGTTTATGTATGTCCCCATAATCTCTCTCTCTCCCTCTCTCTCATTTTTTCCATGGACCATCCTTCTTTTGTTTCCTTCTTTGTATTTGTTGGTGTGACATGAGTCTTCTTCTTCTTCAAAAAAAGTGTGGGTTCTTTAGCTCTACTATAGAACTTCTCCCTAGATTCTTCTTCCCCACTTGGCCTTGGAATTCCTTGAGTAGTAGTACCTACATATTTTACTTGTAGGATTCCTCCTAATGATATTTTTTCTTCAATATCTCCAATCGAGCTTTGCTTCATGGAAAAATTAAAATATTTTCATATTTAGCTATTTTGGTTTGAATCAAGTACAAGGGATCATGTGGCAATTCATTATCTTTCTTAAAATTGTAAGAAAAAAAAAATCTCCAACCATGTTGTAAACAAAAGATAATCTCCCAAGACACTTGAAATGGGTAAATGACATTTTTCCTTCCTCCCCTGAAAGAATTTGTGGTTTAGTTGCTCCATCTACCTCACAACCTCCATGGAAAATATTTTTGGGTATAACACACTTTGGTAATTTGTAAGGCCTCCATCGAAAACCATAAACTTTACTTGTTGTGTATTCCTAAAATATGTACCAATCCCCATTCTTAGGGATCAGGATAAGATTTCCAATAGGATATCATGATTCTGATTTTGAGTCCATATGACCAGTCTATAAAGGGACAAACTTTCACATCACCTAAAGGGACATAATCCATAGTTGTGACTTCGTAGTCAATTTATATGATGATAAATGAATTGAAATGGAAATAATGCCTAAATTTGAATTAGGGTGGTGCAAGACCTTTCAAATCGTATATTTTTTGTCTGTTTTTGACCCTCGGTTGAGGAGAACAAACCTTCACAAATTTGTGACTAGTTTCACGGGCCAGATTGGTAGCAACCGTTCAGGGTTACAAATTTTCTGTTGAAAACCTCAAATTCAGAAAATAAGTGATCCCATTTTGTAGTAGGATCAGATACCTTTCCAACGATGTGTCATTTTCCTCTTTTTGACGTCGTATGACCTTGTTCCAACCTGAATAAGTCAAGAAGCAAAAATGGCTAAAAATGGCAAAATTGGCCAAATACACCTTAGGCAAAAATTAAAAGAAATTTTAATTAAGAAATAAAATAAATAAATAGAAATTGGATTTTTTTGGAAAAGTTTTGAGTTTGGAGATTTTAAATTGGGATCTCCCACCAAACACATGACTTAATAATCCTCCACTAACCAACATTCCCAAACACCAAGTCGTGAAGGTAAAGGGAGGAAACAAATTTTTGAGCTCCCACACACATATCAAGACAACATAAGAGTGCCACACACCCCCTCCCATGCAAATTTGATTTTGGGGTCTTTTCCCCTTCTCCCTTAATCCTTGTTTCATTTCTCCTTCACCAATTTTAGAGCATAGAAGGTCATGGGGTAGAGTAGGTCATGGATCATAAGAGGTCATGGAGGTGGATGACTTGATAGGAAAACCATTCCAAGCAACCAACCCAAATATTTTGCAGGAAAATATAAGTTCTTGTGGCTAATTTCTCTCATAGAATAAATTAATTCACAGGGTTTCATGATTTAGAATGATAATTCATGTATGATATCAGGTTTTCATGAATATTTCTTTGTAATTTATGGTTAAGATATTGGGGGTTTTGAGTTTTGCTGGTAAATTCAAGTATGTGATGTGTTTTGTTACTTGTTGGAGAAGAAATTGAGTGTGTAAGGTTTCAGATATGTTTCTGACAATGATCAAAATGAAATATGAGTTTTCCTTGTCTTGATTGGTATTCTGGGTGTTGGGCATTGATCATAATAATTTCAAAGAATCCATATAAGTTCTTGGCTGGCTGTTTTTAAAGAATTGAGTGCCAAAGTGATTATGTTTCAATTCAAGTCAACTTTAGGGGGTATTTGTACCATAATGACCTATAACCCCCATTTTCAATCCAAAAAACTTGTTTGTGGAGACAAATTCAATGGTGTAATACCCCTAAGATGAACCCCAATTGAAATGTAATTACAGGTATGTGTATAGGTTGGTGAGCCAAGAACCTATTTTGGCCAAAGAGCCTATTTTATATTGCGTATTTTCACTTGGAAATTAATGAAAGAAAACATGACTGCATGTAGACCATCTTGAAAATAAGAGTAAGGGGGATAAAATTCACTAGAATGGGAAATGGGGGACTAAGAGTCTAGAAAAGGGGCTAAGCTAAGGAGGATTAAGCCAAAAAGGAATATTTTTATCAATATTCCTAACGTTAAAGTCTAAATTAGGGGATAATGCATTTTATCATAAGTCCCTATGAGGAAACATATCACCATGTGAGGGAACCCATGTGTGGCCCGTGTATTTTCCAACATGACAAGTGTCAAGTTGGGAACATGCACATAAGTTTTGGGGACTTTATCTCATTCATCCACCATTCAATCATTATTTTTTCCCACCTCACCTCATTGTTGTCATCTGAACTTTCATGCTTCCATTATTGTACCTATACATGTACCAGGGAGAGCATAGGATTCTGCTAAAGAACGTCGAAATATAATTGTTAAGTGGAAGAGGTGGGTTGTTAGGCCCGTGTGAATTATATCCAGGTGGGAGAATTGTAGGGAATTTGATTCCTAGAGGTGCCAAGTTGTCATCATAGAACTCTGATTATTCCTATCTAAATTGTTGCTGAAGTTTGGAGGGAAGTGGGTATCCATAGGGGGCATACTTCCTAGGTCGGACAAGCATGTGGGGAAAGTAGAGTTTGTAAGATGGTTGTTGAACTTGGCACCTATATTGAGATATTGCAACTGCTAAGAGACCTTCAGGGATAGATTTTCCTTTCTCTAGTGGAGTTCAATCCTAGCTCGGGGGTGACCTGTTCATAGTTTATGGGGAACAATGTCTAAGGTTGGGAGGAAAGTCAGAGGTTTGCATGCAGTTGCTAGTTCAATTGTTCTAGATAAGTGATCATTATGTACTTGTTTAATTATTGTTAATTAAGAATGTATGAAATCCCATTTTGAATATTAGTGTGAAAAATACTATGAATTATAATCACAATTAATTGTTATTAGTAATACCGTTTAAGTATTATTCACTATAAAAATTGTATAGATGATGTAAACTAGTAATTATGTCATGGGTTCCATAATTATCATTACCCTGAGCGTATTGGCGATGAGACTGGTTCAATAATGGAGTTTATAGCTCTAATACCTTGAAAATGTTTATCAACAACTCTGTTTATATCTTCGTATGTTTATGTAGAATTAATAATTATACATATGATAAGTGGGGTAATTACCCATCTTATTACAAGCAAAGTTAAGTGAGTAAAAAATCGGTATTTTGGGCTAGACAACTACAAACAGTGTGTTGGGGGGAATTTCTCATCCTTACATTGTGTTGATAAAATATTAATAGTTTGGGGTGGGTTTTACAACCTCCGAGTGGTCCTAAGAGTCTTAGGAAAGCCTTAGAGAAAAACTCATAACATTAAAGACTACGAGAAACCTTCTCCCCCATAGAATATATCAGTTATGAAGTGTATTTCATGTCAGTCCATGTGGAGGGTCCATGAGGAGAGTGACCCATGGTGCTACGTGGCATGGTGTTAAGGTATTTGTGAAAACGGAGGGTGTGTGGTTTGAGTGCCATGTGTCAATCCAAGTGACATCGTTGGGTAGTTCCATGTGTGTAACTTGTAGGTAGTGGACTTAGGATAATGGTGGGTTCACGGAGATGGGAGGGTGAGATGAATGGATCCGTTAGTCTGTCAATCCGTGAACCCGACGAGATCACAAAATAATCTAAGTGTTGAGATTTTTCAGACAAGACTATGAAGGGGTGGAGCATATTTGTACGTTTGTGAGTCTACGAGTCTGTGAATGAAAAATAAGCTAAGTGTTTGGGGTGGGTTCATGAAATGTACGATTAAATACCATGAGTCCACAAGACTGCCACCCATGAGTCTATGAATTCAGTAAGGTTCTTAGAAGAAGAATTGTTTTTGATACCCCATCCCTTAGAAGGTAAATAGGGGGTCAGGTATGTTACAAAGTGGTATCAGAGAAGGTTATAATGCTAGACCTAGATGGGCTAGAGATTAGTCCTATGACTGGTATATCAAGATATAGATGAGCTTGTTGAAAGGTGTCTCTACTTTTAAAGGGTTGTTTATTATCTGCATTAACTTCCCGAGGAGAAGAACTCCATATTGAAATTATACCTTGGAAACCTTGGATAAATTATAGCAAGGGGAAATTATATTGTCCCTCTGTCAAATTAATGAATACTCTTACAGGAGTAGGAATATGCTGATATGATTATTATTGGTAAAAATGAATGGACATGGCACTGGTGGCATAAATTTTGTTATGAAATTTCCTGAGTTCAGACAAGGGACATGAATTGGGTTGTTTTGTTAAGTAAAATAATGTCTATCTGCAAGGGTAGGTAGAGTATCTTGTAATAAATATGGTTGATTATATAAGTGTTAATACTCTTATGGAAAATTCCTTTTGCTTAAAGGAAATTGGTATGGATTGATAGAATTCGTAGCAATAATAATTACTGCTTTAATAAAATATCAAACCCTGTATATGTGTATGATTTATCATGATCAGAGGATGGATGTAAAATGTGTAAGGTTAGTGTATTTGACCAATAGTGAATGAAAATGGTTGTTGGAGAATAACTCGGTTGAGCAATTAGAAAGGATTACTTTGGACTGTTGTTAGACCTCCTTGAAGAGGTAAAAAGGTATGAACACATGAGAAAGTTTATGATGCTCATGACTGTAATAAGAGAAAGTATATACCTATTAATCTAGGGACATGTTTGTGCATGCAAATACAAATGGTGGAAAACTGGAATACATCTGCACTGTAAGCATGGGTAAAATGCTTGGGGCACGAGGATATGTCAGAATGCATATGAAAAAGATTGAGCATGCATATAACACACATATAGTCTTATTGTAGTTTTTTATTGGATATAAAAATATGGTGATGCCATGAATAATATGGTTAATGATGATCTGAGTATTTTGTTAAAATGATAACTTGGGGAAGTAGGAAATTCCTTAGAAAGAGATAAGATGAGATGCTAAGAGAGAAAATATCAAAAGTGACCCTTTTGTTGGTCGCTATCTTGTAATGAGGACAATATAATTATGATTTTATTGATGATATTGGTTGTTAAGTGACTGTAAGTCTCATCAAAACTGGATAATGTTAAATCAATATGAATGAATGAGGTAAAAAGGTGCAAGTGATGCCCCTAAATATATATAAATATACATATACATGCTTAAAAGTATGATATGGATATCTAAATAAGTGAAATGTGAGGAAATATTTGTACTTGCCATATTTAAATAATGCCATGGATGCATGGTTGGCCCTATGTTGGAAGGGCCTGATTTGTCTCGATCAAATAATAACTTGAGGGGGATGTGTTCCTTTCCTTAGGAAAAGTTTGTATAAATTTATGATAGAGAAAATGAGTAGGGAGGAAGTGTTGTCATGATAAAAGGAAACATGGTTATTACTTTGAGGATTGCATGAGAACGACTGTGAATAATCATGAATTAAAATAATTGGTAAAGAAAATATGCAAGTGTGCCTAAGGTAGATGCACACAACACTACTACATGTGGTTAAATGTATGGAAGAACAATTTGAAAATGTAAGCTTATATTCCTTGTGGAATATTGGGTATAAATCTAAAATAATGAAGCCACGGCTAACTCAAGAATGGAGGCCATGTTGGGCCATTTGGATATGCAACATGAGAGTTGCATGTTGAAGAGGTTCTTGTGGAGGAACTATGTAAAGAAATCTGGTAGGAGAATAGAGCTATAACCTTAATGATTGCTGATATTTGAGCAGTGGGTTGCATAACCTAATTATATAACAATCCCGGTTCCATTTTAAAATATCATGCATGAGTACCAAGACCTGTAGACGAATGAGGACCAATCTGATCTCTAGATGGGAAATGTGCGGAATGCACAAGTTCATGATTCATTATGAACACAAAAATTTATGATGTAGCATTTTTAATTATCCAAGAAGGTCTAGATGAACATGAATAATACTACTCAAGAGATAGAACAAGCATATCCCAGGAGGGATAAATTGTAAAAGCAAAGAAGGAGAAAGTGATTAATACTTCTCTCACTATGAAACTCTGAATAATAAGACAATTGTATGCTTAAAAAATACGACTATGAAAATAAGTAAAGTTAGTAACTAAAAGATACAATACCGAGTGTTTTTAAATGTATGAGATTGTTTAAGCTATAGTGTGTGAAGGCAATGAGGCCTTGAAAATAATTCAACTAGGCTGAAATTTTCCTGATGGGAGAATCCCTTAACTTCTTTTTTGTTGTCTATTATGCTTTTCTGGAATGAGAAGTTGATATGCTGATGAATGTAGATATTTTGACATGATAATGTTGAGAGTTGCAACTAAATTTGATTGTGGTTGAACTCATGAAAACATTAGGGATAGTGTGATGGAGTGCATATAGACATGCTAAGGAATATATGAAAAGGTTTTACTGAAATAAATGCTATGGTACATGCATTTGATTTTACATGACAATTAATGTAAAATATGAATGTGGTGATGTATGTCATGTATATAAAAGATTGGAACTGTTAGGGAAGGACAAGTGTCAATAGTGAACAACCTCAAACAAAAGTGAATGCAAGAAGGTTGCAGATAAAACAAAAAACTGTGAAAGGGATTTTAAAAGTCCCCAGGAAGCACCATTGAAGAGGTAATAGTAGAGAAGGTGTTGATAACCAGAACATGTATAAAGATTTCATGTCTGTGTGACATGAGAGGTAAAAGAGAATTGGGTAATAATCCCTTCTAAAATAGTCTATGCTTGATGTATGCATGTGATTTGAATGGTTGTTGTATGCCATTGATACCCAAGTAGGGTATGATTGTAACACCCTGTTTCCACCAGTTTGTAAATATAACTATATTGTCCAAGAGACTATGGAAAACTCAATATGTGTGAATGTTTGATTTGATGGACCTTTGTATAAAAGGTCGATGAATGTAAATTCTGTTATTTACTACTGGAAGGGGGGTGTACTAAGAGATACCACGAATGCTATGGAAGAGATGGTGAAGGGGACCAAGAATGGTTGTGTTAACCTCCACCGAATAAGTACCTTACTAGATTCAATCACTAAGGACCATAACAATCCTCTGACCCAAGAATGAATTACAATCAGGCTGGTAGGTGGGAAGACCTCCTCAAGAGTTAATGAGGGGATGGGGCAGAGCACCCATCTGGGAGGCTTTCAGACCTGACCATAGACTAGGAATTTGAG
>JZKD02S0168193.1:11503-23165 GCA_000966675.3 Picea glauca
ACCACATACTTCTTCTCCTCATTTTGCTAGCTTCCCATATGGACTCCCAAATCATCACTTTATGGTTATGTTCTTTTTTACCTGCACCTCCACAGGATCATGAACCCACCATTTCGTCCACCATCAGTTTTCCCATCTGCGAACCTATCTTCATTTCACCTACCTCATACAGAAACTTACCAATGGGGCCCCCACCCTTCATCAGTTTCTCATGACAATTCTGCCCTCCCTGGGGAACGCATTTCACACTGGGGCACCCATTTCTGTATTTGTACATTTCTCCCCAAAATTATTTATTATTTATTATTTATTGTACAAACACCTTTACCTTTAGTCATTACATTCTTCGTCGTCACCATTGGCGACTTGCTTTCTTTTGGCCACACGCAACCCATGTCACCCTTGGATTGGAGCAGTACTTATCATTTACCCTTGTCGGCATCGTCTATATCTTTAGAGTACCCCACAGGTCAGTTACCTCTACCCTATGAATTTGTTCACCTTGTCCCGCCTCTGGCACAACTTAGCACCAGTCTTGTCGTCCCCCTGACACTCGACCTTGTTACACGGTTGCGGCCACTGTTTCTCTTATATATCCTCCAACCAAGGGCAGTCTTGAGTCATCCCACTTCTTGACTTCATTCATGTACCTCTGCCACTTCCTCACCTCAGTAGATTCCACAGAGCACCTTTTTGCCTCTGGGAGTCACGTTCCCCTTTTGTCGACATCAGCACACTTTTCCAGAAGGGCGACAGTATCTTGATTCTCATTCCCTATTTTAATGAGAGATCTCAGACGGCACAGGGTGAAACACCATTGCTCCTTGCTGTCGTTGTCCCCCATAACATTCGACACCAACACTCTCTCATGTTATGGTGGGTCTTACTTTGCGACTATTGCAGTTTTTTTTGTCATTTGCCGAAGACCTCTGAACGTGGTAGGGCCACCAATGCCCACATCATCGTCGCTTCTTATTACAGCGATCATTTCCTGTTATTCAGAGTATGTTCCTTTGCAGAATTGTCTTATGCCTTTATCATTACCGCCCCCGAGGGCGCTGCAGTTGTCTACACCAACACTTCCGTCATCCTTTTTCAGAGTTATATCACACGAGCATGGGGCATGCCCGCCTCATTTGTACACAGTTGTATATTTTTTCTGCACATCTCTCAGAAGGTCGGGATACCAGTTCCTTCTTTCTCCAATGGATCGCTCTGAACAATCCCACTCTTGCTTTCCCTTACAACAACATTCTTAGTAGAAGAAACATTGATGGATTTCGGCTATATGTATTCTCCTAACCTCATCCATCAGGGGGCATCTGTTATCACTGAAATTTTGTCTGCACATGGCGACAAGAACTCCGCATCATCAAAATAGTGATGAAGTCATTCATGGCACTGAATTAATTTCACAGCACTCCAGAAGGGCCAAAAAGTATACAAAGTAACCAAAAATTGAAGGGCTCTTTACAACAGTTCGATGCGCACGCGTAGGCGCATGACAAAAACGTGATTTGCGCACATGCGCGCTCGACGCGTGGCTGTCAGCATAAAAACCCGCGCGCTTACTAATACAGCGCATTAATTGAATAGGTCGGCCTCCCAACTGCTTACGGACCGACTCCCAAGTTGATTTGACTCTCAAATCAGAGCCAGATCCGCAAAATCGGCGGGTTAATGACCTAAATAAACCCTAAAAGGGTCCCTGTTCACACTTTGAGAAGGTTACGTGACCACCCGAGGAGCTGCTATAAAAGGCCGTGAGGATACACTATTTTGGCAAGGAATTCTAAGCACTGTTATGCTGTTCATATGGTTAAGGGCTCATCCTTTAACAACAACCCATCAACTGCATCATCGAGAGTTCTTTCACTGCTATGCGCAGTTCATCTCATTTGTAAGGAAAGAAAATTGTGTGAGGGCCCCAAAGAGCCTTCCATTGGGGGGAGAAGGAACCTCTGGTCTCTTCCTTCAACGTGCTCCGGTTTCATTAATACACCAGCCTGAAACCATTGGTGACCCTTGTGTTTTGTGTTTGATGTTTGTTGTTTATTTTCACATTGTTATTTGTTTTCAGTTGATATTAGATTATAGTTCGTTTTGTTTCTTTTAGCCCTATGCTCCACAGTTGTTCTGCCCTGCTAGACCCAACAGGGTATGCAAGCGCTCTCTATTTTCTCACCTGGTGACCATTTGAACGCGAACACCCGGGACGCCATTTTTTTCATACCCCGACCAGGTACGCATGTGCATATTCAAAATTATCAAATAAATGCTAGTATGTTCGATTCTCTTCATATATTTTTCATGTCAGGTATTTGGTTGACATGTGTGCAGGTACTTGGTCATCATACATCAGCGCAACCCCTTCAGGTATATACTTAGTACTGGCATATAGTCATTCCCTCTTAATCTCACTTGCATCTCCAATCACACCCTCTGACATTTTCCTCTAGGATCCCCATTTCTGGCTCTGTGGTACCAACACCTCCATTTGCATCTTTGGTATTGTCATCCAGTAGCACTCTTACCCACATGATTTTTCCCATTCATAGCACCCTTTTGCGCCTTTGATACTCATTTTGTTTTTCAAAACCCTTTAGGGATGGGAGTCCCGATAGTCTTACATCATGTCGCGAATCAACCACATACGCCTTCTCCTCATTTTTCTAGATTTCCCAATGGACTCCCAGATTATATCTTCATAGTTATATTTTTTGACTGCACCTCCACAGTATCATGAACCCTCCATTTCATCCACAATCAGTTTTCCTATCTGCAAATTTCCCTTCATTTCACCTACCTCATACAGAAACCCACCCATGGGACCCCCACCCTCCACCAATTCTCCAAGCAATTTGCACCCTACCCAGGCCAACCATATTACATCGGGGCACCCACTTCTATATTTGTACACTTATCCCAACGTATTCTTTATTTATTGTACAAACACCTTTGTTTTCAACATTTACATTACCCTTTTTTTGTCATCACCTTTGGCAACCTTCTTCCCTTTTTTGGCAAAAGCAACCCATGTCACCCTTGGTTGGGGCACTACTTATCATCAACCCTTGATGACATCATCCATATATTCAGAGTACCCCACATGCCACTTACCTCTTCCCTCTGAGTTTATTCACTTTGTCCCACCTCTGGCACAACTTATCCCCTGTCTTGCTGTCCCCCTGACACTCGCCCTCATTGAATGGTTGTGGCCACTTTTATCTCACATATACCCCAACCAAGGGCAGTCTTGAGTCTTCCTACATATTGACTTTGTCCATGTACCTCTTCCCATTCCTAACCTCACCTAGTATATTTCATGAAGACCTTTTCTTATGGGAGTCGCATCCCCCTTTTGACGACATTAGCACAGTTTTCCAGAAGGGCGACAGTATCTTGACTCTCATCACCTTACCAATGAAAGCTCTCGGATGGCACAGGGAGAATCACAATTTCTCCCTGCTATCATTGACCCCCATAACATTCGACATCAACACTTTCTCATGTTACGGTGGGTCTTACTTTGTGACTATTGCAGTTAGTTCTTATACTTGCCGAAGACCTCTGAACTTGGTTGGGCTATCAATGCCTACAGAGTCTATCATACTTTTTACAGATGTCACTGCCTACTATTCAGAGTATGTTCCTTTGAAGAATTGTCTTCTTCCTTTATCANTAAATCCATATATTTTGGATGTACCTCTAAGTCTTACAAACACTGGATTGACAATCATTTGCACTCTAATTTACATCAGTAGATTGGAGCCTAACAACTCTGATCTAGTAGACCCGTATCTGTATCAATAATTGATTGGCTCGTTAATGTATTTGGAGAATACCTAGCCAGATATTCTCCTTGTGGGACATTTGAGTTATGATATACAGTTGCATGGATTTATCAATTCATATTGGGAAGGGAGTGCAGATGAAAAAAGAAGTGCTACTTGGATATGTTTCATTTTGAGATTTTCCATGATGTCATGGGCTAATAGGAAACACAATTTTGTTTCACTTAGCACTTCATAAGTAGATTATATATCAGTTTGTGATGGTTGTACAAAATTAGTGTGGATTTCTAAGTTGGTTTCTAGAATGACTGATCAGGTGTTGAATTTGACTGTGATATATTATGATGATCAGAGTTATGTGAATTTTTCAGAGAACCCAATTTTCCATAACAGGTTGAAGCACATTGAGATCAAACATTATATTCTCTTTGATAAATTCCATAGGGGTGAAGTGGTTCTCCAGTATATATCCACAGATGAGGGACAAGATGGGGTTTGTGGAGATGACTTCCTTATTGAAAAAGGAATTGATTACTCCCAGGTTGGGATGGATAACTAATATGTTATTGATTTATGGATAGTCATTTTCTAGTTCAAAAAATAGTTCAGGTTGGGAAGTTCCTTTCCATTCCAGAAAATGGTTCGAGATTTCTGACGGACGGGCATTTTCCAGTTCGGAAAATGGTCCAGATCAAACAGTCATTTATGTAATGAAAATGGTCCAATAGATTGTTGGTGTGCCATAGAAAATGACTCCCCTTGTGTCCAGTGTGGGGGAATGGTTTAGGAAAATCATTCTTCTTGGTATTCACTCTGAGTAGTGGTCAAGTAGAATGTTCTTCCTCGTTGGGCAGTCATTATTTTGAAGTTCACAGTTGTGAGTAGTTTCAAAGAATGGTTTGTTTTGCAAGTCAGTGTAGGACATCCATTTCCATAGGAAATGGTCCAGACAGTCATTCCCTAGGGAAGGCTCATTCTCTCTAGGTTGCACTATGATTAATGTTGGAAGAATGCCCCAGTTAGGTGAATGGTCTAGGCTCATAAATTAGGTACAATAATTCTCTAGGGTAGACTCATTCTCTCTATGTTGCACTATGATTAGTTCCAGAGGAATGTCCTATTTAGGTGAATGGTCTAGGCTCAGAAATCAGGGACAATTATTCTTCTATAGTTGGGAAGAATAGTCCAAATAGACCATGGCTGATTTTTTAATTTCTGAGGGAATATGCTCTTCCATATCTCACATTTGTGAGTAGAAGAATGGCCCATATGACTTAGTTTGTATCATGATATGGTTTACGCAGGTTGATATCAGATGATATGATTGTTGTGGAGACCATATGTCTTTGGAAAGTAGTTGTATGCTACTGTGGTGGTTTTGATCCACTGGTAGTGATTGTGTGTCACTAGTTAGTAGTCTTGTGCTACCAGGTGTGGTTGTGTAGCACTGGATAGTAGTTGTGTACTACTATGGATAAACATAGTTGTGTTCTATTGGATGGAATTGTTCTGATTTCCATGGAGACTATCACTAGTGTTGGATATTCAGTGTGTTGATGGATAGACATTCTCCAAGTGGATAATGGTTCAGGTAGGACCAATTACTAGTGGATATACTTTCTCCCTATGGAGAATGGTCCAAGTTGATAGATCGTTGATGTACCATGGAAAAATATTCTTCTAGGGCATATGTTCGGATTATGAGAATGGTATGTCTCCTTTAGTTAATAGTATTGACCAGAGTAGAGAGATTGGTATAGGAAAAACATTTTCCCTAAGTTCAAAGTAGTGGCTAGAGGTTAAATGGTCCAAGACAATCATTCTTCTAGGACGTATGTCTATATTAGAAGAATATTCCTTGTATCCCATGGCGTGGCCTCCAGCATCTATTGGAACAATTATTATTCTAGGACATATGTCTAGATTAGAAGAATAATTTGTGTATCACTCTATGGAGTGAGTGACTTATTAAACATCATACCTGATTACTCATATAGATTATGGCTTCGAGTGATGATGTAGTTGATTCTATCATATGATATTGATAATGATTATGTTGCTCATGACTTGATATACGTGATCATGAGATAGCATGTATGGTTATGATGATGCTATCAATTGATTGGCTTGTTTGTGTTCAATACCATTACCTTTAATACCTCCCTATATAGGAGGGAGTGTTGATATTATGGTAGTTGTGGGATGTATTAACCTCCATGTGTAACCTTTTACAAGACTAGAATATTTCGAGAAGCAAGAGAAACTATAAAACATTGGATAATAACTCTATGAGATAAGTCGACTCAAGATAATATTTGATATTGAGTTATTAGCCTCCAAAAAGAGAAGTCTGCCTAGTCAAGTGATATAGAGTAGTATAAATAGAGGAAGGGTAGGATTGGTAGGGAGAGAGTGAGGAAGACTGCCCCAGACTACCCAATACTACATTTAGAACTCATGAGGGTCACTATGAGTTCTTAGTAATGTCATTTGGCTTGCGTAATGCCCCCTCCACTTTCCAAACTCTCATGAATCATTTCTTCCATCCTTTTCTTCGTCATTTTTGTCTTAGTTTTATTTCATAATATTCTCATCTATATTAAAACCTGGACATCCCATCTCACCGATGTGGATCAAGTTCTTCATCTACTCTCTCAGCACCAACATTTTCTCAAACAATCTAAATTTTCCTTTGGAGCCTCAGAAGTGGAGTACCTGGGTCATATTATCGACAAGGATGGTGTAAGGGTGGATCCTAAGAAAATTGAATCTATGTAGGATTGTCTTTTCCCTAAAACTCTTAAGATATTACATGGTTTTATAGGTTTAATGGGATATTATCGCAAGCTTGTTCATAATTATGGACAAATTACAACACCTCTCATTGCTCTCTTTAAAAAGAATGCTTTCACTTGGACTCCTGTAACATCCCCAGCCACCAATAGGCTAACAATGCTACCAAACACAACCCTTGCTTAGCCTTTTGAGCTATGATACCATATTGTAACATCCCCGGCCATCAATCCACTTGCCAGGAAATGCTACTACATGGAACATTCTCATACTTATATATATAAAATTCATATTAAATCTAATTAAAAAATTTAACCAAACAATATAGAGTAAGCACATGATTACTACTAATATACATCATCAAGGACATTAAAAATAACTCATATGCGAAACAAAGTACATGATAACATATAAGCATCATAGACATGCAAAACATAATATTAAGCACAAAATGATACTTATCTTTGAAATTGTGGTAATTCCACCAACTGTGTGCAGAACCTCCATGAACCTTCCAGCCTTAGACTACGCTACTCATCACTCTCAGTAGTAGGTCACCCCTGAGTTGGGACTAAGATCCACCAGGTAGGGAATCGTAGGCTAGGAAAGGTCAATGGGAAGACACACATTTATAGAGGAAGGAGTCTTTCCCATGAGTCACTTATGCCCACTGATCATAGACCCTCATTCCACACATGCCTGTCCCACCCCAGGAGTATACACCTTCACTGTCACTCGGACAGTCCTTTGGCTGCTACACCTCTCTTGCCTTAGGCTTCACCAACAGACTGGACTGGAAGTCTCCGAGCTCTGTGGCAGCTACAAGACCCCTTCTAGGAGTTCTCACTTCCTCCATGCACTCTCTCACCTGGAGAGAGTCTCTCATAGGCTTGGCAACCTGCCTCTTCAACCACAACCACCTCCCTCACCTAGAGAGAGTGTTACACATAGGCCAGACAACCCATTTCCTTCAACTCAATTTCCAATGCACTCAGGAAACCATGAGTCTCAACACAAACATACACTAGCCAACAAGCCACATGTTGTCAAGCACTATGCGGCCACAATAGTCCACAGGAAACACAGACATGGGCTTCCCAAAATTAGTGATAGACAAACAATACAACATAACAAGGATAAAAAATTACGGAACATTCGGTTTTCTCAACTAGCAATACATGACATACTCGCGGATCTAGTTTCAGGGATGAGTGACAATAAATCCACACAAAGGTTGAACACAAACTTGATGGTTTTGATAGAGGGTGTATCGGCTCCTCAAGAAAACAACACAGGCTTCCGGTTTTAGAGCTGCGTGAGGGTATGCATGCAGAGGTCAGACGAGATTCCTGGTTTCAGATAGACAATGAAATAATGGAGGAGGAACCCCAAATTCAGTGGACTCTTCAGCTTTTAACCGCATCCTCCTAGGTTGATACTTGTTTTCATTGAGCTACATGCATTCCCTTTTTCACACGTTGGAGCTGCATGCATTGCCTCTCCCAGAACTTAGGATAAAAAACATACCTTGCACACCACTTTGGAATAATAATAAATTATTATCTCTAGGACTTAAGCCCTCAAGATTAGCCCCTCTTCCAACCTTTCATCCCCCTCTTCCTTACCTAGAATTTGTGGAAGCTTAGTCCCCCATCACTCATTCATAGTGGTTGATCCACATGCAGAGATGTTTTTATATTAATAATGTGCATCATTACATGTACAAAAATCAGGCTCTTGGCCTTCAACACTTAGGCTCTCTGGCCTAATAAACACATAATCCCACCAACTTATATAAAATTTACTCACAAGCCTATATAACATAATTACAATTCATAATGCAATTGGGGCACGTCCTTGGGGTATTACAATACCCTCCCCTTACTTTTGCACTGTCCTTAGTGAAACTTTCACACAGCATCAACAAGATTTTCAAAATCTTCAAAAAGATGTAGGTATTCTTCCCACATAGCATCTTCATGCTCCCATGCCACGTCCTCAAGACCGTACCAGGTCCACTAGACCTTTACAAGCCCTATGGCTCAATTCCGGAGTTATTTTCTTTTCCGATCCAATATGCGCACATGATGCACTTCTAGGACACCTTCTTGTTCCACCTGGATCACATTCTAGTCAATCACATGATTAGGATCCGGTATATATCTCTTAAGTAATGAAACATGAAACAAATTATTTATAGTCATGGATGCAAGTAATGCAAGCATATATGCAATTGGCCCAATCCTCCCTAGGATTTGAAATGGCCCACAAAATTTGGCTGCCAACTTGGAACAATTTCCCAGCCTTAGGGAACTTTTATTGGCTTTTACTTTCAAAAAAACATGATCTCCCACTTTAAACTCTCCGTGGGTTCTATTTTTATTAGCATAATGTTTCTGCTTGTCTTGGGAAGCTTTCAAATTCTACTTAATTTTTAGCATCTGTTCTTCCATTTCCTTGAGCAAATCTGGCCCAACTACTACTCTGTTAGCTGGATTATCCCATCTTACTAGAGTATTTCACTTTCTTCCATAAAGTGCTTCAAATGGGCTCATCTTCAATGATTCTTGATACCCATTGTTGTAGGCGAATTCTACCAAGTGTAGGTAGTCTTCCCATTTCTATGGTTTGTCCATCACATACATCCTTAGTATGTCTTCTATCACTCGACTCACCTGCTCTGTCTTCCCATCCGACTCAATATGATAGGTTGTACTAAAATTCAGATTTGTTTTGAATCCCTTGAATAACCCTTTGTAGAAATTTGAGGTAAATTTCCGGTCTCTGTCAGACACAATTGTCTTGGGAATTCCATGCAATCGTGCCACTTCCTTCATACAAATATCAGAAACCTCCACTTCCTTATGAGTATCCTTTAACAGAATGAAATGGGCAGCTTTCGTAATCTTGTCCACCACCACCATAATTGAATCATGTTGCTTGCCTGTTCTGGGAAATCCTGTGATGAAATCCATTGTCATCACTTCCCACTTCCACTCAGGAATGGGTAAAGGTTGTAGAAACCCCGTTGGGTGTCTATGCTCATCTTTAACCTTTTGGAATTCCATGCATCTAGAAATGTATTATGCAATCTCTTTCTTCATACTGGCCAAAAGTAATGGCTCTTGACTGCTATCACATTTTTTTGATATCTAGGGTGTCCTGCATAAGGCACATTATGCATTTCATGAAAAATCATAAGTTTCAAATCCTGGACATTAGGTACATAAATTTTGTTCTTGTACAAAAGTATTCTATCAGCCTTTAATTTATAAATCTCCACTTTCTGTGGCATCTTACCATGTTGTAGCTTTGCTACCAAATCCCTGTACTACAAATATGTATTTGCAACATCCAAAATTATGCTTTTAATATCAGTTCGGTACATGCTAATGGTTGTACAATGTAATTCATGTACTCTCCTGCTTAGTGAATCAACCACTTTATTCTCCTTCCCTTTGATATGCTTGATATCAAAATCGTATTCACAGAGAAATTCTAACCACCTACTCTACCTAGCATTCAAGGTTGGTTGATCAAACAAATACTTCAAACCGTTATGTCTTGTTCTCAATTCATACCTCCTTCCCATGAGGTAATGTCTCCATTTTCTTAGAGTGTGAACGATGGCCGCTAACTCCAAATCATGAGTTGCGTAGTTCCTTTCATGCTCTTTCAACTTTTTGGATTCATAACAAATTACAAATCCATTCTGACTGAGGAATCCTCCCAGTCCTTCTTTGCATGAATCAGTGCATACCATAAAATCTTCATTTGGGTCCATGATCCTTAGGATTGGAGCATTGGTTAATAGTTGTTTCAATCGTTGAAAGCTTCTCTCACAATCATTTGTGCACTAAAACTTCTTCTTCTTCCTTTGCAAGGAAGTGATAAGGTGAGTTATCCTTGAGAACCCTGCAATAAATCTTCTATAATAGTCAAGTGACCCATAAAGGATCTGAATTACATCACCTTATTTGGTGCTAACCATTCCCTGATGGCCTCAATATTCTCAACATCTACAACTATCCCATCCTTTGAAATAATATGCCCCAAGTAATGGATCTACTCCTGATAAAATGAGCACTTGTTCAACTTGGCATATAGTTGGTGTTCTCTTATCACCTGCAACACCATCCTAATATGTTGTTCATTCTCTTCCTTTGAATTGGAATACACTAGAATGTCATCTAGGAAGACTATGACAAACTTGTCTAGATAGTCCTTGAACACACCATTCATCAAGCACATAAAAACAACATATGTGTTTGACAGCCCAAACGACACCACTGTGAACTAGTAATGACCATACCTTGTTCTAAAGGTGGTCTTGTTGATATCTTCATCCTTTATCCTTACCTAGTGATATCCAAACCTAAGGTCTATCTTTGAAAATATATTCGCATACTTCAACTGATCGAAGAGGTCATCAATCCTCGACAGAGGATACTTGTTCTTTATCATTACCTTGTTCAGTTGTCTAAAATCGATACAGAATCTCAGTGTTCCATCCTTCTTATTCGAAAACACAACCAAGGCACACCAAGGTGACATGATTGGCCATATGTACCCCTTATTTAGAATCTCCTCAAGCTGTAATTGTAGTTATTTCATCTCTAGCGTACTCATTCTATAAGGATATTTTGATATTGGAGCTGCTCCAGGCATCAAGTTTACAGAGAAGTCAATATCTCTTTTCAGAGGTAATCCTGGTACCTCCTAAAATACATCTTCAAACTCCTTTAGTATCACATGATCTCCAATACCTGACACCTTATCCTTAGGTTTTTCCTCCACATGGGCTGAAAATAATTGACAACCTTTTTTGTAGTAGTTCTTCAGATGCATTGCTGAGATTTATCTGAAAGCAACAACTCTAGGAATTCCTTGGACTATTTTTTGATTCCCTTCCTCATCCAGGAAAGTGAATGCCTTATTATGAAATTTTAGGATAACATGGTGCTGGTCCAACCAGTCCATCCCAATTAAATAGTCATAAGAGCCTAAAAGAATAATTTTCAATTTCTCCATCGTGCTCAATCCATTCATGTCCATAGGACAAGACTTAACCAACT
>JZKD02S0168215.1:0-23164 GCA_000966675.3 Picea glauca
ATATTTCCTTCCATGGATGAGTGAAGGCAAGGAGCATGGGGTCGATTTTGCAGAGAATTATTTCCCATTGTTGAAGATTAATAAGGGAGATTATTTTTAGAGAACAAATTTAAAGAGTTTTCTAGAGTTATGTTTCAACTATTTTGATATCACACTTTAGCTTATGCCAAGGCAAGGAACATGGTTGGTGTCCCACAAATGTTAAGTACTAACATAAAATTTAGTGTATTTTGGTGGTAAGAAGATTTTTTGTAATTGAAAGTAAAACTTAACTCAAAAAGTAAGCAAAACTTGTTTTTTTTTTAACTTTTATGAAAGGAACATTTTGAGAAAGTCAAACAATATGATCAGATCAAATACTATCATGATTTTTTATAAATTAAAACAAGAAGATCGATCCAATACTATCATAGTGCATGATTCTTTGCAAAAATGTGAGTTTATTGAAGATGAGAGTAATTTGATTATTACCAAGAGATATGAGATTCAACAAAATCCAATTGATAATTAGTTATTAAGATTTCTTTATAAATATATGTAAAATAATTTTTCTATTGATGATAATCTGTGTAGAGAAAATTTCAAGACCACTTATTTCATCAAGTTTGGAATTGCTTATGAAATGCTTTCTTGTTGATAAATAGTTGATTTCATTCCTTCATTATTATTTCACCGATTTGTGTAGACAATTCTCAGGAATATTTAACACTTGACCACATGTTGTATTCCATTCCATCAACTAGCGGTTGATTACATGTTGTGTTTCTATAACTTATAGTTGACTGCAAGTTGTCTCTAAGAAATTGTCTTCTCCAACGAATGTACCTCAAAAAAATATAAAAAGTGTTTTAGAGGGATAGGAAGCAATGTTCTTTGGCTAACGTCATGGTTTAGAGACCAAGACCCCTACTTGGAAAAAGTAATAACCTTGAAGCAAGGAAGGAATGCCCCTATTTCTAGTTATTCTTTCTTTTTAGCAAGGAAGGAATGCCCCTTTGGTACTTTCTTGAACTCATTATATTAAATTTAAGGGGCTATGGTGTATTCAGTTTTAGGAAATTAATTTCAATTCAAAGTTACATACGATAAAAGTGAACTCAAAGCAATTTTCATGTAATTTAACATTTCCATAGGAAGGTAATGATTTACATTGAAGTTAATTAATGTTATTTGAGAACCAAGTTTTTCATAGATACACCTCATCGAATAATCTAAAATAGAAAAATATTCCATTGTTATACATTTTTATGGCAGAGTATATTGTAATTACTTTGGAGTTAAATTACTTTGATTTTCAATTAATTGTCTCACATAAAATAATTTAACTATGATTTTATAATAGTTTTGAAATATATATGTATTTAACTAAATATTTTATAATTATAAAAATATTTTTCAACATTTTTAAATATTGTAGTCTAATTTTTTAATTGGATAAAGACAATCATATAACTAATTTTATTTGGTTTGAAGATTATTTGTTAGAGATAAAAACTATATTAAAATTTTAAAAATAAGTTTTTTTTTTCCATAACTCACCATGTAGGTATTATGCTAACTATTTTCATAAATGAAAATAAATGCATGTAATGTAATGAAGTACGGAAACTATGTTGACTGACCATTTTCTGTCAGTAAAGCGATGGTCCATTTGTACCGGTGGCCCCATTTTCTGCCCATGAAAGCAATGGGCCCTATCAAATTATTAGTATTGATGTATCCATTATAAGTAGTTTCTCAATTTTACAAGCAGTAGTTTAAACATTCTAACTTTTGACAATTTTTTGACAATTTTTTCTGTTTGATTTTGCCTGAAATTCGGAGAGGAATGGTTGGATTCTCAAATTTGAGTGGCTAAGTTTGTGTAATCCAAGTACCTCGAGGGGTTTTCAACACAATTTGACGACAATCCTCTGCGTGAGTCGATGGTAACATGGCTTTGGGCCATCTTCCAGTATTCATGCTTTTAAAAATTGACCATATTTTACAAACCCTTGCAGTCCCCATTCGACCTTTGTATTGCATATGCAAGGTCGAGTGACCATGCGACTAATATGTCAGCCAGGAAGGTACTTGTCGACTTCTTTAATCGGTTCGAGTTGCAAAAAAATATTTTTTCTTCTTTGGTAGTCAACCATCTACCAACAATCAAGTCGCTAGGTATCTGCCAGAAAATTCGCAAAAAGAAAAAATTATTTTACGGAGCATCGACACTTGACCATGATCAGTCATAGATCTTTCACACAACATAATAGTTTATGAGTGCCTCATAATTTCTTCATTTAAGCAATATCCAAGAACAATTAACGAGCATGTGATCATTTTTTGTGTAGGCTTGTCTTTAGCAGGATCCACCAATAATCTCAGGCAACAAACGTCTTGTCCCTTGAATAGTATCATGAAGAAATATTTCACACAACATCTTTAGATCTTCATTTATTTCTCCTTTTACAGGTTCTTGATTCATTAGGTCTTTCAAATTTAATGCAAGTTCAACCACGAGCATCCAACATCCACAAATAATCACAGAGGCACGCATCCATTGTATAGATCCTCTTATCTCTCCACCAGGTTCATACCACCCTCAGATGTTATTGTTCTCACCTAGCCGGACTACATTCATAGAGAGACTACATTAGAAGTGCATTACACACACACACATACTCAAGAAAGAAGAGATTATTTGATAAGGTTAACCAATCCATCATTTATTCCTTATTCGTGAGTATAAATACATAGGGTAAATGGTTGGAGCGGTTGTACCCGCTCCAACTAATCATTAGTTTAGTTCTTTTATGAATTTACCATCTATTACATATCTTTACTTAGATTTATCATCTTTATTACATACATTTATGTATTAACTCTAATGTATGATGATAAGGGCCTAAGAAGCCCCTACAATAGGCGCACTCAGACAAAAAGAAAAAAGGGAAAAAGGAGGAAATATTTTAATAATATTTCTGAAAAGTGTAATTTACGGATATATTATTTATCCTAAGTACCCGAGGGTAGGGAACAAGTCACCAAGTGGCTAAAGTAAATTATGAAGGTGACGAGTTGAAGGCATGCAATATATATTGTTGGCCTTAGTGTAATTCGGGGAGGTCACTCATTCGAAAACCCTTTAGACTAAATTTCCTCTGTGAAGGAATTTCATATTCTATTGTAACTTATTGTCATTTTTGCTTAACCTTGTGCTTCAAAAAATCTTGGTAGGATTGAAGAAGCGGGTTGTCGGGACCATAGGTTTTCAAGAAGTGGTTTGCCAGGCTTGTAGGTGTTACGGAAATATTCCCCTATGGATAGGTGAACTTTCCCTTGGATTATAGACCCCTAATGTCAAGAAAGAAAAACACAAGTGGACACTAACATCCCTTTGAATTTAGTTTAACTAATCAGAAAGAGAGAGAGGGAGAAAATGTGTGATACACCTAGTTTCGAAGTTTGTCCTCATTGCTTCCAATCTGATCTTGATCTCCAAACTCCTTAGTGCAACTTGATACATGCAATGCAATAGACGACAAAAAGAAACAAAGAAATCCTATTGTACAAGATTAGATCAAACAAATTCATCTACAAAGATTGAAGGAACAATAGACAAGCACATTCAAGAATACACAAGCTTGAAGGAAAGAGGCCAAGTATATTAAAATGAGAACACAAATAGAATACTTACAAACATGGATGATGATATAACACTCCTCCAAGCTCTCCTCGTCCAAACCCTTGCATAAATCCCAAGATCATAAGTTTGATATCTTTGTCTGTCTCTCCTTCACCATGGAAAGCCCTCATTATATAGGATTTGGAGGCTTAACCACCATGGAGAAGATCACTCACTAGATCCACTAAAATGGGATCTCCAAGATTTTTAGGGAGAAAATTTCTCTCAAGGATTTTAAGGAGGAAATGTATCTCAAGATCCACTAAATTAGGATTTTGGTTTGAGAAAATATCTCAACCATCCATGAGATTCTCAACCTCTCCTTGAGATTAGGAAACTAAATTTGAGGTGGATTCTCACACTAAATTAATTTCCTTTTTATGAATATTAATAAATAATTCATGTGCACATAGTATTTTGACCTTCATATAATATATTTTTCCTCCACATTGACTAGGGATTGTGACAAATGTTCTTTCATGGTGTCAAGGTGTATGCAACACTTAGCAAGGTGTATATCACACTTTTATGACACTTGTGACACTTAAGGCGAGGTACTTAAGTGTGCAATTTTGATGTGTAACGGATTGCCCCCTAAAGTGTGAGGTCAAAAGAGAAGCTGATGGTTGAAAAACTTTACAATTCTTCAATGGAAGAGTGTGGATTTGGATAACCTGGAAGAAGTTGCAAACAACCATCAAACAATATTAATATATTTTCCATTTCTGAGGCAGACATACCTATGATCGGAATATGAGATGACTCAAAGCACAACCGCCGACCAATACACTATGGATCCATGAAAAATACTGACTAAGGATATGGCCACTAGAGATACAATGTGGATCCATACCTCCATGACATCAACTGATCATAGCCACAAAAAATACATAGTGGAGCTACAAGATGATAAAACATAACCACATACCAATACAATGTGGATATATATGATAGTATATATATCAGCATGCTCAAATGATCTCCTTCGCAACCTGGGAAAAGTAGATAACAAAGTGAATGCTTAACCCAGGGTCTTTGTCCTAATCCCGATGTGGTACGAATCTAGCAAGGTGAATAGATGATTTGATGTCGAACATGGTAGAAACCACCTGATTATCGATCATTGAGGTAAATCATTAACAAGTGCGAGGGAAATCACCAATGATTTCAATGACTCCCAAGGTACCCTAGTACATTCCAACGAATGTGAATAAATGAGCTGAGGTCAAACATTCATGGAATCATTCGATCAGAGGTCGGTGATGTAAACCTATTGTCTGAAGTGAGGAGGCCTACCATTGAGGTATGAAGGTCCCAAGGTACTAACTGGTTTCTAAGTCTAATTCCCAGATGATGTGTTGAAGTTGACAGGAAAAGACTCATCGAAGGAGGGCCTTGATGTATCCCCCATCATCGACATGAAATTGACATGGGAAACTGATGTAAGACCTTGAATCGAATGAGTATGGACTGACACAGGAAATGGAAACTAGAAATATTGCAGATGGATGGTTTGAAGTGAAACTTCCCTTGAACATGATGAGGCACGACAACTGACTTGGAAACATTGACTCAACGAGTACCAATAATGTAATGTGATGGAATTAAGAGCACTCTTCCACTAGACGAAAAAAGTGTGGAAATGCATGGCATTGGTATGACTCAGAGACAAGAGGATTACCCAACTATAAAATGAGAGACAAATAGGTACCATGTTCAAGGGAGACAATAGTTGCCATAAAGGATTCCCAAAAACTTAACCCACTTCCTTCAATTTTTCCCCCACCCAGATAGATGAGTACCTCTTTTTCATTTAACGAGCTCGAGGATGGTAACACATGATTGATATAAATCACCTTCAGTAAGTTCCCCTTCCTTTATTGAACAAACTGGAAGAAGTAAGGGTTTGTCCCCATATGGGTCCTTCAATGTGTAGTTTAGCAAGTCCAGAGAAGGAAAAATCGATGGTTTTTCATGTTTAGAGAGTCTAAAAAGAAATTAAAGGTGACTCCATGGATGGCTTTTTCGTAAATTTAGTCTCCCAAGCCCGAAAAAAGTGTAAAACAATACGGGGGAGAACTCTTCTAATCATTCTTGATTAGAGTGTTCTTTTTTTGTAATTAGTCTTGCGAGGTCGAAAAGAGATAAACTATCACTCGAAAGAATCCCTTTCAAACCTTTTAACGAGTGTGAAAGGAAGCAAGATTGCTCGGCAATCTTTTCATGTTTAGAGAGCCTGAAAAGAGCTTAAAGGAGAATCCAAAGAGTTCATTTTTTCGTATAACCTTTATGAGTCCGAAAAAGTGATAAAAGTATACTCGATCACATTCTCATGTATTTACAAGCACGAGAAAGAACAAAGACTAATCTCGGTAAATTATTCTCATGTATTTACGAGCACGAGAAAGAACAAAGACTAAGCTCGTTCTAGAAAAAGACTACTACGTTACGATGGGAATGACCTTCGAATGAGGATCACTCCTAGCAGTGTGTCTCTCTAGAGGTAGTTTTCTCCCAGCTTCTTTGGCAGAAGTTGGTGGTTTTCTCAAGAATGATGTCAAGAGGCTGGAGACCTGCCCCCCAAGTGTCGTTTCCTTCAACAATTCTTCTTCTTTCCTTGTTTAGGTTTATGGTTACTAATTGAAACATTTTCACTAGGTGGAGGAAAATAAGGTTCAAGTACTCGATCCAGAGTGAGAATTGATTTTAATGGAGGGGGGTTTGTTTCATTTTTTAACGAGCTTGACAGAGACAATGAACTATGCTTATCGAGACCAGGTACTACCAAAGGATGAGATGAATCGAAGGATTGTCCTACCTAAGTCAAAATCATCTTTAAGGTGGAAAATTGTGGGGTGAGAAGCGTAGGAAGAGGAAAACCCCCCATGAGAGAGGAATCCTTGAGAAGACCTACACCTACACTCTCAAAAATATGTTGTTCTACAAAAGGGACATTATTTGTTGTGTCATTGTTAAGATCTGGAGTTGTATACTCAAGTTGGTCAACAATGATAATCTTTCCTTGATGGGGAAATCATAAGATGTGACGGCACTCATTACATAGAACCAACTAGGACCAAGTAACAAATTATAATCCAGGGGCGCATTGACTACTTCAATATCAACTGAAATATTCTTACCCTTCAAAGTCACAGTGAAAGATTGCAAGATTCCATGAGGTTGGAAAACATGTCCATAAAACGCTTTCAATGTGGTAGGGGATGGGGTAAGTGTAGGAGAACCAACGGCTCTCCAACAAGGAAAATACATGACACAAGTTGAGGCTTCCTCATCCAAAAAAGTACGATGGATGTTCTTTCCATCAACCAAAACTTGAATTTGGAATGCTAAGTGGTGGGAGACTTTCTCTTTAAAATAATCCAGATTAAATGTAATCATGTTCGACTCCTCAGGATCCATGGCTCCAATGGCTGACAACATGGTTCTATGTTGACTTGGATAGTGTTGTATAAGTTCAAGGGTTGACACAGCACAAGGAACTTGCGCCAAATATTCAACTATGTTGTAGTTTTGGGCAGCATAGGCATTAGGATTAAAAGTCACTCTTCGAATTACTCTCTTGGGTGGGCATAATGTTGTGTTAGAAATCGCCTTCTCAATCTGAAGAGGATTGGAAGATGGAGGAGGAGTAGAGTTAGAAATTTGGTCGACATCCTTCCCTTTAGTCTTATCACCTAGAGGAGTGTCATAAGTATTTGCATGAGTTGTGACATTAACTTTCTTAAACATGTAAACCTCATAGGCGCTTGTGGAAGCATCCCCATGGTGGGAATGACCCGAGTCGCCTCCTTACAGAGGAATAGGGTTTTGTGCAACTAGATGTTGTTGTTGAACTGGTTGGGAGGTACCCTTCATATATTTAGCGACAACCTCATGATGAGGGCAGTCTTTCATGTAGTGGTCTTCCTCATAAATCATACAAGGAGATTTAGGTTTCCTTATCGGTTGATTATCAATAGACTTAGGATTATCCTACTCATTAGAAGGTTTCTTGGATTTTCCCTTTTTTTTTCTTCTTACCTCCCAGTTGTTGAGATGAAGTGGATTGGACCGTATTCACCTTGGAGGTTTGAGCAGGAGCAGAAGTAGTTCTGGTTTTTGGAACAGAACTAAATTCTAGAGTAGGTCTTGACGGATCATTCGACGGACAAGGAGCATTAGGGATCAGATCATAAAGTGTATCGGACTGGGAGTAAACCAATTCCAAATACTGCACACGAATGATATCCTACTCCTCAATAACTACGTTTCCCATAGCAACACCATAGGCGATGGGAGGCAAGAGCAACTTTGTAACCCAATCTACGAGGAGTTGGTCTAAAATTGGAGCTTTAATCAACCGTCTCCATCGTATCCACTCATGAATATGATCAGAGATGTAGGTGGAAGATGATTTTTGTAGAGAGGTCAAAATTTATGTACCAGTATCATAGCGTATAGGCAACTGAAAATGAGTCAAGAAAGCCATGGAAAGAGAGTTAAATTCGACAAAAGAGTTACGCGGCAATTCAATGTACCATTTCGTTGTCGCACCCATAAGTGTTCTCTGAAAAACCCTAAGACGAATGGAATCGTCCATCAAAGATTTGGAAAAACACCATAAGTGGAAATCCATAACATGATTGTTAGGATCCTCCATAGGTTTTTCGTCAAATTGTGGAATGTCGAACGGTAATTTGGCAGGGATGGTGGGCCAAAACGGGGCATGAAGGATGGGATCGTTTGTTAAACGTGACAGATATGGAAATCTATTGTAGCCAAGAAAGGTATTTTTCGGTTAGGTTGTTGACACTGGTAATAATCATATTGTGTAGGAACACCAATAGGACTGTATCTAGATTGTGGCAAGGTGACAAAACTAGATGGTCCTCCCATATAAGGTGGTTGTCCAGGTTGTCCACCTATGTAAGGTGGTTGTCATGCTTTTCCACTTGTGTACTGTAATTGAACAGATGGACATACTATATATTGTGGTTGACCTGTTGTTGCCCCTATGTATGGCAGTGGAAGGGATTGTTGCATTTGAATCGTGGGGTTTATGGTTTGATAGGGCATAGTTCCTTGCGGAGGAATGCTCGTCGGATTGGGTTGAGTCCAACTCTTAGATATGGATGTCCAGGATACAAACCAATGGTAATAGGAATAGAAGGACTTGCAGGAGTGGTTTTCCCCCATGCTTGTTGATGTTGCAACCATGTAGTTTTCCCCCTAGTAAAAAGTTTCCTTACAACTGAAGGTTTCCCCCCAACTGAAGGTTGGCCTCCCATTGAAGATTGACCTCCAATGTAGGGAGTACTAATTTGTGATGTGTGATATTGAGGTTGATTATCTTGTGTAACCGTGGTTGTGTGAACGACTTGACTGTCGGCCATTTGACCTATGGTACGACCAAGTAAAGCACTTGGTGTGTGCATGTGTGCAAAAAAATGAAGCAGGAATATTACCTGACTCATGTGCAAGAGGAGATGAATGCGTAAGTGGTTGGGTCAGGGTCATCTGGGTCACCAATGTTTTTGGTAAAGAATAAGCACCAGTAATAGCAACTACGAGAGTTGTGGAAAAAGATGAATACCCAAGTCCTTCAAGAAAACTAAAAATCCATGGGTTTATGCCAAAGGATGATGTGATCGTGGAACTGGGTGGTAAAAGATAAGAATAATAAGAATAATCATATCTCGTGGATGGTGGATCAAAGAGTGGTTGGCCAAGTGGATCAGTAAACGGAGGATTCACAAAAAATGTCAAGATTTCTACAAAGGTTGGGACCAGTTCTTCATTGTGATGGCCACTTCTAGGAGAAACGCTCCCAATTTCAGAAGTGTGGTCTATGATCACCGCTTCGTAAGAAAAATTATGTTGTGGTTCCTGAATGTCAGGTTCCATACCTTGTATAATGTGAAAAAATTGATCCTAAGGTTGACTATGAAAGACAAAGAAACACACTCCTATGAAAACTAAAAGAAATGAACCAAGCAACAACAGATTTAAGAATATTTTGAAGACGGGATATCAAGTCGCCAACGAAGAAGTGAGAAGCAGTTACCCCTACCTCCACATAACATCCCTTCTCGGTGCAAACAACCCTTGCTTTCGCAGGACCACCCTGCAAGGGTATTGAGAGTGTGATACGATGTCTGCCCTAGGTATCATGGGAATCCCCCCACAGTCACCTCTGTAGGTACCTAGGAAAGGCCACTAAGGTTACCAACTTGCAGTCAGCCTTCAGGGGGGTACATTCAACAATCGAGACCGAATGTATGGGTAGGATATCAAAGTTTGAATCTCTTCAAGAGAACTGAATACAAGTGGATTGGTAGGACTCCAGAGGAGCGTGAATGGATTCAAAGTTCATGAAGCACTGAGACCAAATGAAACCAGTGGTTTCTCAAGAAAAAACCCCAATATACAATATGTCTACTACGATTGGTTAAGCTTTGGAGGGGTAATCTTCGCTGCTCTCCCGCACGTGACCTCATGTTTATCCCCTGTGTGAGAGGGGGTTCCTGGCTATGCTTATATGAAAGTTGGATTTATACGCTCTTTAGTGTTCTACAGTCTCTTTAGTAGTCTTGGACAATTTACTCACTTCGCCTAGTCCAAAGACACTAATCCTAAGCTATTGTTGGTGTGCTAAAAACAAAAAATATTTGAGTTGATTTTATTAGCACATGGTTGATTTTAATGTCTTTTAACTCAAAGGGTTCACAGAGATGAAACTAATGATGTGTAAGAGACTCGACTCCAATAGAATACAAAAGAATGATATGCAATTCTTTCTTTCGATGAATTCTACATATGGGAAGGAGAAGAGTTATATTATTCTTAATACAAGAAAACACTCAAAACAATGCAACTTTCAATTTATGGGATCAATATGATGCCAAACTACCAAACAAATGTTTCCAAAAACCGAAATGCACATGCAAAACTAGCTCTTTTTTCAAACATAAACCAAATCAAACTTCCTAATAAATACAAAATTTCTTCGTTTGATTAACTATGCAAGGAGATATGAAAAATTTTCGCTTCTTAACTTTCAGATGAAAGAGATCTAACTTTAAAACAAAGAACTATGAGGAAAAAATCAATCAAACAAAGCACACTCAAAGTCATGATAATTGAAAGAAAACAAGTAGGGAATAACATGTTCAATCAAGAACTCAATGATGCAAAAGATAAAGAAAACAAACACTCGTGAAAATCCTCAAATGATGAGCAGCAAGAAACATAAATCAAGTTAGGTTGTCATAAGAGTTCTAATCATTCAAAAAGTGATATTTTTCAAATGAATACAAGAAGGCTCAATACCAAGAAACCTTTGCAAACCTTAGTTCATGAATAGTCCTAAATAGTCAAGCAATCTGAAATATTTATGAGATGAAGATCAGATAAATTCAAAAGGAAAAAAGAACCAAGGGATCATGTTAACCCAAGGGGACCACAAATAAGAGAAAAATTGCAAACTCAAAGGATAAACAAAAATAAATGATAAATGGCCAACTCTTAGCAAAACAAAGTCAAGAGTATTCAAAGTTCTCTAAGCAAAAAGCTCCTCGGGATTAGACTGAGAAAAAGTGAGCAGAAAGGGGCAGAAAAACCCAGAAAAGGAGATCAATGCTCATGTTTCCAAAGGGACATAGTGCTACAATGCCCTGACATACACTATAGGGGAGCATTGATAATAGATCAACGCTCTGGTATACACAGTAAAGGAGCGCTACCCTTCCCAAAAACTCATAAATAAGGCTTAAAACTCAGAAACTTTTTCCCAAAAATATGTGAAATCTCCAATGAAGAAGAGAGAAAGGGAAGTATATTAGAAACAAACAGCAACTAAGATATAAAGGTGGGCAAAATCTCAGACGATCCAAGGAAATATAAGTCAATGTCCTTCCCCAGTGGAGCCGCCAATTTATGTTATAGAAATATTCCCCTGTGGACAGGTGAACTTTCCCTTGGATTATAGACCCCTAATAACAAGACAGAAAAACACAAGTGGACACTAACATCCCTTTGAATTTATTTTAACTAATAAGAAAGAGAGAGAGGGAGAAAAGGTGTGATGCACCTAGTTTTGAGGTTTATCCTCGTTGCTTCCAATCTGAGCTTCATCTCCAAACTCCTTAGCGCAACTTGACACCTGCAATGGAATAGAAAACAAAGAGAAACAAAGAATTCATACTCTACAAGATTAGATCAAACAAATTCATCTACAAATATTGAAGTAACAATAGACAAGCACATGCAAGAATACACAAGCTTGAAGGAAATAGGCCAAGTATATTAAAATGAGAACCCAAAGAGAATACTTACAAACATGTATGATGATGCAACACTCCTCCAAGCTCTCCTCATCCAGACCCTTGCATGAATCCCAGGATCATAAATTTGTTATTTTTGTCTGTCTCTCCTTCACCATGGAAATCCCTCATATAGGATTTAGAGGCTTAACCACCATGGAGAAGATCACTCACTAGATCCACTAAAATGGGATCTCGAATATTTTTAGGGAGAAAAATATATCTTCAAGGATTTTAGGGAGAAAATATCTCTCAAGGATTTTAAGGATGAAATATCTCTCAAGATCCACCAAATTAGGATTTTGATTTGAGAAAATATCTCAACCATCCATGAGATTCTCAACCCCTCATTGAGATTAGGAAACTAAATGTGAGGTGGATTCTCACACTAAATTAATTTCTCTTTTATGTATATTAATAAATAATTCATGTGCACATAGTATTTTGACCTTCATATAATATATTTCTCCTCCACATTGACTAGGGATTTAACAAATGTTCTTTCATGGTGTCAAGGTGTATGCAACACTTAGCAAGGTGTATATGACACTTTTACGACACTTGTGACACTTAGGGTGAGGTACTTAAGTGTGGCATTTTGATGTGTAATAGTAGGTTGTTGAAGAAGCAGGTTGTCAAACCCGTATTTTTTCGAAGAAGCGGGTTGTCAAGACCATAGTTTATCCAAGAGGCAGGTTGTCAGGCCCATGAGCAATTTCTCCAAGTGAGATATTGGTTGGGAATTGTTCCCTGGTGCACTGGGAATTAGTTGCAGTTCTCTGAGACTTCCTTAAACGACATGTTGTTGAAGCCCTGGAAGGGAAGTGGGGTTTCCGAAGGACTGTTGAGCAAAGAAGGGGCACACTTCCTGGGGTGGGATAGGCATGTGGGGAATGAGGGACTAAAGAATATTTGCAGCATTCAGCACCTTGGACTGAGCAATTTTGTTGTTTGTTAGACCATATATTTTCACTAGCAATCCTTTTTCCCTAGTGGAGTTTGAGCCCCAACTCGGGGGTGACTTGTTGCTGAAAGATTATGAGCAATAAAATCTATGGCTGGGAGGAACATCTTATTCATGTGTGCAGTTGGTGACCTTTCTGAAAGATAATTTTTCTTATGTTCTTGTCTATTACTGTGTTCTTATTCAATTATTTCTATTTGATCTATTACTTGCATAATGTGACATATTGGTAATTATTATGTTAATGATGTCTATTATGTAAGTGTGATGTGGGTATTTAGCTCAGTATTTATATATTTTGAGTATGCTAGTTGATAAGTAACTTATGTTAAGTTAGTCCTAGTAAATGGTCAAGAGATTCCTAAGGGAGGCTAGAGGTACTGTGTGAACAAAAAGTGGTATGTGTGCACAAGTGATTGGTTTCGATGTGTGTGTTGGAACGTAGTTTGTGTGCTTAGGAAAGTAGGACCTGTAAGTGGAATCAGAATAGTTGTGTATGTTGTGATATTCGGATGTTCCATAAGGTTATGTGCACAGTAGTGCTCACATGTTTGGAGTGGTCTTATGTTATGTAATGTCGTTGTGCTCAGTATGCTTGATCATACAGTGATATTTCAAGTTACTTCCATTGTTATAATATGTATAAATAGGAGGGATTGTGGTGTGGTGTGAACCAGTTTGGGTTGTGCATACTTCCTCGAGTGATTCTGCGCAGTCTAGATGATAATTGCACACTAATTTTATTGAGGTAACATTACTCAGTAGTAGATCAAGGACGTTACATGAGGTGTCTAACCAGAAGTGTGGAGATTTTGTGTGACATGCCTCGGCATGGGAGGTTGGGTACATTATATTCTGGTATCAGAGCAATTGGTTCAACACTAGACTTGTATGGGGCAAAGCTTAGCATGCAATAGACGTGTGCGCTAAGAATTGGTGTCGTGCAGTACGGAGTTTATTATACATGGATAACCAATGGTGCGCAATATAGAGTTGTGATGCACACAAAAATGGTGATGCGCGGGTGTGCACACTAGAATTTGGGATGTTAAAATCATCCAAGAAATATGAAGAAAGGATTCTCACAAAATCATGCAAATTTTTCATGTAGTTGTTGCATGAAATCATCTAACAAATCTTAATTGTCTACACATTTTGTAGAATTGTCAACGATTGGAGTAGGATAGAATCAGCACAGAAGGTCAAAAGTATGGAAGATTCACAAAGGAATTAAAGTCTTGATGATGGTAAATTCAGAAATTTGTATGTTGGGTTGGGTGTTGATGGTATAGAATTCAAGGAGGAGCACGTGAACTTGGTAGAAACCATAAAGGGACTGCAAAAGGATGTCCAAAACTATTAAGTTGACAATGAAAGTCTTATAAGAGTTGAGGAGCAGCAAGATGACTTCAATGTCAAATTGATGCAAAGCCTGGACATAATAGAAAAGAAAATGGATAAGGAGATAGAGAAAAGAAGGCCAAGAAGTCAAAGGTCTCATGATGAAAAAGGAAGAGAAGCAAGAAGTGATGATAAGCATCGACCTTACTCATCGAAGCATTCTTTTAGGAAACCACATGGTATCTCGAGTCCATCTCCTGTCAGAAAGAATAAGAGGAGGATTGGGGCGGACGAGCTACAGAGAGAAATGAATAAGATCAAGCCTCAAATCTTTGATGGTGAGCACAAAAAGGATGAAGATGCGGAGACATGGTTGTTGGGTATGAGGAAGTACTTCTGGCTACATAATTATTATGCATAGTTAGAAGTGAGAATTTTTATTTACCATCTCAAGGGGAAAGCATAAATGTGGTGGGATCAAAATGTATAAGTACAACACATTGATGAGAAGAAAGTGACTTGGAGGGAGTTCAAGAGGTATTTCTAAAATAAATACTTAACCAAGTGGTACTATGACAAGAAAATGAAGGATTTCTTCGAACTCAAGCTTGGGAGTATGACGATAGATGAGTATGAAAGAAAATTATTAGAGATGTTGAAGTATGCCACATTCATCAAGGATGAACAAGTGAAAATTCAGAGGTACTTGAGTGGGTTGCCCTCATTTATTAGTGACAAGATACAATATGATGATCTCAAGAAATTGGAGGAGACTATAAGGAATGTTAAATGTATTTATGATCATCAAAGGAGAAGACCGATTTTCCAAAAGGCTTGGGAAGACAAGATGAAAATCAAGGTGGATCAAAGGAAGAAAGGGACTAAGCCACCCTTTTTCAGAAATACTATGCAAGGACAACCAATTTCTAAGGAACCCATAGTAATTGAGACAATGGAAATCAGGCCAAGGTAGCAACCAATGAAGTGTTGGTGTTTCGATGGAAATCATATGTTTAGGGATTTCCCTCAAATAAGTGAAAAAGAGAGAAATTCACACAGTGTATAGCAACTTGCAATAGTTGAGGACATGGGCAGAAATGTACCAACGATTTACGCAACACTAGATAACAAGCAAGCTGAGTTTCATCACACGTGATTGAAGGTAATATTAACAACCAACCCATTGTTATTTTAATTGATTCAGGATCTAGTCATAGTTATCTAGATCCTAAGATGGTGGATAGATTCCAATTATTGAGAAGCAAGATTGGAAAACTTTGGTTGGTGCAGTTAACTACAAGAGAAAAAAGGAAAGTTAATGAGATGGTCAAGGCATGTCCAATGGAAATGAATGGACTGCACGCAAAAGTTTATTTGAATACCATACCTTTGGGTTCGTATGATTTCCTCATTAGCATGGATTGGTTGGATCAACATCATGTCATTCAAGATTGTTATAATAAGGCATTTACTTACCTGGATGAAGAAGGAAATTTGAGATCAGTTCAAGGAATGCAAAGAGTTGTAACTATCAGAGAAGTTTCATCCTTGCAACTGAAGAAAATCTACAGGAAAGGATGTCAAGTATTTGCAATGCACATGGAGGAGGCACCCATGGATAAAGTGCCAAGTGTGGAAGACTGTGTGGTACTAAAGGAATTTGAGGATGTATTTAAAGAGATATTGGGATTTCCATTGAAAAGATATATTGATTTCTCTATAAATCTTATGTCGGGAGCAGCTCATGTATCAAAGACTCTGTATAGAATGAGTACACCTGAATTGAAGGAATTGCATATGTAACTTGAAGAGCTACTAAAGAAGGGGTATATATTCCCAAGTGTGTCTCCTTGGGGTGCACCAGTTTTATTTGTGAAAAAGAAAGATGGTACACTGAGACTTTGTATTGATTTCATACAGTTGAATAAGGTAACAATGAAGAACAACTATCATTTGCCAAGGATAGATGACATGTTTGATCGGTAAGGGGCGCAAGGATATTTTCCAAGATAGATCTTAGATATGGATATCACCAGGTGAGAATTAAAGAAGAATACATCAACAATACTACCTTTAGAACAAGGTGTGATCATTACAAGTTTACAGAGGTGCCATTTGGGTTGTCGAATGCACCAACCGTCTTCATGTGTTTAATGAATGGAGTTTTCATAGATTACTTGGATAAGTTCATCGTTGTATTTTTGGATGGCATTCTTATTTACTCAAAGTCTGAGGTAGAGAATAAGTAGCACTTGAGGATGGTGTTGTACGTATGGAGAGAGCATCATCTTTATGTAAAGCTGAGAAAGTGTTCCTTTTACCAGAGGCAGATTCATTACTTAGGTCATATCATTTTAGAGGAAGGAATAGTTGTGGACCCAGCCAAGATAAAATCCATTGAGGAATGAACAACACCAAGAATGTCGTTGAATTAAGTTCCTTTTATGGGACTAGCAGGGTACTAAAGAAGGTTTACTGAAGGATTCTCAAAGATTGTGCATCCAATCACATCCCTGCAGAAGAAAGGTGTGTGTTTTGAATGGACACCGAATTGTTTATCACTTGAAGAATTTGTTGACAAGTGCGCCAACTTTGAGAATTGTTGATCGAGATGTAGACTTTGTTGTGTGCATAGATGTATGTAAGGAAGGACTCGGTGGAGTCTTGAGTCGGAATGGGCATGTGGTGTGATACGATTCAAAGAAGTTGAAAGAGCATGAAAGGTTCTATGCTACTCATGATTTAGAATTCGCAGCTATAGTGCATTCCTTGAAGATGTGGTGGCATTATCTCATGGATAAAATATTTCAGTTGAGAATAGACCATTGTGGTCTGAAGTATTTGTTTGAATAGCCAAGTTTAAATGCCAGACAAAGCAGGTGGTTAGAATTCCTCAATGATTATGACTTCGATATAAAGCATATCACGGGAAAAGATAATAAGGTGGTTGATGCACTGAGTAGGAGGATGCATGAGATGCATGCTACAAACATTAGCATGTACCAGATAGATTTGTGCGACAAAATTTTGGAAGTTGTCAGATGAGATCTACGCTATGTGGACATAAAGGTGAATTTACAACAAGGTATGTCGCAATAGAAGTTGGAAGGTTATGAGCTAAGAGAGAATCGGATCCTCATTTATAGATGCAGAATATTTGTGCCAAATGATCAAGATTTGAAAAGTTTGATATTGTCATATATGCATAAGTTTCCTTATGGTGGACATCCAGGTTACCAGAAGACAATTGTCGTAGTCAAGAAGCAATACTATTGGCCAAGTATGAAAAATGAAGTTGCTAATTTTATTGCTAGATGTCTCAAATGTCAGAAGGTCAAGGATGAACATAGACATCCAGTTGGTTTGCTACATTCCTTTCCCATTCCTGAGTGAAAGTGGGAAGTCATAATGATGGATTGTATAACTAAGTTGCCTAGGATTACTAAGCAACATGATTTTATTATGGTGGTAGTGGATAAGATTACTAGAGATGCCCGGTTTATTCTAGTAAATTTAGGGCATAAGTGATCCAGGAGGATATTGGTGACCACCCACCTATTCCAACTGGCTCAAAATAGTTTTTTGGCAATTTACTATTTTTAGCAGTTTTTTGGGTCCCTAACTTTCAGGGCCTATTCGTCATTTTTTCATTATCAAACATCTCAAATATAGAAAAAGGCTCTGATTGAGCCCCATAAATTAATCTCCTCGTCAAGACCTTTCCAATGAGCTATCATGCACCCCAAACGAAAATCGTATGCAAAAGTTACGACTCTGGGAAGTTGATAGACTAACTTTCCCCAACAAGGCCCATGTGAATTTTGGTGCTTCATCTCCTAGGGTTAGGTTTTTGGATGTATAGGGTTTTGGAATTCATGATTATTGTAAAAATTCCTTCAGAGTCTCATTGTACTCATCTCCTTGTGAATGAGCATAGCCCTCACATCTCTTCTCAGAGATAAGATGCCACCATTCTAGCAAACTTGTTATCAGTCTGCATTTTACAATTTCAACATATTTCTTATTTAATAGAAGCCAAGTTTTATTGTATCTGTGTTATTATTCAGTGTGTCTCTGTGTCAATATTATAAATATGTTTTTTCATTTTTTTCCACTCATAAATCTGGATCAGTGGTATCAGAGCGGTCTGCTCCTTGTCATTTTTTAGTGCATGTCCCTGACACGGTCAGGGTATAGAGAATTGGGTCTCGAGCTTGTTTCTCTTAAGGACAACTACTCTCGCATGCCCAAGAAATTTTCCATGGCAGTCGAAAAGAAAGACGATGGGACAAGAGATCCTTTCAAAATGTTGCTCGAGGAGGCCCTCGAGTAATAGAGGAACGAGATGATGGACAACTTTGCACAAATCCTTCAACGATTGCCGACAAGCGACACATCCACCTGAAGCAGAAGCATCGCCCCCAACAAGGTACAAATCAATTTTGATATTCCTATATTTGAAGGTCAAATAGATGTGGATGTTGTAGATAAATGGTTAAATCTTCTAGAAGGGTATTTTTTTGTCTACAACTTTTTCGATAGAGAAAATATTACATTTACGCTCCTCAAGGTCGTCCCCCATGTCAAATATTGGTGGGATAATTTATGTGAGAAAAAGGAAATAGAGGGATCCACATTATTTGCAGTTGCACAGACTTGGGGTTCCTTCAGGGAAGATATTAAGGAACAATACTACCCTGTTGAAAGTTATGATGACCTGTATACAAAATGGACCACACTGCGATAGAAAGGGGACCAAGCAGTGCTAGAGTTCACAGATATCTTCCATACCTTGCACACCAATCTGGGTATCAAATATTCTGAGCGACATATGGTGCTCAAGTATCGCGGTGTTCTGCATAGATACATCCAAGCAGAAATTGAGTTTTTGGACATCTCATCCCTTGGCGCAACCTATCGAGATGCTATCAAAATCGAGCAAAAGCTTAAACAAAAGACGCGTTAGTTTGGGTTTGGGAACCACTCAGAGCATAAGTAGGGCAAGGGCAGCCCCAACTCATAGAACAAATGGAAGAGAAAAGATGGACTGCCTCAGGACAACTAGTGCAAGCCACAAGCAAAGAAGGACAATGGAAAAACAAAGAAAGATATCGGGAAGTGGTGCGACTTCCATAAGAGCCCCTCGCATAATGTTGATGATTGTCATTCAAAGTAGTCATTGATGGTTGAGGTAAAAGCCTATGAATCAAAACCAAGATATAGCCTGGTGAACCTGATGAGCCAAAAAAAGGCGAGCACCTCTTTCATTCACAGATGTGGGTGAAAGGTACCCCGCTCCACTTCATCATTGATAGAGGTAGCCAGAAGAACCTCATCTCAACGGAGGTCGTCAAGCGGTTGGCCCTACCGACAACGTCGTACAACCGCAGCCCTACACCATCAGATGGCTCCGCCAAAAAAGCAATCTTCGCGTCAGCCAATAGTGTCACCTGTTGTATGACATCAAGCCCTTCAAAGATGACGTATTGTGTGATGTTTCTCCCCTTGAAGATTGTGATGGTCTTTTGGGCCAACCTTATTTATGGAAATGTCATGCCATATATGATTCTACGCCTCGAAGTGTTATTATTACTTTGAACAAAAAATTGTACTGGACACCCAAGTAAATCCCACCTAGTGTTATTTCCCATATCTCTGCCAAGCAATGTAGGAAGGTCATCTATCAGACCGGGAAGTTCATCTTCTTCGTGATTCACTTTCAAAATGAGTGAAATATTGTAGCCACAACCAAAGCCTCTATAGTCGACCTCTCCACGTAGCAGAAGCAAGTGGATAAGGTCATGAAAGAATACAAGGACATCTTCTCCTCACCTACTGGGGTACCTCTGCATTGTCAAGTCAAGCATTCCATTGATCTGACCCCTGACACACTGCTACCCAATGGGCCAGTCTATCACCGCTCTCTATTATAAAATAAGGAGATCAAGTGTCAGATCCAATAACTACTTCAATGGGGGCACATCCAACCCATCTCATCACCTTGTGGAAGCCCGAACATGTTGGTGTAGAAGAAAGATGAGACCTAGCAACTCTTCATTGGATACAGATCCCTAATAAGATCACAATCAGGAATCCGTACCTGATTCCACAAATCAATGATCTCCTTGATTAGATCAAGTGGGGAAAATACTTCATTAAGATTGATCTAAAGTTTGGCTACCATCACGTCCCAATAAAGAAGACAGATGTATGGAAGACTACCTTCAATCAAAAGAAGGTCTTTTTGAATGGTTGGTCATTCCCTTTGGTTTGAAAAATGCCCCAACAACTTTCATGAGGATGATGGAAGATATCTTGCAGTCTTTCACCAATTATTGTGTAGTGGTGTATCTGGATGACATTCTCATCTACAACAAGACTTGGGTAGAACACTTGCAACATATCTAGTAGGTTTTGCACACTCTATGGTAGCACCAACTATATGCTAACTTGTAAAAATGCTCCTTCGGAATGGACAAGGTCCAGTACCTAGGCTACATTGTTGGTTAGCATGGTGTGCATGTGGATCCAGCCAAGATCTAGGTCATCCGTGAGTGGCCAGCCCCAACCACATTCATTGAGCTTCAGAGCTCCTTAGGCCTTGCCAATTTCTATCACAGTTTCGTGTTGGTATTCTCGTATATTGCATGGGCCCTCGGCCAAGTAACCAGGGGTGGTAGTAAGGCCAAGTTTGTGTGGGGCCTGTCCCAACATCAAGTGTTCAATGATTTGAATCAGCACTTATGCTCAGCCCCAGTACTTTCGTTATCTGGCCTGCAACAACCCTTTGAGATCGAGAAAGATGCATCGGACTATGTTGTGGGCGTAGTTCTCACCCAAAACGGTCACCCCATGTCCTATCATAGTGAGACACTATGATATTTTGTCTGTAAGTACCCTACTTGCGATAAAGAAATGTACTCCATTGTGCAAGTCTGCTGCCAGTGGAGGAATTACATTCTCTGGAAGGAGAAAGTCATCCACATTGATCATAAGTCATTGTAGTTTATGCAGACATAAGGAAAATTGTAGAATGACCACCATCAGAAGTGGTCCACATACTTATAGCAGTTCCACCTTAACATCAAATATAAGATAGGTAGTACCAACTGGGTCACTGATTGCCTCAACCGACCTCCATTCGCAACACTCACCACAGTGCTAGACTCTTGCGACCACGATACCTTCGAATGGCCCCACCTCTATGAGAAATATCTTGACTTCGCCACCACCTACCAGATGTTGGGTGCCAACAAAAATATCACTAATTTCCATCTTCGGGATGGGTTTTTATGCCATCTGGGCCATCTCTGTGTTTCATTAAGAGAGCGGGAGAAACTGATTTGGGAAGCCCACTTATACAACCAGGTGGCAGGACATTTCAGTGTAAAAAAGACAGTGGTTGTATTGCAGCAACAATTTTACTGGTCGAAGCTTCGACGGGATGTCAGCAAGTATATCATGTCATGCACTGTCTGCGCTATTGCTAAATCGACCACCAAGAAAAAGGGTTTTTACACCCCTCTGCCTACTCATGACAGGCCCTGGTGTTGAGTCAAGAAAAAGGTACAAATATCCTCCTTATCACCATGGTTTATGATATAACCTCGATTGACTTTTCTATCAATTAGAGATAATTAGGAAATAATATGATTAAAAAGACTTCTAGAAATGTTATTAAGTAATATTAGATCATTTATGAATTTCGGTTTGAATTTTTTGATTTTATTACAGGAATGGACAAATATGGTTAAACTCAAAGATTATGAAGATGCCTAGACTATGGGAGATCAAGGAAATCAGGCGCAAATCAGTTTTGAGGAAGATTGATTCTCTATTTTGTAATCTTTATAAATAGTAAAAGCAATCATGAGGATCTCTCGATCCTCGTGATAGCTTAATTTACCATATCATTGTAATATATAGAGGACAATGAATCACAGAAAGACAGCCAAAAAATTTATCCAGGCATTCGGATCTCTGAATTGCTCTGTCCAAACTGTTTATTGTTAATGTTGTACCAGTTATGGAATTAATATAAGATTTGAGCATTTTTACTATCTTTGCATACTGAGTTTCTAGCAGTAGTACTTTTCAAGATCATGGGGCCAATCGGAAGGAGTTATTGTCTCATTTGATTTCAGTTCTGTGATTTAAATCTCTTTGCAACAATTAAGATAAATGCGTGAGTGTGTTGATGTTTTCATAAATTAGTTATGCTATTTGATTACAGAGGATAAATGTTTCATTTGAATGTTATTGATTGTTGTTCCATTTCTCATTATTGTAGTTTGTTGGTCGACAGTTCCTCTCATTTCCGCATACGATGTCCCTTTTATTAAGTTAGTGTTTGTTGTTCCTTTCACTTAAATTAGCATTTGTTGTTACTTTAGCTTAAAGTTACATTTGTTGTCCCTTTCGCTTAAAGTTACATTTGTTGTTCCTTCTTAATTTTACATTACTTAGTTGTTTTTTTCCAGCAGGTTAGACAGTCATTGATAGATTAGTTTATTAAGCATTTATATAGATTCAATTACTATTTCTTAGCTAGATGAATTCATAAATTTGGTTAATGCCTTTAATTCACCAGCATGTTTCAGATTAAATTACAATTATGTTAAGTGAATTCTTAGTTTCATAATGAATGTGTGAGGAACTGGATTATCGATAAACTCATATCTGCTTTAGCTACACGATTTTAGCCTCTACAGCTATCTGCATAGACTTTGCTGATATTCTTGAAAGAAAAGACGAATCCTCGGGTTGATAAATTAATGTTAAACTAAGGTTGTTTTTAGGACATCTTTAGAGCCCAACACCTGGGAATTCATCTCAATGGACTACATGTTAGGCCTTCCATCCACCAAGCGG
>JZKD02S0168226.1:0-15903 GCA_000966675.3 Picea glauca
TGTGGTAGTGTACCACTAGATTGTAGTTATGTACTACTATGGATAGACACAGTTGTGTTCTATTTTGTTCGGATTGCCTTGAAGACTATCAGCAGTTTATTGGAAATAATTATCAGCCAGATGAATGATGAACATAGATTTTTAGACAGAAAATGATTCAGAACATTTACTCTTCTAGATCAGAAGAATGCCTCTTGTATCACTCTATGGAGTGAGTATCATGTCTAATTACTCAGATAGAGTATGGTTTCGAGAGATGATGTAGCTAATGATGATGATGGTGCTCATGATCTAGTCATGATCTAGTCTATATAACTATGTTGATGCTACCGAGTGAATGGTATGTTTTGTGCTCAAGACCATTACCTGTAATACCTCCCTAGCTAGGAGGGAGTGTTGATATTATGGTAGATGCGGGAGGTATTTACCTCCACGTGTAAACCTGACGAGAATAGAATACTCTGGAAAGAAAGAAGAAACCCTAATGAGTTGGCTAATAACCCTAGAAGACTTGTTGGCTCAAGAAGATAATTTATATTAGTTTATTAGCCTCCAAGAGAAGAAGTCGGCCATAAATAATAATAATATATTGAACAGACAGGTACCCATAAGGAGAATTCGGCCCCAGTAAGTCTTCCATAACCACTATAAATACAGGGCGTTAGTCTCTCATTTGACACATCTCAACAGTTGCAGAGAGCCAGTTCTGCGCAGTGCAGTTGCAGTCTTGTACGCAAGTTTGGAGGAGAGTTGTTGGTGCAGCTACTGCAACTAGAAATTATGTTTTGGCTTGGACTCTCTTGGATAGGATTTGGACTATCTGATCATCTCTTGTTGATGCTCTATCCTTGGGGAAAGGTGTGCTACCCTTTGTATGGATATCTAGCCTAGCGTTTGCTTCTGGAATGATTCTCTGTCAAGGTTAAGGTGCTCAGAGGGTGGCTTAAGCCTATGGTTGGGTGACAAGGGTATTGTCAATGGTAAAATGAGCACATCCACTTATATTCTAACACAAGGGACGTGACTTATCCCTTCACTTAGCTCAGCATGCTGAAACAAGTGAAGAAATTGATGAAAAATATATCTCTCTATTAGCATTGTTTTACATTGACAATCAAATCCTTCATGTGTCTGAACATCCTTGGTATAAAGATATGGTGTATTACTTGCAAAATCAAATATGTCCAGATAACTTAGATACCCATCAAAGAATAGGGCTTCATCTCGAATATGCTAGATACGTCATTATAGGAGACTTCTTGTTTAGGAGATCTTCTGATGGTATGTTAATTCGTTGTGTGAACAGTGAGGAAGCACATAAATTGTTACAAGAGACTCATGGTTCTTCAAATTATGTTATCCATGTAGGAGGTCACTTTTCTGCTAAAACTATCGCTTTTAAGATTATCAGGAAAGGGTACTATTGACCTTCAATCTTTCGTGATTCTTATTTTTTTTCAAGATATTGTGAAAAGTGCTAGAAGTTTGTTGGGAAAGAAAGAACATCTTTCTGCTATGCCTTTACAACCTTTCCTCCCTGACTTTCCTTTTTCAAAATGGGGTTTGGACTTTATTGGTCCTATTAATCCTCCATCTTTAGGAGGGCAATATTTTATCTTGACAACCATGAACTATTTTACGAAATGGACTGAAGTTGTCCCGCTTAAGCATTCATAGGAGGAGCAGGTGATTTGTTTTCTTGAAACTAATATTTTTTCTAGATTTGGTCTTCCTTTGGAAATTATTACAGACAATGGCCCCACCTTTATTTATGCTAAGTTGAACTAGTTTTTAGCTGAATTAGGGGTTAAAAAAATTACCTCATCAGCTTATTATCCCCAAGGTAATGGGCAGGTTGAGTCTACCAACAAGAATCTACTCAAAATTATCAAGAGGCTCATTGAATATAAGCCTCGTCAATGGCACACTCTCCTCGCTTACTCCCTTTGGGCAGATCACACTACCACCAAGGTGAGGACTGGTTGCACTCCTTTCCAACTTGTTTATGGTCAAAAAGCCATTCTACCTACTGAGTTGGAACTTTCCTCCCTAAGGTTAATGCTACAGGTTGAAGAATTAAATTCTTCTGATGTTTCTCGGAGAATGAATGCACTTTTGGCTTTAGAGGAGCAAAGGATGTTTGTCTTGGATAATATAAAGAGAAGACAACAAACTATTAAAAAATATTTCAACAAAAGTGTCAAGGCTATCAAATTTAAGGTTAATGAAAAGGTATTGTTGTGGGATTCAACTCATCTTGATAGAGGAATTGTTGGCACAGGGGCAGACCCAGGGTTCAATGCTTAACATCGCACCAAAAAAACCTTGACTATCGGCCCTTTCGGAAACACCTGCGAACCAGGCAAATTCTCACCCGAAGTAGAAGCAGGGGGGGTTATAGGATGCAGGTGTCTGTAACTAGGCTGGGACATGATTATGTGATAAGAGAACTTCTCATAATATTTTTTTAACGCTTAGGAAGAGAACATGCATTAGTTTATTAACCTCTTTAACACCGCATAGTATAATCAAAGACATATAAGCATAGTAACAACAAGTGATTATGCACCCTGAGCACTTAGCACTTAGCACTGTGAGTTAATTCTAGCATTCATTTACCATTTAACATAAGTAAATTACTTGAGCAACAAAATATATATTCATTACACATCATAATCAAAGCACTAAGCAAATGTATAACAGAAATGACATTGTGCAAAGAAAACCATGAGACACCAGATATACGTATTTCACCCCAGGGTGTGGCTACATCCACAAACCTCTTTTCTTCTTTATTATTCCCCAAAATCTTACATCCAGTCACTCCTATGCACTAAGCCACAAAGTTTAACATTGCATAAGACAGGAGATCTGCGCACTGAGCACTAGATCCTCCTTTTTTACCTTCCAAAACTAGGTCAAATGCACAGAGCCAAAATATCTTATCATGACACTTCACACCTACTCCACACTGAGCATCACAAGAACTAATCACAGTCTACAAAATCACAGTTGAGAAAAAATCCTCGACCACACATTCCTTCACACAAATAACTACCCCTTCTACAATACATTCCTCTTAATTTATACTTTACAAAATCTTACAATAAGGCCTAAACATGGTGAAAACCCATGGGTCGACATCCCATAAACCCATTACAAAACCTAGAGGACCCCTTACTAGGTCCACATAACCCTCAAAATACGTGAGATCCGTGATCTCAACTCCTCCTAGGTGCTCCTACTTCAACTAATGTGTCGAATTCCAAAAGTGGACCAAAACCTCCAAAACTAGCCAAAGTTTCCGCAAAACTTGATCGACGGCCAACAGGCCCCCAACACTCACCTGTGACTCATCCCGAGTTACTTAGGCCCAAACAATGTTGCTTCAAAATCCTTGAGCTTAACTCGAGCTTCCTCGACTTGCTACCTCGCCTGAGCCTCCTGATCAATGAGCTCCTGGACTATCTTCTCTGTAACAAACCCTTTCAGGCATTGTTCTATTGCTACAACTACTTGATCTAACTGTGAACCCTGGTCATCGATCTCCTCGAACACCTTGCAAGATTCATCCTGCATAGGTTGTAACTTTTGTGTTACTTCCATCACCTTACCCTAGAGGGTAGTGATCTGTTGTTGTATTGTGCATTGCTCCTAGGATCTCTTCATCCTTTCCACTGTTGTGAGTAGCTTCATATGTGCCTGCAATGAAAGTGATTTTTGATGCGCCTCCTTTAACTGAGCCTCTAGCTTCTTTAACTCTGGATCCTCGATGAGGCATTCATACATCTGGGCACTTCTGTCACTCAACTGTTTACAAGCCGAGGCGAGGGATTTTATACTTTCTACTGTGTTTTTAGCGGACTCCTCCCTCTGGTCATGCGCCTCCTGTGGGGTGATCGTCACTGTTCGGGCCTCCAGTTCAGTGATCCTAGCCTAAAACTACTGGAGGGTCTATGTGAGCTTCTCTACTTGAGCTTCGACGGGCTCTTGCTCCTTCTGTACCAAGCCTGGCACAGAGCGACACATTTTTCTTACTTCTTCTTTGACCATGGCCTGATCTACGAGCAACTACTCTTTTTCCTTATGTAGCTGGGCTTCACCAGCTTTATTTTACTCATGAATCTTTGCTTTCTCGCTTTCATAGGAAGCTACAATGTTCTACACTACTCGTAACTGTATTAGGACTTCATCTTTCTCCTTTTGCAAGGCTTCTGTAGCCTTCTCCTTGTCTTCCTGATCTCTCTGGAACTGAGATTTTGTTGCATCAACAAGCCTTCTTAGCTAGGTTTCTCTTTCAGTGGTCATTTCTCTTTGTTCCCTTCTATATTCCTTCAAACCTGCCTCCAATACTTTGACATGTTATGGAGGTATTCCTTTAAGGTTAACCTCAACATCCAAGTTGGGGCTAGCCTATAGTGATGCGGGGGTGGGAAACTTGATGTTATACTAGGGGAGGGTGATCCAAATCCCTAGTTCACCCTACGGAGTTCGTTCATCCCCCAAGTCTGCAATCTGTGATTAGGAAGGCCCAGACGACGCAGTAGGCACTGCACAAACCAAGTGAACAGCCTGTTGCATTTCCTTCAACTCCCTCTCAATCCTTTCATATAACTCCACCTTTTTCTCTTATATCTCTGCAACATGTCTTCAAAGGCGTTCTCCATAGCTCTATGGACTATACTAATGTCGTCGTCAATGAGAGTGGCTTCCAACTATGGCTTATTGGTGCTCATTTTCTTCCTTGTTGAAGGTTTCTTTGGAGTAACTTCCTCTTTTGTGGGGTCATTGTCACAACAGAACCATTTGTTGGCACAGGGGCAGACCCAGGGTTCAATGCTTAACAGCGCACCAACAAAACCCCGACTACCGGCCCTTTAGGAAACACCCACGAAGTAGGCGAAGTCTCACCCAAGGTAGAAGTATGGGGGGTTACAGGATGCAGGTGTATGTAACCAGGATGGCACACAATTTTGTGATAAGAGAACTTCGCAGAAGATTTTGTTAACGCTCAGGAAGTCAACATCCATTAGTTTATTAACCTCATTAACACCGTAGAGCATAATCAAAGATGGATAAGCATAGTAACAACAAGTGATTATGCACCCTAAAAAATTAGCACTTAGCACTGTGAGTTAAGTCTAGCATTCATTTATCCTTTAACATAAGTAAAGTACTTGACAAACAAAATATATATTCATTACACATCATAATCAAAGCACTAAGTAAATGTATAACAGAAATGACATTGCACAAAGCAAACCATGAGACACTAGATATATGTGGTTCACCCCAGGGTGGGGCTACATCCACAAACCACTTCACCTCTTAATTATTCTCCAAAATATTACATCTCGTTACTTCTGTGCACTAAGCCACAAAGTCAAACTTCACACAAGGCAGGAGTTCTGTGCACTAAGCACTAGATCCTCCTTCTTTACCTTCCAAAACTAGGTCAAATGCACAAAGCCCAAATCTCTTATCATGACACTTAGCACCTACACCACACTGAGCATCACAAGCACTAAGAATAGTATACAAAATCATAGTGGAGCACAAAGCCTTGACCACAAATGTAACACCCTGTTTCCCCCAACTTGTAAATATAACTGGACTGGACAAGAACTATGGNTGTGGTAGTGTACCACTAGATTGTAGTTATGTACTACTATGGATAGACACAGTTGTGTTCTATTTTGTTCGGATTGCCTTGAAGACTATCAGCAGTTTATTGGAAATAATTATCATCCAGATGAATGATGAACATAGATTTTTAGACAGAAAATGGTTCAGAACATTTACTCTTCTAGATCAGAAGAATGCCTCTTGTATCACTCTATGGAGTGAGAATCATGTATAATTACTCAGATAGAGTATGGTTTCGAGAGATGATGCAGCTAATGATGATGATGGTGCTCATGATCTAGTCATGATCTAGTCTATATAACTATGTTGATGCTACCAAGTGAATGGTATGTTTTGTGCTCAAGACCATTACCTGTAATACCTCCCTAGCTAGGAGGGAGTGTTGATATTATGGTAGATGCGGTAGGTATTTACCTCCACGTGTAAACCTGACGAGAATAGAATACTCTGGAAAGAAAGAAGAAACCCTAATGAGTTGGCTAATAACCCTAGAAGACTTGTCGGCTCAAGAAGATAATTTATATTAGTTTATTAGCCTCCAAGAGAAGAAGTCAGCCATAAATAATAATAATATACTGAACAGACAGGTACCCATAAGGATAATTCGTCCCCAGTAAGTCTTCCAGAACCACTATAAATACAGGGCGCCAGTCTCTCATTTGACACATCTCAACAGTTGCAGAGAGCCAGTTCTGCGCAGTGCAGTTGCAGTCTTGTGTGCAATTTTGGAGGAGAGTTGTTGGTGCAGCTACTGCAACTAGAAATTATGTTTTGGCTTGGACTCTCTTGGATAGGATTTGGACTATCTGATCATCTCTTGTTGATGCTCTATCCTTGGGGAAAGGTGTGCTACCCTTTGTATGGATATCTAGCCTAGCGTTTGCTTCTGGAATGATTCTCTGTCAAGGTTAAGGTGCTCAGAGGGTGGCTTAAGCCTATGGTTGGGTGACAAGGGTATTGTCAATGGTAAAATGAGCACATCCACTTATATTCTAACACAAGGGACGTGACTTATCCCTTCACTTAGCTCAGCATGCTGAAACAAGTGAAGAAATTGATGAAAAATATATCTCTCTATTAGCATTGTTTTACATTGACAATCAAATCCTTCATGTGTCTGAACATCCTTGGTATAAAGATATGGTGTATTACTTGCAAAATCAAATATGTCCAGATAACTTAGATACCCATCAAAGAATAGGGCTTCATCTCGAATATGCTAGATACGTCATTATAGGAGACTTCTTGTTTAGGAGATCTTCTGATGGTATGTTAATTCGTTGTGTGAACAGTGAGGAAGCACATAAATTGTTACAAGAGACTCATGGTTCTTCAAATTATGTTATCCATGTAGGAGGTCACTTTTCTGCTAAAACTATCGCTTTTAAGATTATCAGGAAAGGGTACTATTGACCTTCAATCTTTCGTGATTCTTATTTTTTTTCAAGATATTGTGAAAAGTGCTAGAAGTTTGTTGGGAAAGAAAGAACATCTTTCTGCTATGCCTTTACAACCTTTCCTCCCTGACTTTCCTTTTTCAAAATGGGGTTTGGACTTTATTGGTCCTATTAATCCTCCATCTTTAGGAGGGCAATATTTTATCTTGACAACCATGAACTATTTTACGAAATGGACTGAAGTTGTCCCGCTTAAGCATTCATAGGAGGAGCAGGTGATTTGTTTTCTTGAAACTAATATTTTTTCTAGATTTGGTCTTCCTTTGGAAATTATTACAGACAATGGCCCCACCTTTATTTATGCTAAGTTGAACTAGTTTTTAGCTGAATTAGGGGTTAAAAAAATTACCTCATCAGCTTATTATCCCCAAGGTAATGGGCAGGTTGAGTCTACCAACAAGAATCTACTCAAAATTATCAAGAGGCTCATTGAATATAAGCCTCGTCAATGGCACACTCTCCTCGCTTACTCCCTTTGGGCAGATCACACTACCACCAAGGTGAGGACTGGTTGCACTCCTTTCCAACTTGTTTATGGTCAAAAAGCCATTCTACCTACTGAGTTGGAACTTTCCTCCCTAAGGTTAATGCTACAGGTTGAAGAATTAAATTCTTCTGATGTTTCTCGGAGAATGAATGCACTTTTGGCTTTAGAGGAGCAAAGGATGTTTGTCTTGGATAATATAAAGAGAAGACAACAAACTATTAAAAAATATTTCAACAAAAGTGTCAAGGCTATCAAATTTAAGGTTAATGAAAAGGTATTGTTGTGGGATTCAACTCATCTTGATAGAGGAATTGTTGGCACAGGGGCAGACCCAGGGTTCAATGCTTAACATCGCACCAAAAAAACCTTGACTATCGGCCCTTTCGGAAACACCTGCGAACCAGGCAAATTCTCACCCGAAGTAGAAGCAGGGGGGGTTATAGGATGCAGGTGTCTGTAACTAGGCTGGGACATGATTATGTGATAAGAGAACTTCTCATAATATTTTTTTAACGCTTAGGAAGAGAACATGCATTAGTTTATTAACCTCTTTAACACCGCATAGTATAATCAAAGACATATAAGCATAGTAACAACAAGTGATTATGCACCCTGAGCACTTAGCACTTAGCACTGTGAGTTAATTCTAGCATTCATTTACCATTTAACATAAGTAAATTACTTGAGCAACAAAATATATATTCATTACACATCATAATCAAAGCACTAAGCAAATGTATAACAGAAATGACATTGTGCAAAGAAAACCATGAGACACCAGATATACGTATTTCACCCCAGGGTGTGGCTACATCCACAAACCTCTTTTCTTCTTTATTATTCCCCAAAATCTTACATCCAGTCACTCCTATGCACTAAGCCACAAAGTTTAACATTGCATAAGACAGGAGATCTGCGCACTGAGCACTAGATCCTCCTTTTTTACCTTCCAAAACTAGGTCAAATGCACAGAGCCAAAATATCTTATCATGACACTTCACACCTACTCCACACTGAGCATCACAAGAACTAATCACAGTCTACAAAATCACAGTTGAGAAAAAATCCTCGACCACACATTCCTTCACACAAATAACTACCCCTTCTACAATACATTCCTCTTAATTTATACTTTACAAAATCTTACAATAAGGCCTAAACATGGTGAAAACCCATGGGTCGACATCCCATAAACCCATTACAAAACCTAGAGGACCCCTTACTAGGTCCACATAACCCTCAAAATACGTGAGATCCGTGATCTCAACTCCTCCTAGGTGCTCCTACTTCAACTAATGTGTCGAATTCCAAAAGTGGACCAAAACCTCCAAAACTAGCCAAAGTTTCCGCAAAACTTGATCGACGGCCAACAGGCCCCCAACACTCACCTGTGACTCATCCCGAGTTACTTAGGCCCAAACAATGTTGCTTCAAAATCCTTGAGCTTAACTCGAGCTTCCTCGACTTGCTACCTCGCCTGAGCCTCCTGATCAATGAGCTCCTGGACTATCTTCTCTGTAACAAACCCTTTCAGGCATTGTTCTATTGCTACAACTACTTGATCTAACTGTGAACCCTGGTCATCGATCTCCTCGAACACCTTGCAAGATTCATCCTGCATAGGTTGTAACTTTTGTGTTACTTCCATCACCTTACCCTAGAGGGTAGTGATCTGTTGTTGTATTGTGCATTGCTCCTAGGATCTCTTCATCCTTTCCACTGTTGTGAGTAGCTTCATATGTGCCTGCAATGAAAGTGATTTTTGATGCGCCTCCTTTAACTGAGCCTCTAGCTTCTTTAACTCTGGATCCTCGATGAGGCATTCATACATCTGGGCACTTCTGTCACTCAACTGTTTACAAGCCGAGGCGAGGGATTTTATACTTTCTACTGTGTTTTTAGCGGACTCCTCCCTCTGGTCATGCGCCTCCTGTGGGGTGATCGTCACTGTTCGGGCCTCCAGTTCAGTGATCCTAGCCTAAAACTACTGGAGGGTCTATGTGAGCTTCTCTACTTGAGCTTCGACGGGCTCTTGCTCCTTCTGTACCAAGCCTGGCACAGAGCGACACATTTTTCTTACTTCTTCTTTGACCATGGCCTGATCTACGAGCAACTACTCTTTTTCCTTATGTAGCTGGGCTTCACCAGCTTTATTTTACTCATGAATCTTTGCTTTCTCGCTTTCATAGGAAGCTACAATGTTCTACACTACTCGTAACTGTATTAGGACTTCATCTTTCTCCTTTTGCAAGGCTTCTGTAGCCTTCTCCTTGTCTTCCTGATCTCTCTGGAACTGAGATTTTGTTGCATCAACAAGCCTTCTTAGCTAGGTTTCTCTTTCAGTGGTCATTTCTCTTTGTTCCCTTCTATATTCCTTCAAACCTGCCTCCAATACTTTGACATGTTATGGAGGTATTCCTTTAAGGTTAACCTCAACATCCAAGTTGGGGCTAGCCTATAGTGATGCGGGGGTGGGAAACTTGATGTTATACTAGGGGAGGGTGATCCAAATCCCTAGTTCACCCTACGGAGTTCGTTCATCCCCCAAGTCTGCAATCTGTGATTAGGAAGGCCCAGACGACGCAGTAGGCACTGCACAAACCAAGTGAACAGCCTGTTGCATTTCCTTCAACTCCCTCTCAATCCTTTCATATAACTCCACCTTTTTCTCTTATATCTCTGCAACATGTCTTCAAAGGCGTTCTCCATAGCTCTATGGACTATACTAATGTCGTCGTCAATGAGAGTGGCTTCCAACTATGGCTTATTGGTGCTCATTTTCTTCCTTGTTGAAGGTTTCTTTGGAGTAACTTCCTCTTTTGTGGGGTCATTGTCACAACAGAACCATTTGTTGGCACAGGGGCAGACCCAGGGTTCAATGCTTAACAGCGCACCAACAAAACCCCGACTACCGGCCCTTTAGGAAACACCCACGAAGTAGGCGAAGTCTCACCCAAGGTAGAAGTATGGGGGGTTACAGGATGCAGGTGTATGTAACCAGGATGGCACACAATTTTGTGATAAGAGAACTTCGCAGAAGATTTTGTTAACGCTCAGGAAGTCAACATCCATTAGTTTATTAACCTCATTAACACCGTAGAGCATAATCAAAGATGGATAAGCATAGTAACAACAAGTGATTATGCACCCTAAAAAATTAGCACTTAGCACTGTGAGTTAAGTCTAGCATTCATTTATCCTTTAACATAAGTAAAGTACTTGACAAACAAAATATATATTCATTACACATCATAATCAAAGCACTAAGTAAATGTATAACAGAAATGACATTGCACAAAGCAAACCATGAGACACTAGATATATGTGGTTCACCCCAGGGTGGGGCTACATCCACAAACCACTTCACCTCTTAATTATTCTCCAAAATATTACATCTCGTTACTTCTGTGCACTAAGCCACAAAGTCAAACTTCACACAAGGCAGGAGTTCTGTGCACTAAGCACTAGATCCTCCTTCTTTACCTTCCAAAACTAGGTCAAATGCACAAAGCCCAAATCTCTTATCATGACACTTAGCACCTACACCACACTGAGCATCACAAGCACTAAGAATAGTATACAAAATCATAGTGGAGCACAAAGCCTTGACCACAAATGTAACACCCTGTTTCCCCCAACTTGTAAATATAACTGGACTGGACAAGAACTATGGCAAACTCATAAATGTGAATATGTGATGTAAATGGACCTTGAGGAAGAGGTCAATGAATGTGAATAACATTCTGAATTTATTGCAGGACTGCTAATGAGGGGATGTGCAGAAAAAGAGACCATGATGGCGGTGGAAGGGACCTGAAAAGGTGGCATTAACTTCCACCGAGAATTAAATACCGTATTTGGACTCCACTGGCCTAGAGAACCAAAAGCGGCTCGCTGGCCCTGAAATTTAATGCCTTGCCGACTGGTAGGCAGATGGCTTGATGAGGGATGGAATGTTGAACCGCCTATCCATAGAGTCGTCAGGCCTGATCAGTGTGAGGGTAATCGCACCACATGCAACCTCGCGAGAGGATAAGGCGTATGGCAGAGGCGATTGAAAGGGGAGACGCAAGGGGAACTCTGACATTACGCAGAGTGAGTGATAGCAGAGAGGAAGGATTGCAACCTTCGCTCCTGGTCACTGGAAGACAGAGAGACATAGTCTCAAAGCATCGTGGTCTCAGCTCGGGGGTGGCTAGTGGTATATCCGTTGGGAGTTTCTACGCCTAAGGTTGGGTGGAAACGAGCAGCCCTTTCAGTAGTTTCACCAATTTCTGGTGTCATTTTCGCATAAGTGTTTTACATATTTGTATCTTGAAATTCATAGAATAATATATATATGTATATGCTCATAGAATTGTGAAATTATGAATGATTTCTGTGTAAGAATGTATGTGCAGTGTTTGATAAGAATGAATAGATATATGCTCATAACAGAGGAAACCACGCATGATGTACGTGGATAAAGCAATTTTATTTAGGCCTAGATTGAGCTAAGTTAGGCTCCCAGCGCGTTCTCGAGAAGTTGCTTTCCCTTATCCATCTCCAGGGATGCCCGGTATAGATCTCTTCACAGAGATTTCCTCCTTAGAAAGGTTCACCAAGAACCCAGAAAAAGGACTTGAACGCACAAGTCTTATTAACCCTGTACGAGGAGGAATGACCCTCGTAAGGTTCCGAGGTAGCAGTGTAGGGATATGTAACAAATCGACAACTGATATTTCGTCGGGTGACCCATAGCCATTCACAACCGTTAGATTGAAGGAAGTAATGAAGGCATTACATATCTTGCCCTTTTTCCCTCTATCTTCGTGAACAACGAGGAAATCGGGATCGTAGATCCCAAGACCCAGGAGAACGTTTGGACCATGAATCTTTCCACATCCACGGAATAGTGTAGGAATGCACAAGGTGGGACAATCTGAGCCGTTGGATCTCATCAGAAATACCCTCGGTCGTTGGATCGGGTTAAGATGCTCGGAGTTTAGTTTTTGGAGTGTGCGTAGAAAGAACGGATCTAGACCATTAGATCTTGGTCCGATTACCCGTCAGTCGTCGGATCGGACCGATCAGTGCCTTTTGGGTTGGCATTTGGTGAACCCCGAGAGTTCACCTGGACCGTCCATCTATTTGGGATGCGTGTCAAAAATCCGCAGAGAGTTGGGATATTCGGCATCGGGAAATCAGAGTTCCTGAGGTCGAAGGAGTTGGGACATCGCAAGTCTCGAAATCCCGATGAGATCAAAGCCGCCCGTTTGTGAGGACACATGGCAAGATCGAGAGCCCATCGGCGTATCAGAGGTTTGGAAGGCAAGACTTCCAGAGTACCAGAAGTCGCGAAAGCGCGAGATTGGATTAGGATCGTCCGCTTGTGGGGACGCGTGGCAGAGATCCAGGGCATCGGGGAAGTCTCGACGAGGAGGTCGTCCATCGGAGTTTGGCTCATCGGGATATCAGAGATCCTGGTGACAAGTTATCGATGCACTTTGGAATCGTGAAACGCGAAACCCCGATGAGTGGGGGCCAGCTGTCCGCACATCAGAGAAGGAGGATAGTGCCACCGTGAGGGGCCAGCTGTCAACAAACCGGAGAGTCAGGATTCAAGGAATCGGGAATTTCATGGACATATGCACTTTGGCATTGAAAACCCCGAAACCACGATGAGGGACAAGGCTATGGTCTTGTGACATAAAGGTCACGTAGATTAAAGACTTAGCCCGGGAGGCTAAGGCAGTAGAGGAGCGTATCGAGATTCGGGGATCGGTGAACCAAATTTTTGGGACATCACGAGCGTCAAAACCCCGATGGAGGGAAGAGATTCTTTCAGAGGATCTTCAGGTCTGTAATGACCGTTAGATGTGAAAACAAGACGTTAACTTAAGCCAGGATGTGGTTATGCTTTAGGATAAGCAACGAGTAGATCTGGACGACCAGCATCCACCCGTCCAGATCTACGGATGAGGTTCCATTTCGGAGCCCCTTATTGTTCTGCCTTTAGCGGTAGGGGGGGGGTCCGAAATTGGTCACGCAACTCTCGAACAGTCGAGATTAACTCATCAAGATCGACGACGCTCAAGTGGATTCTGGATCCCCCTTTCCATTCTGCCTTTAATGGGGGGGGTCCGGAATAGTGTGGCGTGTGAAGTAGGGCCCTCTCATGTCATGTCGACTACCGTGTCGAGTTTCCCTTTTTGCCACCTGCATTACACCTAACCACGCGATGGGGCTTGTTCTCATTGGCGGTTCTCTACTCCTGTTGAGGTTTATTCCTATTGGCCATTCGCTGACCCTATGGGATGCACGTTAGCCCTGGCGGGCTTTGGTGATTGCAGAGTCTAATGATTGGACCTTACTACAGTGCCGGGGTGCGAAACACAAATAGGCACTACCTTCAAACTAAACCGCGATCATGACCCGCGATCACCTAAAAACAAGGAAGAAAAGAGAAAAAGTCAGTCCACGTCGGATCTTCGTGGTTATTTAGGAGCTCGAGTCCGACAGAGGACCGGAAAAATTTGATTTAGGTAGTGGGTATGTTACAAAGTGGTATCAGAGCATGGGTACAATACTCGACCTGATTGGGATCACTCACGATTCGCAAATAAACCTCGTTCCAAACACTCCTATGAGGAGTAATCCCCTGACTTAACTCTTTGGTCCAGGATTAAAACTTGGAAAATGAGAACCCGACTGTGTATGCAAGTGAAAGAAGTTAAGAATTTATGCTCCACTTATAAAAATGAATTTAACTCTTGACTAACAACCAGCATTTGTCTTTTCACTCAAGCGGACAATCAACCGTGGGAATATACAAACGCAGAGTATGGTGACTCACCAAGAGGTGGGAGAAGGCTCCCACAACAGAGATGAAGAGTCTGACGAAAGAAGAGCAATAGGAACCCCTCCATGCCTAGCTGAGACTATGAGGATTCTCATGGTCAAATTGCAAAGTTGCAAGGCCGATAATGAAAGGATGATGAAAGAACAAGAAAAGCAAACCGAAATTAATGCAGTTCTACTGCAGAGCTTATCCGACCTACAACGACAAATGCAACATGAACCTGAGATGCAGAATCGTGGTTGTGTCAGTGGCCACACTGAGAGAAGCACATCTAGAAAGGTCCACCCCAGAGGTAAAGGACCAGTGCTAGACAGTTCCACTGAGAAGGAAGCTGGTGATTCAGAAGGCTCTTCCAGTAGAAGGACCAGTTCTTATTCTCAAAAGAAACAAAAGAAGCAAAAGAATTCCAAGAGTCATAAATTTGAGGAATTCAAAAAGGCCAAACCTCCCTCCTTCGACGGCGAGATAAAGAAGGGAGAGGAAGCTGAGGCTTGGCTACTTGGACTGAAGAAATATTTCAGAGTCCATGATTTCTCAGAGAACTTGAAGGCCCGAGTGGTCTCTTTCAATCTGAACAGAAAGGCTTCCATCTGGTGGGAAGACCTTAAGAATATGAAAGGGGTCCGCGTGGAGGACCTATCTTGGAAATAGTTTGAGAAGTACTTCTGGAAGAAGTATTTGTCGGAAAGGTATTTCAACGAGAAGGCTAAAGATTTTTATGAACTCAAACTAGGGAAAATTACTATGGAGGAGTATGTCAATAAATTCTTTGACTTACTGAGGTATGTACCCTACATCAAAGCAGAGAAAGTGAAGTCACAATGCTCCATCAGTGGGATACCCAAGGAATACCGGAACCAAATTGAATTTGACGAGCCAAGGACCTTAGAAGACACTATAAGAAAGGAAACATATTGTCATGAACAATATGGACATCGGGCAGAGTCTCGTGGAGACTGGAAACAGAGGAATGGTTCAAAATTTCAGAAGAAGGGGAGCAAATCCTCAGGATAAAACTACAAGAAGAACCACAGAATGAACTTTCCAACCCGGAGTGTACTCCAGCAGAACTTTCCCTCGGTGGACGGAAGTAAAACTTCTGGACCTATACCAGTAAAGACTGATAACCGAAATAGGAAACCTTTGGAATGTTGGGATTGCGGAGGGGAGCATCTCCGGAGAGACTGTCCACACTGACAACAGAACAGTCAGAAAATTTATAACATGCAGGAAGCTACCACAGTCAATGATGTGGCAAGGAGTGTGCCGCAAATCGATGCAGCCTTGGATAATAACCAAGCTGACCACCAAGCTTTAGTGATGGAAATAGAAGGTATGATTTTCAACCATCTGGTGCCTGTTTTGATTGACCCTGGTTCAAATTTGAGTTATATAGCCCCTAAAGTTGTTGATAAGTGTAAGCTACAGCCACGAAAACAAACTAAGCCATGGTTAGTACAGTTAGCCACTGG
>JZKD02S0168237.1:6287-22218 GCA_000966675.3 Picea glauca
TTATAGGTATCACTTTGATACCTATTTTTCACAAGTTCGCCCGGCCAGAATTGTTGCGCTTATGGGAAGTCACTTTTGGAACTAATTATTGCAGAGGTAAAATTGTTGTTTTGCATGGTTTAAGAGATCAAGGGTATAATATACATCTCACGTCTTCCTCACATGTCATCAAAAACCTCCAAAATCTCCAAACCCTCCAGTTCAAACTTAGAGAGCATGAAACATTGAGTTGTCATTTAAGCCATGATAATGTTGTCCTACAACCCATGATGAATTCTCTACAGCGTTAGGTTGATGATATTAACTGCCACCAATAATAGTCTCTGGATGCAATTGAAACACCACGGAAATCCTAAGTCAAAAACCCCCTGGGCAAGAGGGAGAAGCTTCTAAAGCTAATCCACCCCCTCCTTCGCAAGTTTAGTCATAAAGGGCAATTTCTTTTTGTTTGCAGTGGGACCTGCAAAATCTTAGGTGTGGGGGTAATGTTGGGCCCGAGATATGATCATTTTCATGACAGTTATTATACACTTTTGCCATATGTATATATGTGTTTTTCATCTTTTGAAGGATCTTTTTGGAGAATTTGATGATAAAATGGTATGATCGGCATAAGGTACATGTAATTCATGTTTAATGATTAAATCAAGTTTAATTCATCATGTTCTATGATTTCCAAGAGTTAATTCGTATTTTTCTGTTGTTACAGGGCAAAACGCACCATGTTTCTAGTTCTAGCACTTGATCCGGCACTCGTTCCAACACTCGTTCGGGTACTCGATCTGGTACTCGTCCCAGCACCCAGTATTGCACAAAAACACAAGGCGAGTTGGCAGTTATGGCATTGGCGTCCAGTGATGGACAAATCGGGCACATGGGTTTTCTTCGTGATCGCCCCCTCCAGCTACTAAGCTCAAGACAACTCGATTTCAGTTGTCCAAAGAAGGCGATTATTGGCTTGCTCCGTTTTGTCAGTTAGGGCATCATTTATTGTAATTTGTCAATTTTCGAAGTGGTTCGAACCTCCTGTGGTCGACTGTTGGGGCTCAGAAATGTCTTATTTTCATCCACCTTTCCCTTCATCACTCTTCACATTTCATCGCCCCATTAACCTTTCATGATATCATCTTCATAAATATACTTGGGTTTCACCTTATTATTCTCCACTTTATTCATTTTAGTATTTAAAAGGAATTTGTGATTAAAAGTTAGAAAATCAACATGTTTTCATATATATCTCAAATATGTGTGAGCTTTGTAATGTGTAGGAATATGTGAAGGATTAATTCAAAAGGACTTCTCGAATACTTCCTCCACCATTTCAAGATTTGAGGACATAATTCAAGCCCATTCCAAGGAGAAGATCATGAAGATTTGGTTGGAATATCTTATCCAAGATATATGAGAGATATATGTGAGGATTTGAAGGGATTATATTTTGTAATAATAGGAAATAGGTTGAGAGAAAAGTGGATCTGTAATAATGAGATGGTTATCTTATCTTCAAGGTTCTCATGTATAAAAGAGAGTGCTCTCTCTTCATGAGAATTCAATTAGAGTAATCAAGTAGAGAATTAGAGTAGTCATTAATGGTAGTCATTGGGATTCGAAAGAGAAAGGGATTCTTAGCTTTGATTCATGGTTTTGGTTTTCATGTTTTCAGTATTTTGTTATGAAGATTGATTTGATTATTGTAATATAAGATTGTTTCATTGGTGAGAGCTCTCATATGTTATTTTTCCATTCAAATCTTCACATGTTGTATTCACTTTTCCTTCATGCAGTTCTCCATTCCCAGAGTAATTTCCTTCACGCAATTTCCCATTTCTAGATTAATTTCAATTCCAAGTCGTGTGCTAGATTAATGATTCTATTTCAATCGTGTGTTAGATTAATGATTATATTTCAGTCGTGTGTTAGATTATCGATTCAATTTCAAGTCGTAGCTTAAACATTAGATTACATTAGTTATGCTTCAATCTTGCATATACTTTGTGTGTGCTTCGTTAGTTTACGAACCCCGGGTTAACAAATTAAATAGTTGGGCAAATACTACAATGCAATTAATTCAACATTAGTTCGGCCCAATGTAATGACTGATGTTCCTTTTGTTCCAATTGTTGTTCCTTTGAATAAAACGATTGTCGTTCCCTTTTACGATTGTTGTTCATTTACAGGTGTTGCATCTCTGGAGGCTGGGTATTGAAAACGGGAGGTAAGAACCTACGTAGGCGACAAGTAAAATGCTTGTGCCAGTGCCTACCTTTGGCTAATGCATGGAGGTTGTTTTTAGGACATCTTTAGAGCCCAACATCGACCACTTGGCATGTAAACGCTATAAATACCATTGAGGTGGTCAGACATAAGTTAAGCATCATATACAGCAGTGTGATAGGGACAAACACATTTTTACTCTGTTTTGAGTTTTTATATTGCTAGATTATGCCAGAAATACGTTTTTGAGTTTTAATGGTGAATTCTAGTTGTTGAGTTTGTGGTTGGCTTTTAGGAAGTAGCCACGACTTGTTGGGGGGGCCACCAGTAGTCTGGTTACTATTTTTGTGTTGTTTATGCATTTCATAGTTTTGTTCTCTTTATTTTCCTGTAAATGCATTTATATTTTGTTAATTAGTTTGTTGTTATAATATAATTTGTTTTGACTCTCTTTTGCAGGTTAGTATAATAAAGTGTGTTAGCATGTATTAATCTCGTAGTTAAGAACGGATCTGCAGACCCCTAGACTAACCCCATGTGTAATTAGATATTAGATTATGCTTTCTTTTATGATTTTATAATCAAGTTTAAAACAGAATTTTAATTAGAATAGAACAAAGTTTCAATTTGGGTTTTCTTTGATAGGGATTTGATGGATGGATAGAGTTGATTTCAGTTTTTAATCATAGCTCGCTTATTTCAATTTTACATAGATCTTGTTCACTTAGTTGTTGATTAATGTAATTGTTAATTTACTTTTTTAATGTCATGTCTTAAATTTATGTTTTTAAGCATTTCTTTATTGTAGTTTGAATTGTTAGAATAAATGTAGCATAGTTTCCTTTATGTAATTTCATTTCCTAGAATTAAATTGCAATTATATTTCTTAGTTAATGGTTGAATCTAGTTTTGCTTATAATGATGATCTCGTTATGTTGTTGATGGTTAATATAAGAATAAGCAGGGTATCTAACATTGTTTTTGTCATGTCTAAACTCTCATTGGATTGTTTAATCCATACTTTTCATTTTGCCATCAAGATTAGTGTTGAGTTTATACCATTGGAATTGTCCTTTGTTGTCAAGTGTCATCGAGATATCATCCGTCACCACAGAAGGCATTTACACAACCACCAACATTATATCTGAATTGTCATAGGTTAAAGAATAATTTTCCTTCTTTCATAGATATAGTTTCTTGCTTTCATAGCTTAGGAAATAATATTATTTCTTGTTGTAGGATAGATAGGTTTGTTTGAATAGATTAGTCTTAGATAGTTGCTTTCATTAATTAGATTATACTCCTACCAGCCTTTTACCTTTGGCATATATTTTGCTACAACTCTAAGTTTACTTACCTCGGGTTGACAATTTAATTGAGGGTAGTTTAGTGTCTTTTTTAGTACATATAAATCACCTAACAGTTCTTCTTCATTACAACCTTCATTTTTAATGTGCTTCCTTGGAAGGCCAACTATCACAATGGTTCATTTCAACTTCCAAGTTTGTCAAAAACAATTAGATGCTTGTTACAAAGTTTACAAATAGTTTTTTTGAGAAAGGATCCAGTTCGGATCAATATTTTTCCCATATTCCAGAGCACAATCCATTCTCTGTGCTCGTGATAATCCAATGAGTTCCCCCTGTGAAAAAATATTAGCCATTCCATCTTCTGAAATTAAGACTTTCGATGTCATTTGGCGTACAATAATCTCTATATGCTTATCACAAATCCGTACCCCTTGGGATCGGTAAACTTTTTGAATCCAATTGACCAAATGAATCTGACTTTGTTCCATAGTTATCATAGCACTGATGAATAACCCCCAAAGACTTCCAAGAAATCTTGTCATATCTCCAGTGCAATTTTGAAAACTTTCTTTCAGATTCATCAATATTGAATTATTCAAACGGGCTTCTGATGATGCTCAACTAACCTCATACAATATGGAGCATATGTTATTGTGGGACTTTCTCTTACATGTGCCAATTATCCCCAACCCAAAGGTGCATTATAGTGTGGTTTAGTTTGTATGGAGTATCTTGATTTGTTCCATAACTTTGGAAATATTAATAAGTTTCATTGATTGTGATGTTGGGTGCATTTTTTTCCACAAAAACTGTGCATAGGATGTAGGAACACAACTACAACTCATGTGCATCCCCTTGGGTTGATCAAACTTTATCAAGGTGTGTCCTAGAGTTGATCTAGTCCACTTTAATCACTATTGATTATGCATAAAAAGAACACATATATCATGATTACTTTAGATTGTGGGCCCTTTCTTTATGTCAAAACCCTTGAATGATCAAGCACCCTTTACAAAGGCCCCCTTTACAATGGTTTGATATATTTTGAATTGATTTTCTTCTTACACAAAGGAATTTCAAATTTGTATCTTTGTATCCACTTGCTCAATTCACTTGTGGAGGGATGAGAAGGACCATTGGAGGATTATTGAAGGACATATTTGAAGATTGTTGGGTATGGGATAGACTCGAAGAGGAATGAACCCAATGATTAATTTAAAAGAGCACTCATTTTTTGATATTTCATCTTCAATGTTGACCCTCGTTCCCCAAGACACCGAGGGCTACTGGTCAACCATACCATCGGGAGATCATGCTACCAGGATATTCCAATCACAGCACCTGTTTTCATTAGTTTCGTGACGAATTCCATTTAACAAACCCACTTTTTGTGCCCCCAAAATCACCTTCCTACTTTGGTGAATGGTCATGGTTCTCGGGCATATGGTTTGAAGGCGTTTTGACTTGGGATATGAATGATGAGTTTGGTGAATTAATGAAATAGATTCATAAGACCCACGTAACCATATATTATATAAAGTTCATGAATAAAAGGTAATGGGTATATATATATATTTTTAATAAAGTAATGCTCATGATATTTTAACACATAAACTTTACGTTTTAATAAAAAATATTATTTAAAATTGTTTTTAATAAAAAATAAACATTTCAAATAATAATTATTATTATTGGTTTTTGTATTGTTTCCGATAATGGTGGGGTTTGAGATCAAACAAAGACTCAGTGAAATTAAAGACTTGGTTGTCATGAGAAATAATAGGAAGGTTAAACTCGAGCAGAGACATAATTTTTTTGGATAAAATAGGAAATGACTTGTTGAAGACTTTAAATACGAAGAGTAGGATAGTTTCTCTAGTAAATTTTGTGTAACATAAAAAAAAAAATTGTGAGAACATTCTATGTTACAACATTTGGCTCCAACTAGGAATAGTGCTTCCCTGTGATGCACTAAAGAACTTATAGACCTGTGTCTTATCCGTTTCTTGAAACCTTGTCCCTACATAGCTTCTAAAACATGTAAATTCATGTACCTGCTCTAAAATCACCTTCACCTCTATTTTGAAAAGCATGTTTATTCACAACTGAAATGCAAACTGCAAAAACCGAACTGGAACACTAAAACAAATGTTCATGGTAAGTTTATTTATGTACAAGATCTCCTATTCTAACTAGTGAAACTACTATGGTCAGGTAAAATCATGCTTCCAGTGTAACCAATTAAGCAATTGAACTTCTTGCATGTTTTTTGTTGTCAAAATAAATAGTAACATGAAAAGTTGGGACTCAACATGAAATTGGAACTCATACTCATAGTCAAAGAATGATGCAAAGCTTAAACTGACAAAAACCTCCAAATAAGCTATCATAGGATCATAAAAGTTATAAGAGATGATACTTTGACAATCAGTAAATACCTCTTCCTCCTATTCAAAATGAGTGGGTTGTCTCTTTAATTTCTCTACTCCATTGATGATGTCAAGCTTATTCTTTTGAGATTTTAATGAAGGGAAAGAAAAAGGTAACAAGTTACCTTCAATTGCTCTGAAATTATGACTTAAATCAGCGCATCAACATCTTCTTTATTTCCTTCTTCAGACTCTATCCGATGGTTATCATATATTGGCTCTGGTTTTTTATCAAAGATAGGATTTCTACTTTCATAAGACTGTTGATCAAAGTTTTTTGAAAAAGAGAATAATATTTTTTGTTGTCCTTGAACTTCATCATCATCTTTGTCATAGACATCATAAATTGATGTACAACTGAGATTTCTTGTAGGTGTTAATTTTAAAATTTGCTCTTTATCATCAGTAAAATGACTGCAATAGTTATCTTCTTCATGATTCTCAACATATCCATGTTCATAACAACATCAATAAATTCATTTTCCTCCTCAGTGTTATAGAAACAATCTTCTCTATCAAATTCGTCATCACAACAATGCTCTAAAAGAAGCTTAGCTGGATAAATCCTTTGGCAATAAGAATGAAACATTGCATGAAAATCTCTTAAAGAGGAAATAGTAGTTGTAGATAAACCTCTATACCAGCTTCTTACATCTCCTTCAAGAGAAATCATGAACATCTTCATGAGGACATCTTCATGAAAGATAGCCAATCGATGCATGCATAAATGGAAGTCTATCAAATGTTGAGCCAAATTATCTTCAATATATCCTCTGAATATAGGAAGGTTGTCTCCCCAATCTTCTATGTTAGGCATAGTATTAGGAAAGTCGGGTATATTTGAAAAATCAAACGGAGCATACCTTATCCAAGAAGCAAATGAATTCACCACGAGAACACAGTGGAGTCACCGGGTGAATAACCAAAAAAATTGTGTTTGACCCTTGTCACCTTCAAGAATGAGACCTGATATTCATAAAACCCAGGGAAATATCTTGAACCTTTGTTTCCCCAGCAACGACGCCAATTTGATGTTGTTCCTTGAGATGTTCATGGTTGTTTAGGAAATATGCCAAGGCATATGAAAACCTACTGTAGGCCACAATCTGGCTCTTGGACCATAGGGGGATCCCTGATCAGATTCAAGAAAGTTGGTCTCTCGTTGTTACTAAGTAGCAACTCTAACATTAAGCACAAATGTCAGGTTTAGAATGTTAAAAACATGACTAAAATTTTGAAGGAAATATGGAAGCTAACTGGAATTAAAGACAATAAACCCTCTCATACCAAAGGCCTTTCCATTGAGTACTGGAGTTTCAATAGCATAGCATAAAATAGGAGATGACTCGTTGAAGACTTTAAATACGAAGAGTAGGATAGCTTCTCTAGTAAATTTTGTGTAACATAAAAAAAATTGTGAGAACATTCTATGTTACAACATTTGGCTCCAACTAGGGATAGTGCTTCCCTGCGATGCACTAAAGAACCTATAGACTTGTGCCTGATCCGTTTCTTGAAACCTTGTCCCTACGTAGATTTTGAAACATGTAAATTCATGTACCTACTCTAAAATCACTTTCACCTCTAATTTGAAAACCGTGCTTATTCACAACTGAAATGCAAACTGCAAAAACTGAACTGGAACACTAAAACAAATGTTCTTGGTAAGTTTATTTATGTACAAGATCTCCTATTCTAACTAGATAAACTACTATGGTCAGGTAAAATCATACTTCCAGTGTAACCAACTAAGCAATTGAACTTCTTGCATGCTTTTGGCTGTTAGAATAAATAGTAACATGAAAAGTTGGTACTCAACATGAAATTGGAACTCATACTCATAGTGAAAGAATGATGCAAAGCTTAAACTGACAAAAACCTCCAAATAAGCTACCATAGGATCATAAAAGTTATAAGAGATAATACTTTGACAATCAGTAAATACCTCTTATTCCTATTCCAAATGAGTGGATTGTCTCTTTAATTTCTCTGCTCCATTGATGATGTCAAACTTATTCTTTTGAGATTTTGATGAAGGGAAAGAAAAAGGTAACAAGTTACCTTCAATTGCTCTGAAATTATGACTGAAATCAGAGCATCAACATCTTCTTTATTTCCTTCTTCGGACTCTGCTCGATGGTTATCATATATTGGCTCTGGTTCTTTATCAAAGATAGGATTTCTAATTTCATAAGACTCTTGATCAAAGTTTTTTGAAAAAAAGAATAATATTTTGTGTTGTCCTTGAACTTCATCATCATCTTTGTCATGGACATCATAAATTGATGTACAACTGAGATTTCTTGTAGGTGTTAATTTTAAAATTTGCTCTTTATCATTAGTAAAATAACTACAATAGTTATCTTCTTCGTGATTCTCAACATATCCATGTTCATAACTAGCATCAATAAATTCATTTTCCTCCTCAATGTTATAGAAATAATCTTCTCTATCAGATTCTACATCACAACAATGCTCTAAAAGAAGCTTAGTTGGATAAATCCTTTTGGAATAAGAATGAAACATTGCATGAAAATATCTTAAAGAGGAAATCGCAGTTGTACATAAACCTCTATACCATCTTCTTACATCTCCTTCAAGAGAAATCATGAACATCTTCATGAGGACATCTTCGTGAAAGATAGTCAATCGATGCATGCATAAATGGAAGTCTATCAAATGTTGAGACAAATTATCTTCAATATATCCTCTGAATATAGGAAGGTTGTCTCCCCAATCTTCTATGTTAGGCATAGTATTAGGAAAGCCGAGTATATTTGAAAAATCAAATGGAGCATACCTTATCCGAGAAGCAAATGAATTCACCACGAGAACACAGTGGAGTCACCAGGTGAATAACCAAATAGTTTGTGTATGGCCCTTGTCACCTTCAAGAATGAGACCTATATTCATAAAACCCAGGGAAATATCTTGAACCTTTGTTTCCCCAGCAACCGCACTAATCTGATGTTTTTCCTTGAGATGTTCATGGTTGTTTAGGAAATATGTCAAGGCATATGAAAACCTACTTTAGGCCACAAGTTGGCTCTTGGACCATAGGGGGGTCATGTTATAAAAGTGGGTGTGCGTGTTTAACCATAGACAATATAGAAATATTGTCACCCAACCATAGGCACAAATGCCACCCCCGAGCACCTTAACCTTGACATAGAATAATTTTGGTAGCAAATTAATATCCAACCAAGGCTAATGCACAAAGCAAAGATAACCAAGACTGATCAAAAAGTCCAACCTAGAAAGACCGAAATTACAGGTTTGCAGTAACTACAACTACAGCTACAGCTACCCTCCAGACTTGCGCACTAAATTTTTGTAGTACGCACTACTGAATTTTTGCAGTTGTGAGCTGTGTCTTTCAAATGAGATCTGGCGTCCTGTATTTATACTACTCCTCATATGTATGGGCTAACTTCTCATTATAGAGGCTAAAAATCAATATTAAATATTTCCTTTAGCCAACTTGTCTTCTAGGGTTATGTCCAATGCTTTAGGGTTTCTTCTTGCTTCCCGGAATATTCTATTCTTGTCAGGGTTACACGTGGAGGTTAATACCTCCCGCAGCTACCATAATATCAACACTCCCTCCTAGCTATGGAGGTATTGAAAGCAATGGTCTTGAGAACAAACATACCATTCAACTGCCAACATCATCGTAGCCACACAGGCTATCTCATGATTAGATCATGAGCACCATCATCACTATCAGTATCATATGATATCATCAACTGCATCATCTCTCGAATCCATACTCTATCTGAGTAATCAATCATGATGTTGAATAAGTCACTCACTCCACAAAGTGATACAAGAACCATTCTTCTAATCTGGACATATGTCCTAGAAGAATAACTATTCCAACAGATGTTGGAAGCCACACCATGGGCTACAAAGACTATTCTTCTAATCCAAACATATCTCCTAGAAGAATAAATTTCCTAGACTATTTTCCATCTGGAGAATGTATTTCCACCAACACAATGACAATTCATCTAGCTGATAATCATTTCCAACACTATTGATAGTCTACATGGAAATCAGAACAATTCCATTCAATAGAACAAAATTGTGTCTATCCATAGTAGTACACAACTACTATCCAGTGGTACACAACCACACCAAGTAGCACATGGCTACTTAATGAGTGACACATAATCACAACCAATGGAACACATCCATCATAGTAGCATACATCTATTGTCCAGAGATATACAGTCTCCATAGAAATCATATCATCTGATATCAACCTGCATAAAACAATATCAAGTTATAAACCGACTCATCTGAGCCATTATTCCACTCACGTCTGTGATATCTGGAAGAGAATATTCCCTCATAAGGTAAAACATCATCCATGGGATATATGGACTATTCTTCTCAAGCATAGAAGAATAATTGTCCATGATTTATGAGCCTGGACCATTCACCTAACTGGGCCATTCCTCCAGCACTAATCATGGGGCAACCTGGAGAGAATGATTCTGCCCTAGGTAATTCTTGTCCCTGATTGATAAACTTGGACCATTCACCTAACTGGGCCATTCCTCCGGCACTAATCATAGTGAAACCTGGATAGAATGAGTTTTCCCTAGGGAATGATTGTCCTGCACCAACCTCCAAAACGAACCATTCTTCGAAACTGCTCACAATTATGAACTTCAAAAGAATGATTGGCGGACCATTCTACTTGACTGCTACTCAGAGTGACTACCAAGAAGAATGGTTGTCCTATACCATTCCCCCACACTGGCCACAAGGGGAATCATTGTCTATGGTACATCAGCAATCTATCGGACCATTTTCATTATGAAAATGATTGTCCGAACTGAAAAATGCTTGTCTGTCAGAAATCTCAAACCACTTTCCAAACTGGAAAGGAACTGCTCATCCTCGACCATTTTTCAAACTGAAAAATTATTGTCCATAAATCAATAACATATAAGTTCTCCCTCCCAACCTGGGAGTAATCTCTTCCTTTTTCAATAAGGAATTTGTTTCCACGAGCCCCAACTTGTTTCTTGAGTATGCAAACTTTTCATTTTGGGCAGAGACTTTACAAAAATATATGTTATCTGCTCAACTGTGGAGATATATTGGAGAACCACTTCTCTTTTCTGGACTTCATCACGGAGAATATAATGCTTGATCTCAATGTATTTTGGTCTGTCATGGAACACTGGTTTTCTCTGAAGGCTTCATATAGCTCTGATCATTACAATATATCATGGTTGAATTTAGCACTTTTGTTTCCTGCTAGCTCATAACATCATGGCAAGCCTCAAACCGAAACATATCCAAGTAGCACTTATTTTTTCATCATGAGAATTTCCATGGATTAGCAATCCAGCATCCCAGACTTCTGAGTAACTATTCTGATACACCATCTATGTCATAGAAAGTTTTCACCACCCTTCTGTTGTATATGAGATACTCTTCATCAGGTTGTTTGAATCCATACAAGGTCTTCTTATATCTGCATACATGAGTATCTTTCTAGTATAAGCTTCTTTCTCACTTTCTTTATTGGGAAGAACAGTCTTTTACATGTAAATTCCAATCCATGAATACTACAAGAGGTATATCTAGTTTACTAGAACAAGTTGTTGTCATAGTCTTCTCCCTCCTTCTAGAAGAATGTCTGAATCTTGCAATGCCTCCATTCATAATTCTTTTTCACATTTTCTTACATACATTGTTCTTTATCATGACTTCCATTTATTTTTCTTGATTGATTCTTAGTGGGTTCAAACCAATCTGGTAGTCTTGTGATTCTCGATATAATAACTGGTTGTTCTTGTTTTTCTTTCTTTCTTTGAATCTTCATGTTCTTCCTCATGTCTCCCTTTAGCTCTTAGGTCCATGGGGTCTTCTATGTCCCTGAAGACTCCAGCTTCTTCCTTTCATCATAGCATCATGGATGTATATGGACAACTGAGGATACTTTAAGCCTTCTTTTTGAAGAAGACTTCTTCTAGAGTCAAACTGAACACGTGTTACGCATCATGGCTGCTACTTTCAATTGGAACATGGACAGATACTTCATAATCCTCAATGGACCATATCATTTAGTATTAGCTCCCTCCTAATCATTTCTTCATGCATGAATGCATGCTCTTATTTTGGAATTCTGTAATCAACTCCCTCCATCTAAGAGATTCCACGCTTCTTTCTACATCCTTATTGCCTTCTGCAAAGTGTCACAAGTCTTTTTCTAATTTCCTCTTGATTGCTGACTTATTTCTGTTTTGATTTCTTATGTGCTTCTTCAAGTTTGATTCTGATTTCGGCTTATCTTGCAGTTGTTACTTATGTAATAGCTTCCAAGGGAATTGTTACCAAATATTGTCAACATACTTCATCTTTTCATGTGTATTTCTTGACTTGTAGTCATCGTGATAGCAATCCTTATCCTTTTATTCTTCCATAGGTATTGTTTCCCTTGAACATATTTTCTTCTAACAAATAGATATACATGATGTGTACATGAACTATGTAAACATGGTATATACAAGAGATTTGAAGCATATTGTTACCTTGAATTAGAAGAAGAAGTATGTTTTATCCTTCTTGACTTTCTTTGAGGGTTCCCTTTCTTCAGCAACTATTGCTCCGTATGTTTCCTTAATTTTTTGTAACTAGGGACAGTGGTTCCTGTAGTGACCATATTTTCGACAGTTGAAGCATTGTATCTTTGACATATCCTTTTCTTGATTTGGTTTCTTCCTTGAGCAAAAATTCTTCTTATTCCTGAAATTCTTAAACTTTGTTGTGAAAGCTTGATCATCGTATTTCTTTTGGGATTTCTATTTTGTGTTAATCCTTGATTCTTCTTGTGCACAACAAGTCCAAATTTCTTCAAATGTGGGATACTCCTTTCTTGTGTTCATGCTTGCGGAAAATGCATCCCATGTCTCGGGAAGACCATTGAGTACTATATTTACCAGTTCCTTCTCTGAAATGATTTCTTCAATAGCCTGTAGTTGATCTCTTAACTGAGAGATTCTCACAAGGTATGATGTTATGTTGTCATCATCATTCATTTTCATGTCACAGAGATCATTCTTTAGACTCATTAGTTTTCCAATGTTTCTAACTGAGAAGAGGTTAGTTAGGGCATCGTACATCTTCTTAGATGAGTCAAGATGAGAGATGTAGGGTATCAAGTGGCCTTTTACAGAGTCCATTATGATACTCATGGAATTGATGTCATTGTCTTTGAACTTCTCCATAACTGCAACATTATGAGGTTCCTTCTCTTTTCCTTCTTCAAACATGATTATGGTAGGTGAAAGAAAATGAGGAGATGTAGTGAACCTCAAGACTCGAGGCAGTGAAGGAATGACCATTGAGGAATGCATAGCCACCTATTGTTCCTCGGATACTCAAAAAGTGGAAATTTAATTCCCAATACGGAGCATAGAGAGTCTAAGCTTAAAAATCATCTCATGCACCATCGCACAAATTATAGGATCATCATCTCTTCACTAAGCATCTTGGGCACTAATGTTTAATGGATTAGAGTGCTTGAGACCAACAATATTCGATTCGAGATCTTCACTATTTATGTGTATGAAGACTCAGCTTACATAATACAAGCTGGGGAGGATGAAGAACTTTGGGTATGGAAGCATTCTATACACTTTCTTTTTCAAGAGAGTTTTAGCTATTAGTCCAAGAGTGTATGTATGTCCAAAGAGGGTCAGAGAACCATGTGTGTCTTGTTGAAAAAAAAGGATGTTGTGGTTGGGAGGCAGGCGATTGACTAGCCCTTATGAAGATGACTTCATTCATTGGTGGTCACTGACGAGTGCCTAAATTGGCATATTTTTAGTACCCATTTAGTACTTTTTTCCTTACCATTTTTCCATTGTTCACTCTCTTTTGATATCTTCCTCATCCAGTTTGTCTTACTTTTTTACATATGTATGAATCTTCTCATGTATGCCATGTTTATGTTATTCATAAATATTCTTAAGGAAAATTGTTACCTTCTTGTACTAGCAATGCTATACAGGAGAAATTATAGTGGTTGCAACTCCCTGTAGGAGTTGCAACTCTGAGCATGACACATTTATTTCAAATCTGATCATGACACAATTGTTGCAAATCTGAATGTGGCCCATGTTGTTGTAACTCCAAGACAAAGTCTGCCAACACATCAATCAGTGTTACAGTCGTTCATCAGAGATCGCTTCTCATATAGAAAGATGACAAAAGGTAAGTGGACAACCGAAAGAGAGATTAGTTCGTCTAGGAACTTTCACCCAGTTGATCCAAGTCAACATATGCCTGCTCTTTTCTAAAATTTGGCAATATCAATGTAAATGGATGAATATCCTAATTCTCATGGTTGTCCATATGTCTCCTTGTTTTATTTAGACATTGAATGTATTGTATAAAAACCCCATCTTTCCTTGAGCTTGGATAATGATTCTAGTGATAGCATATGGTTGTATTGTAAAACTTAAGACTTCAGAAATATAATTTCCTTTTCTCCTCTTGTTCGCATGATGATGTTTTGAGTGTTTGTGTGATTCTGATTTTGTAGCCCGGTGTCTTGTCTAAGGGGGTAGGGGCCCCTCCATATTCAGGTACTACATGTACATTAAGAGTAGGATTAGCATTTCATTGTTGTTCATTTAATTCTGTAGTTATTTTATCTCTTTATATTTCTACAATTCCATACTTTGTAAATAGTTAATTGTAATTCTGGTGTGGTTGATATTTAGTTTCTTTGTGTTGTGGATTTTACAATCATAAGTTGCAACTTGGTGTTGATTCGATCTATGTAAGTTTGTAATCACGGACATTGTTGCAACTCTCATTGTTGCAATTCTTGTTGTTGCAATTTGCATTGTTGTAACTTTCATGTTGCAACTCCGCTTGCAACTTTACTTTATTTTGCTTTCTTTCATATTTGTGAACAGCTTTGTTCTTCAGCTGATTGGGATTGATATTCTATTGAATTTACAAATTTTCATTCAATGTACAAACACATAATTGTTACAGCAAGTCAATATTATCATCATATTTGAGCAAGTCACCATTAGATATTAGCATAACCTTCATTTTCGCAAAGAGTGAATTACTTTTCTGCAATGTGATTTCCTTTCCGCAAGAGTGATTTGTTTTCCGCAAGAGTGATTTACATTCTGCAAGTGTTATTTATTTTCCGCAAGTGTGATTTACCTTCCGCAAAGTGTGATTTCATTTTCCTTCAAGTGTGACATTTATTTTCCTGCAATTCAAGAAATGGTGTAGATTGGCGACTTAATTGAGCATCTTAAAATCTCGATTTGTGACATTAAAAGTACTACAACTCCATAAAAATTACAGCACTACCCTTTCATATATAGTGCACGACAGTTCATAAGTGGGATACGACCTCGGATTGATAATTAAATGTACAAATCTTCAATTTCTTACTAAATTAATTAGGAAGTAATTGAAAAATTCGACAATTGCGACAGGTGATAGCTATCGACGACTATCCCTATGAAGGGATAAATTACACCAGGAACCCAGACATGTTAGTACCTCCCAACGTTGCACTAGGAGAGATAGGTAACAAAAAATTTTAAGTCTTTGTGTTATATAATTTGTATGTATTTCATTCAAGAAATAACTCAAGAGGAAAACCAAAAAGAACATATTTTTGACGGGGATCATGACTTGAAAAAAAAAATTGAATGCCCAGATATTGGACCAGTACAACTAGCCGGATACCCCTAGGGAAGAGGTGAATACCATCCCAAAAGGGATGCAGATAGAGTGCTGCAAAATTTTCAAAGGAACCTAGACAGAGTTACCCACCAAATCCTGATGGTACAGATCGAGGATCTCCCGGACCAGATGCAGCGTGAGGTCGTCGAAGTACCATGGCCTTGGGTTTGACTCTTCCAACGTGTAGCCAATGTTATAGTGTGTTACCATGAGGCATACATAGGGGTAGCACCCTTA
>JZKD02S0168248.1:53491-83703 GCA_000966675.3 Picea glauca
TTGGGTAAATGGAATAATTTGGCACCAGGATATTGTGATCTTTTAATATTTTTGATAGATCGGTGTTGTTTCTTACTAATGTATGTGATTTTTCACGATGTTCTTTATGTACCATTTTTAAGAAAAATGTGTCTTATCCCAACCGTGTGTTGTTTTACATTTTTATATAGATGAATGACACCAAGGAATTTTACATTGGGTCCGTTACGATTGTTGGTATTAAGTAGTAGAACTTACAAAATATATTCATCCACTAGGTCAACATCCATTGGCAACATTACTCAAAAGAAGACAATACATGGGAATTAGAATAAAAAACAAGGAAGCTCTATCCTTATTTGCTTAATGACGACCAACTTTGGGATTATAACACCTCTAATGCATGAAATTTGTTTTTTTAATATTTCATTGAGGATTTTATTATTATCAATACTTAATTTTTTACGATGAACGATATGATGTTTGGTGAAGATATGATGTTTTGGAGTCATTAGCTCTTTGGGGATTAATTTAATTCATGTTGAATGATGAGTATTTCCTTAACAATTCATTTCCTTTCATAATGAAGTATGGTTCATGTTTCATGTATACTATCATGTCTTTGGGAAGCTAAATTTTGTTTAGGTTACATAATAATTAAGTTATATAAATCACATCTAAAGGATGGGGTTGTTGTTCAATGAAGATGGCATACCCATTGAGCATGGGAAGGGGGAAAGTTTAAATTTCATCTTAAATTGATCCATGGTAAAAATCCTTGGAGGGATGAGTTGTATTTTACTGTTTACCCATTTTGTTATGCTTGTATTTCTACTCCTAAGACTAATTTCACCCCAAGTTTATTTAGGTAGCAGGAAAGGGAAGGCTAAGGGACATTTTTGTGAGGGAGCTTCTATCTTGAGAGAGGTTAGAAGAGATATGATTTCCTTGTGTGGGGGGATAACGTTTTTTTGGTGGTTCATTGAGAATTCCTACCTTGAGAATGGGAATCTATTTTATTGTGAATTAATGAGAGTAGTTTGGTAATTTCTCTATCTTAGACTATATGGGTAAATGAATTTGGGAGTATACTTGACTAACCGGGGGTGCTAATGCTCATTGAGCATGGAAAAAAATTTCTTTGGGGCCCATGGGATGCCATCTTTTGAGAATGGTACTTGATCACCCAAGGGTATTCATAAGGACCTAGAGTGGTTAGTAAAGTCCTTACAGAGGAAATCCATAGCTAGAGGTGGTACTTGATCAACCAAAAGTATTCATTTGGAGCTAGAGTGGATGTTCCTACACACCATAACCTTAAAGGATATGAGGGTGGTGAAATTCCAAGGGTGTCTCCACCACACAATGCTTGATTAGTTGGGTTTCTAATCCTTCATTTGGTCTATTGGAAAGAGTGAGTGACTTTTTTTAGTACTTAGTGTTTTATCCTATACCCTCATTAAGCTTAAGCCTTGATCAAGGGGCAACACCTATTCCCAAGTGCTTTCATTAGTTGGATGGAAAGTATTCCTTTAAGTGTGATTTACCCCTTATTGGGAAGCTACGTGTGGAGCATTGGTTTGTACTAAAGGTTGGTCATCAAAAAGGCTAAGGATTGCAAGTACTTTCATGTTCTAATTCTTATACTTTTATTGAAGATTGTTGATTTAATTGATTTCTTAGGCATGGTTGATTCAATTTATTTCTTAGATATGATTGAGTTACTTGATTGATTGAAGGAAACAAAAAAAAATTATATGCCTTAGCAAGTAACACCCTACTAGCAAACTATGCTAGGTAGGGCTATTATAATAATATTCTTTTATAGAAGGTTTATAGTTGAGAGAGACAAGGGAGAAAGAATGAATACTTGAAATATCTCTCATATCCAATCCATGGTGAGGGTTCAACTTTCCATGATATTGAACCCATAATTCATCTCTGCAATCAAATAGAGAGAGAAACAAAATGAATGTATTTGAAAGGTGTATTTGAAAAGATTGAATGCACGCTAGTTTAAAATGATGATGATATGCTAGTTTCTCGTACTTCCAAAGAGTTAGGGGTGGTAACTTCTTGCAGAGTTATCAAAGCCATAAAATTACCCTTGATCACGGGTCTCAATTGGTAGTGCATATATGGTGTTCTTTATTCATACATCATTGCAAACGACATAAAATTTCATTCTTTTATTAATAACCTTAATAAAGTGCCTCCATTGGTGGACTTAATTGGGGAAGGGCCTTAGTTGGAAGCCTCCAATAAAACAACAATTTGTTTATTTTAAACATTTTCAAACATTTGACTTACTCTATAACGATAATTCAAACCAAATTTTATTCTTTTTTAAATTTGTTTAATTACCATATACAAACTCTCAACATAGGTACTAGTAGATATCTCCTTCCATACACTATATTATTCCAAGTTAAAAACTATAATAATAACAAATATAAATTCACAAATATTGTAGTTCACAACATAATATATTTAAGAAATGTAAAACCATCATTAACATAGATACTAGAGATCTCTTGCCATCCAAGATATTATTTCAAGGAAAAACAATAGATAAAGTAGATATGAACTCACAAAAATTATAGTAAGATAAAAGTATCATTTATTAAAATATAAATTAAAAGTTTTTTCTAATTAATGATGATAAAAATCATTAAAATGAACTTTAATCTATTAAATTTTAAAAATTATTTAATTGATTTAAAATTGTATTTCTATATTAGAAAAATTTGATATTAGAAAAGTTTGATAAAAAACTCACATGTAACAACAATTTTAAAGTTTATGATCTAGTGTATAAACTTTTCTTTAATTTTATTATTTCATTTTATAGATATGCAATGCTAATAATATAAATAAACTATTTTTAAGTATATTTCAATCAACATTAATTATATTTAAAAATAATAATAAGGAAAAATATAAATTTATTTTAACCAAAAAATTATTAAATAAAAAAAATTAAAAATTATTTTTAATATATTTATAACATTAAAACTAAAATAAATTTACATTAATTTATTTATTCTTATAATCCATTTTTTTAAGAAAATTGAACAATTATAAACATTTTGTGTGTTAAGCCTTATTAACTTTCTCTTAGGTTATTAGGTTAGATATGACCTAACTGAGAAAAGCGTTATCATTTCTGACAACATAAAGAGGAAATAACTATTTAGTATTTATTTTTTTTTTGAAAAAAGAACGAGTAAATAATAGATTACAAACTTTTCTAACAAACAGACAAGAGGAGAAAGAAGAAAAACCTTCCTCGTCTGGCAGGCTCAAGCCTCAGTTTTAAGTTTCGTGAAAATTAGTATTTTAAGGACAACCCGAGAACACCGAAAACTTAGACAGTAACCCTAAGCAGTTGTAGATTATGGAACCACTAAAACGTTTCATTTTCCGCAATCTTGGTTGGAATATAGTGAAAAAATGTAATCCGCTTAATTAATTAATTTTATTGTTTGAATTGTAATATTGGCAATTTTGATTGACTCAAAAGTCATCAAAAGTCATGAATATATTATAATTTTGAAATGTTAAAATAGTGGAAAATAATATTACAATTTGAACTGATTAATGCATTTAAATTGCAATTTTGGTAATTTAGATTGATTCAAAATCCATGAATGCAAAGTCATGAATCATATTAAGATTATAATTAAATGTTCAAAGAACCGATTTAAAAATAGTACATTTTTATTTAATAATTTTTTTTTTTTGGTAAGTAAGAGTTATATAAAAATGTTTCAAAAAATCAGAGTTATAATATTATCAAGAATTCCAGTGTAATAACTGAATTTTTTCGAAGGGAAACCTTTAGCCAACCAGTGAGAGTAAAGCTAATTGTCTTAAGCTATCAGTTTGAGAATGACAAAACTTAAACATAAAAACTATAGTCTCCAGAAAACAACATATCAAACATGGTCATGGGCTCCATGAGGCAAAAGAAAATCAGACAGTTGGCTAAGCTAACATAAAGACACGTGTTAGTCATGCGGTTGGCTTGTAGCAAGGCCACGCGAACTGGGAAGTGGCGAAGGTCGTTGGGTTCACAACTTCCTCTTCAACGATTGTCCCTCCCATCTCCATGTGCTCGTGCATGGCAGCGCCCGTGTCAACGTCGCCTCCCACCCTTTTTGCTTCGGTCCATGTACCCCCCTCCTCCATGGCCTCGTGCATGGTCGTTCTTGTGTCGATGTCGCCTCCAAGCCCTTCCTCTTCGACAAGTGTCCCTCTCTCTTCCATGGGCACGTGCATGGAAATGCCCGAATTGTCTTCACCGCCAACCCCTGTAGCTTCTGCTCCTCCATCCCCCGAGTTGTCTCTATTTCCTCCCTTTGCGGCTTCGCCTGCTCCTGGTGTCGAGTGGAAAGCCCCCTGCAGAGTGGAGAGCATTTGCAGGGGCGCTGAGGCCTTTCCGTCCATGATTTCCAATCGAAATTGAAGGTCGTCCAGGCCTTGTCGCAGTTCAAATACTATACCTTGCTGGATAACAAGGTTGTCCTGCAATTGTGAGTCTAGTACTGAATCTGAGAAGGAATGATGCCCTGGTTGTGGTCCCAGGAGATTTGGTGGCGCTCCTAGGTGAGGCCGATTGGATGGGTTCTCTTGTTGGATTGGTGCACTCGTCGGTGAATTGGGTGGGACTGCAAGAAACGACAATGAGGAGGAGGCCAAATCAAAATAAGGCCCCGGGTTGAAACTCGAGGAATTTTCAGAGAGGGCAAGCCATTCCAGCCGGCTTGCAAAGGGTGAGGAGAGGAACATGAGGTCAATGGGACTTTGTCGAGACTGTGACTAAGAAGAGTGCAAGGAAGACGAAGTCGATGATGAGTTAGGGGGTGGTGTAAGCGGGGGTCTGAGAACCACTCGCGGTCGGCTAGGCTGCCAGGCCGAGTCATGCTTTGATTTTCCCCTTTGCCTTGGCATTCCGGCGGCATTGAGGGTAAATGCAAGCGCAAGGAGGAAGCACATGTAATGAAGGTGTAGCTGAAAGTGATGCAGGTTGCATTGGTCTCAATGTTGGAAGGGAACCTTTGCAAATGCATCTGGTAGGAGTCATGGCGTCGAGGTTGTTGAAGGAGGCAAAGGCGCACGAGCAGAGTAAATTCGAATTCATGGCTCTGTGCCATCGAAAAGACAACGAGTTGAGGCTAGGTGCACTGAGAGTAATGATGCCTAGGCCTATGCGAGTAGGGCTTAAATGCATGAGGGTGGCAGGATGGTGTACCGCTTGACGCCCCCTCCTGGTGACATTTGTCCCGAACCGGCACCCCATTAGGGGACAATTTCATTTAATAATTTTGGACAAGATCCTCTAATGATTATAATTTTGAAAATTTCAGATAACAGATTGAAGAATATTGCAATTTCAACTTCCACATTTGGCCAAAATCCGCCTTGAAACGAATCCGAAAATGAGGTCATGAAGTTGAAGATTAATCCGGGTTTAAATTGTAATTTTGGCAGTTTAGATTGCTTCAAAAACCATAAATCAAAAAACCATAAATCATGTTAATATTACAATTTTGAAGTGTTCAAATAGCAGATTTAAAAATATTACAACAACTAATAGATTTGGACAAAATCCTCTGGAAAACGATTGATTGCAATTTTGAAATGTTCACTACTAACTCCTCTGTCGACAATTTTGAAATGTTCACTACTAACTCCTTTGTAGACAATTTTGAAATGTTCACTACTAAGAGTTTTGACCGCTCATCTGCACTCTGGTCTAAACTCCAATTGACTTGACTGTTAAAAAAAAAGAGTATTGTCCAAACACAAAATTGGCCAATGACGATGGCGGACGGCTGCTGAAGCAAGTAATAAATAAGACCGTTTTAATGGTGTCGAAATAGATATCGCAATTGCAGGAAATCTTCTGTGAGTTCTATTCTGAGCTAAGACCATTATAGCTGGTTAGCCTATCTGTTAGAAAAAAATGGCAGAGATAATCAGTAATTTCAATATCACCTCTGCTCTTCTTCTTCTGCTTCTCCTTCTTCTTCCCCATCCTAATTTATGCCACAACGCTCTTGAAGAGTCACAATGTCGATTCCTGGACACTGATATGTCCAATAATTTTGTCAAGGGGGGCGATGGAGTTGGAATTCCGTTTATGAAAAGCTCATGTGGTCGTTGCGGTAACAGAAGAACGTCAATTTCTCCAAAGCGCGTGAACCCTCTGGTTGTCGCAGTAGCCAGCGTTGGGCTCTTTGGAATTACTGTGGCAGTGTTTGCTTATCTCTTTTTGAAATCCATAAACGTTTCAGAGCTGCTGCACATGATGTCCATCGGACGTCATATGAGTCGGCTGGTTTACAGCCTTGACGGCTTTGGCGAATACGATGGCATCATGTCACGACGGAGGATTCGAGCCAGCCGGAACCACGAGGTCAAGGCCTGTTAGGTTGTCTCTGGTGTTCTACATGCAAGAATAATTAATTCATGAACAGTTATGAAGTTTTGTTGAATCCGCAGATATATATTTGATAAGATAGCGCTGTTTAATAACAGTGGTAATAGGTTATGCATATAAATCCCTACTGGGTTCTTCACTTTCCGTGTGTTTACTGGGCTTCTATATTGCTGGCCAAATGTCACTGTAAATCCATCGTTCAATGTTGTGATTTAGTTTTTTACAGTTTAAGCCTGATCTAATTCAGATTTCAGATTTCATAGTTTTTTACAGTTTAAGCCTGATCTAAGTCAGATTTCATAGTTTGATTAACTCATATGCTTTCACCTCAATTTCATTTAAATTAAATTTCCTAAATTTGAAGGGAATATAATAAGCTTCCTTTGTTGGTTTACATTGCCTAATATCAATAGAATCAGATGTCTGCCTACTCTTCCTAACCACAAATTCTGATGCTTCTTCCATGATCTCCGAGAGGATTAGAGTAGGGCTAATTAAATCTCTTATGCTCTTATACATTGATACATTGCAATGTATAAGAATGAATAATTTATCTTATTCACAAATTATTCATTCACAAATTCACATCGGTTGTTTATGTGGAACATTCGCGTACTCACCTTTATGGTGTAAGGGATGAGTATTATCAAACAACATAACTTCTCCCTTATGATATCCTTGCTAATTTCCTTATACCGGATGCTTATAACACGATGTATTTATATTGACATACAAAGATTTAGGTTAAGGGCATGCAGGCTTAAAGGAGCAAATTGAGAGAAACATTTACTTTTCATTAATCTCCACTAAGGGTGGCCCATATTAGAATGAATGATCGCTTGTCCAGTTCCATCTTTGAGACTATAACCTACACCAATATCATTATATAGGAGATAGGGATTTTGGTTTTGAAGAGATGCATGTGTATTGCTTAAATATTTGAATATATGGAATTCATGCTAAACCTTAAGCCCAAGAGATCAACGGAGAAGTAAATCCAGACAACACAGATCTCAATTCTGATGAAACATCATGGAGGAATGATAACTTTCATGTCTTTATTGGCATTCAATTTGGAAATAAACTTTTAAAACCTAAGGCTTGAAATTACCGGATCCATGTCAAGGAATTGAGGGGGACCAAAGAAAACCGCATGTACGTGTACTTGTCCCCTATTTGTCTGTGGACTTGAGTGTTGCGGGATTGCGATACTATTTGGTATGAATGTCTTTAACATCCCTACAACTTGCAAGACATAGATCTGTAGGCTTTACCCTTTGTGGAGACGTCATGGTAATGGTTTGTAATTCATTCATGTAGTCCAGAGGCCATGCAGGCCCTACCTTTCCAAACTCTCCCAAGAGGAAACTGAAATTACTAGAATCATTGTCCTCTTTGCAGTCTCACACTACTATGCCTTATTGTTGCAACCCAGCAGTGTGCAACTTTGTAGTCTGTAGACGTAAACCATGCAAAGTTAGTATTGCAAGCCTAAATATTGTTGATCTTATCTTCGAATTACTAATCCCTTAATCAATTCCACAAAACCATCAGGTCCTCACCTCGCTAGATACTATGTTATGAGGTAAGTAAAACATCCCTCAAAATTGTTTCTGCGCCACACAAGCTTGTTTGCAGTGTAACTGTGGTTGTGTCTTGCAAACTCTCCCTTTACCAATATCCATGGTCAAATATTTTCAAATGCAAAGGCCATTAAGTTGGTACGTCATTCTTCAGTCATGATCAAACCAAAAGAAACCAATTATCCAGGCAATAAAAGGAAGTATACAGGGTATACAATAGAGTGTCATAAATGAATCTCAAATCACATTTAACTTAAAGGATTCATGTGCTTTTATTTTAAAACTAATAACTATTTTTTCCTTTCAAGATTAAAAAAGAACAATATGGTGAATCCAGAGGGAGGCGAAAGCTATTAATTATTTATAGTGTTGAACAAATGTTGATCTAACCTAAGATGATTGGAAAAAAAATAGAGATTACAAACTATGACAATAGATATGCTAATAATGGCTGAGATATTTTTTATTAAAGTAAATAATACAAGATTTGGTATTAGAAGATCATATCATCCCTAGAAAATTAATGAAAGGATAAGGCAAATCATCCACTCCAACAAGAAATTCAAATTTTATTGTGACAAATTTTCTTCCCTCTCATCATATATTATTCAGAAACCTCACTAGAAGGATTTAAAAGAACATACATGAGAGAAGAAAAGTTTCATTTATCAATAAGGAGTGATTAAGCATGAGTTTATATGGCTGCAACGCTCATAGAAGTAGATCCCTTCTCATGGTCAGGATTCAAGAATGCTAGGCACAATAGGATATTCACTTGTTTCCACAAACATTAGATTACATGTTCTCTGATAGTGTAGGCAGGCCCTATTCAGAGAGATGGTAGTAATACACATCCTAAGATTCAAAAATGCTAGGCACAATAGGATCTTCACTTGTTTTCATAAACATTAGATTACATGTTCTCTGATAGTGTAGGCCCTACTTTGAGAGATGACAGTAATACACATCCTAACCTAAGATCCATACTTTTCAAAACTAATACCCTAGTTTTGACCATGTTACAGGGACTATTAAATATAATGTAACCTCAACAGTCTGACTATACACTGCCAGCTGTACTATCATTTCTTGATTTGCTTGAGCCTATTTAGCTCAACTATTTTCCCTTTGCTCATGTACTCTTTTACTTACATTCCTAATATACTGAATTCTATTTCTACTCTACTCTTGCTCTGTATTATCTGCTTCTCACTTTATCATGGTATTAGAGCTTCAACAGTAAGCCTCTTCACACAGTCTGGAGAGCAACCCGATCCTCAACAGCGCAGAGATTACACTGTGAACGAGAGCATAGGACGCGAGATTCTTCACAAGGCCTGGAGAGAAATCCGTAGTCCACCATCCACTCAAGAGATCGTCGCAGAAAGCATGCACGAGGAAGTAGAGCTCAATACACTCAAAATATTGAGGAGTCAGAGCTGCAGAAGGCATAATCGTTTAAAGATCTCGTGAAATTCCTTCAAATTTGTGAAAGATTGCTGCAGAAGGCAGAAACGTTTAAAGAATTCGGGAAATCTTCACAAACTCGTGAAAGATTTAAAGAATTTGTGAAAGTATTTCAATTCGTGAAAGATTCACGAATTTCTTACTTCAGGAGAAAATCTTTGCAAGAACAGCAAAGAACATGATAAAGAAGCCAAGAATAGACAGACACACTCATAAGATCGATCTTGCTAACAGATCTAAGGCGTGAATCGAGTTCAAAAAGGATGAGGAGCGTGCAGAAAAGAAATAATATTTTCAGCCGTCAGATTTAGCACAGAGGACCGACAACCATTGGATCAGTGAGAAAGTGCATGAGGTTTAGTCCTTTGGAGTGCACAGGAGAAAAGACGATTCACGAAATTCTGAAATCGCGGTCGAATTTTGGCATTTCGGATATCGGGTATCAGAGGCGGAAGAGTCATTGACACAAGAAGTCCCGGGATAGGAAGTCCCGAAATGCCGAAGGACACGTGGCAAGTGATCAAGATATCGGGAGATTCCCGAAGAGAGGTTGGAGGCCATTTCAGCATTCTGGGTACCAGGGATGCAAAGGAAAAGAATTAGGGATTCTTGACTCACGAAGTCCCAAAAGGATCATGAGGCGTCCATCTTGGAGGACATGTGTCGAAGATCTATATCTACTGGGAATTTGGGCACTGGGAGATCAAGAAGGGAGGAGTTGTGAGACAAGAAGTCCCAACTCCCGAAATCACGAAAGAAGAAGTCGCGATTGAACGAGTAAAGGAGATTTCGGCATTTCGCACACCGGGAATGCAAAGGGTAAGAGTTCGGAACTCTTGACCCACAAAATCCTGAAAGGATCTGAGTCATTGGATCAGGGGAGGCTCACAGCCGTTGATCTCCCGCAGGATTAGAGTTTCGGCATTTCTAAATTAGGTACTTCAGTATTTCGGATATTGGGAGTACGAGAAGGTAGGAATTTGAGCAACGGGATTCGCAAAATTCCAAAACGCAAATTCCCGAAAGCACAAGAGGAGTATTGTTGGGTCACGAAGACAGGGTCAGGATTTTGGCATACTGGGGTTCGACATTTCGGGAATTTCGAAGACAAGGAATCGGGGTATTTCAGCGTTGGAAACCCCGAAGTTCTGAAAGAAGGCTGTGATCACGGAGGACACAGTCACATAGACCAGAATTTCGGCATTTTCGACTCCAGGAGTTTGAAGGTCCAAGGAAGGTTGCAAATGGGGTCGCAAAGTCTCGAATCATGAAATCCCGAAAAGCGTCTGGAAGAATAAGAGCTGGGATATTTTCGACGTTTCGACATACCGGGGATCCTATAGATAGAGGAGCGAGCAACTTCACATCGCGAAGTCCTGAAACGCGAAATCACGAAAAGGAATTCGAGAAGGAAAGGTGCCAAGATATTTTAGAATTCGGCATTTCGGCCATCCATGAGATAAGAAGTCAAGCAACTCAACATTGAAAGTCCTGAAACACAAAATCCAAAAAGGCGCCAGGATATTTCGGAGTTTCGACGACCGGGAGCTAGGGAGACAAGCAATTGAAGGACTCGTATAAAGAAGTCCCGAAGTCCTAAAGGATGAAAGGTTGAAGTCGAGATTCATGAAATCTCGAATCGCGAAGTTTGGAAATCACTTCAAATTACGCGCAGGAAATAGGTAAATACAAATTTTTCGCATGATTCTTTTTCTCTTTCGGTTTTGATAAAATTCTTTAAAGATGGCCACGTCTAGCAATTTAGGACCAACTCAAGGTCCGATTCTTCTTGGAAAGAATTGTGAGCTTTGGTCTCTTTGCATGAGATCTTTCTTGCAAGCACAAGAGTGCTGGGATCCAGTGGATCTTGGATATGTGGAACCAGATCCAGCAGACCTTGCCACCATGACAAACCAACAGAGAATTGCTTAGACAACTCAGAGGAATAGAGAGAATAAAACAAAATTCTGGATTCAAAATTCAGTGGATGACTCGATTTTCTCAAAAATCACAGGCGCTGGTACTTCAAAACAGGCCTGGGACATCCTTAAATCAGCCTACCAAGGAAATGACAGGGTCAAAACAGTCAAACTGCAGACCTTGAGGACACAATTCGAGACTCTAAGAATGACAGAGTCTGAAAATGTGGATCAGTTTATGACCAGAGTCATGCGCATCATGAACCAGATCATATTGACTGGTGAAGCCATCACTGATTAACGCATTGTTGAGAAAGTCCTCAGAAGTTTACCAACGAAATTCAAAATGGTCATTACAACAATCCTTGAATCCAAGGATCTGTCACATTTTTCAACAGATGAACTAATCCGTTCCCTGTTGACACATGAGACCAGACTGCATCTCACAGATGAGTCAATCTCCAATTCTTTCAAAACACAATTCTCCTTTAGCAGAGGGAGAGGTAGAGGGTGAAGCAGAGGTTGCCAAGGAAGAGAGAGCAGTCCGAGTAACCCTCACTCTAGTGGAGGACACAGACAACAACACCCAAATCAACATTTCCAAGGACATAGACAACAAAATCAGAATCAGAGTTTCCAACCTCAAAGAGTCAGAGGGAGAAGATCAAATGCCAAATCAAGCATACAATGCTATTATTGCAAAAAGTATGGGCACTATGAATCTGAATGAAGGAAGAAACAAGCAGATCAGCTCTAAGGCAGAGCATATGTGTCAAATCATACGAGAGAAACCTCAGGAGGTATGTTTCTCTCATGCCACAAGTTTGACGAACAACCCAAAGATCTCTGGTTGTTGGACAGTGGATGTAGCAATCACATGAAAGGTAACAAAGATTTACTTTCATGCATTGATTCTTCAATCTCATCTGATATTACACTTGGAAATGATTCCTTAGTCAAAGTTCAAGGAAAAGGAACTGTATCTATTCTTACTAAACAAAATGTAAAGAAATACATAAACAATGTCTATCATGTTCCAGATCTGAAACATAATCTGCTAAGTGTAGGACAGCTCATTGAACATGGCTATAAGGTACTTTTTGAGGGAGCATCTTGTAGGATATATGACAAAACCCCTAGCAAAAAATTGATTTCTGAAATCCACATGACTCAGAATAGGATGTTTCCTCTTACCCTCAGAACTGCAAATCCAAACCAAACATATGCACAAAGTGCATCCATCCCCAATGAAACTATGGTTTGGCATACAAGATTTGGACATCTACCCTTTCAGAGTCTAAGTCTTCTAAAGAAGCACTCGGTGGTCAAAGGTATTCCTATCTTCAAAGAGCAAATTCCCCCATGTGAGTCTTGCATACTTGGAAAACATAAGAAAACTAGTTTTCCACAGTCCTCCACTCAAGCCAAATAACATCTCGAACTTGTTCACATTGACCTATGTGGACCAATGAAAACAAATTCCATAGGTGGTATCTTTTATTTTCTAACATTTATTGATGACTTTAGCAGGAAAATATGGATCTATTTTCTCAAACACAAGTCTGAAACTTTTGCAAAATTCAAGGAATTCAAAGCAGAAGCTGAAAAACAGAGTGGCAAATATATAAAATCTCTCAGGTCAGATGGAGGAGGAGAATAAAAATCCAATGAATTTAGAAATTTATGCAAATCACAAGGCATTATCATGCAAACAACAACCAGGTATACTCCACAACATAATGGAGTGGCTGAAAGAAAAAATCAGACAATAATGAACATGGCAAGAAGCCTACTCAAAGAGAAAAGTTTGTCAAATAATTTTTGTGCTTAAGCAGTAGCATGCTCAGCTTACCTCTTGAATAGATCTCCAACCACAAAAATAAATATGAAAGTCCCTCAAGAAGCATGGAGTGGGACAAAGCTCAATGTTGGGCACTTAAGGACATTTGAATGCATAGCATACGCTCACATACCTTCTGAATTAAGGAAGAAACTTGATGATAGAAGTGAGAAATGCATCTTCACTGGATACAATGAAACATCTAAAGCCTACAGGCTTTACAATCCAATCTCAAAGAAACTAATTCTCAACAGAGATGTAAAATTTCTGGAAAATCAATTCTGGAATGAATCAGAAAATCAACAAATGGATAGTCAAAATCCATTGCTACCCAGTTCTGAAAACACAGAAAATTCAGGACAGCAAGTACCTCAACCTTCTCTTCCAAGATTGTAGGTACAAAGACGATCTTGACTCAACTTCAAGCAAAGACTCAAGATGACTCAACTTCAAGCAGAGACTCATCCTCTGATATTCAAAATCAGAGAACTCAAAGTTTGAGAGAAATCCATCAGCAGTTGGATGACATTGAACAACACAATCTTTTTGCATTAATGTCATGTCAACCTACATCTTTTAAAGAAGAAGCTAAGGAGCCACATTGAGTTCAAGCCATGAACCAAGAGATTGACTCCATTGAGAAGAAAAAGACATGGGATCTTGTTGATTTGCCAAGACACAAGAAGAGTATTGGTGTCAAGTGGGTGTACAAAACTAAACTCAATGAAAAAGGGCAGATTGAAAAACATAAGGCAAGACTTGCTGTCAAAGGATTCTCACAACAACCAAGTACTGACTATCGTGAAACTTTTGCTCCAGTAGCAAGATTAAACACTGTAAAGACTCTATTGGCCATAACAGTCCAACACAAATGGCAAGTACACCAGATGGATTTCAAGTCATCTTTCCTGAATGGTTTCTTAGAAGAATAAGTTTATGTCGATCAACCACCTGGATTTGAAGTCCAACAGTAGCCAACCAAATTATATCAATTGAAGAAGGCCTTGTATGGCTTAAAACAAGCTCCAAGAGCTTGGTACAGTAGAATTGACACTTACCTGGTCAAAAGTGGTTTCAATAGAAGCCAAAATGAGCCAACTCTTTACTCCAAAACAGATCAGTACGGTAAAATTTTGATTGTATGTTTATATGTTGATGACATGATCTATACTGGAAATCTTGAGTTAACTAGTTTTAAACATGCCATGCAATTTGAGTTTGAGATGACAGATCTTGGTATAATGAAATATTTTTTTGGGGATTGAGGTTGATCAATCAACCAAAGGAATTTTTGTCTGTCAGAAAAAGTATGCAGTAGACATCATCAAAAGATTCTACATGGAAGAATGCAATCCAGCAGAAACCCCTATACCCCTAGGCACAAAATTGAGAAAGAAAGATGAAGGCCCTACAGTGGACCCTACCCTGTACAAAATTTTAGTAGGCAGTTTGTTGTATCTTACAACAACTAGGCTTGATATTATGTATGCACCCAGCCTTGTTTCTAGATTCATGGAATCCCCCAAAGATTCTCACTGGAAGATGACGAAATGGATTCTGAGATATATTGCAGGAACTCTTAATTTTTTCTTATGGTACACTCAATTTGATGATAATCATCTCTTTGGTTACACAGACAGTGATTTTGTCGGCAGCCTAGATGACAGGAAAAACACCACAGGGCATGTTTTTCACCTGGGCACGAACCTGATTTCATGGGCATCAAAGAAGCATCCAATTGTATCAATATCTTCTGCAGAGGCAGAGTATGTTGTTGCTACCTCAACTTCTTGTCAAGYTGTGTGGCTGAGAAGAATATTGAAAGATATGTCACATACAAAAAAGGATCCAACTCCTATCTTCTGTGACAACACCTCAGCAATTGCTCTATCCAAAAATCAYGTGTTTCACAAGAAAAGAAAACACATTGACACTCGCTTTCACTTCATCCACGAGCTAGTCAATAATGGTGATATTGCACTTCAATTATGTGGCTCTTGAGATCAGCTCGTAGATATCTTCACAAAGCCACCGGGAAAATCTGTTTTTGATTTTCAGAGACAACACTTGGGCATCATCAGTGCTGATGTTTGTAACTTTTGAGTTTAAGAGGGAGTGTTAAATATAGTGTAACCTCAACAGTTTGACCGTACACTGCCAGTTGTCCTGGCCAGCTGTACTATCATTTCTTGATTTGCTTGAGCCTATTTAGCTCAGCTATTTTCCCTTTGCTCGTGTACTCTTTTACTTACATTCCTAATATACTGAATTCTATTTCTGCTCTGCTCTTTCTCTATATTCTCTGCTTCTCACTTTATCAGGGACAAAGTAAAGGGATAATGATAAAAAACTATTCATATTCAAAAAAGATTAAGGTCGAGGGGAATGCACGTGTCTCCCTTTTAGCCGAATGAATTCTCCAAGAAACTATATGAGGACCAAAACTAATGAATAGGATTTCCTTTCATTGTTTATCATCAAGACAAAATTTTTAGGGATGATGTCCTTCATCACCAAAGATTTTCTTTCTCACCTTCCTGAGGATGTCAGAGTAGGAAGGAATATTATGTAGGAATTTAATTTGTTATTGTATGAGGGGGAAATCGAAAATGTAAAAAAAATGTGATATGGAGGAAAACTATAAAGTCAATAACTCTAACATTCATCGTTACATAAGTTAAACAATCTTTCTTACTCTATAAAATAAAGTTTCATGTAACATGTTAAAATATAAGGGTTTGGAGAACCAAAATTAGGTCATGTACATGTCAGAATGTATCCTTCTCAGTCGAATGCATTCCCAAGCAACTACACGAGGCCCAAAACTGATGAATAGGCTTTCCTTTCATTGTTTATCATCTAGACCAAATTTTTAGGGACGATGCCCTTCATCGCCAAAGATTTGCTTTCTCACCTTCTTGAGGATGTAGGATGAAGATGTCAGAGGAGGAAGGAATATTATGTACGAATTTAATATGTTATTCTATGAGGGGAAAATCGAAAATGTAAAAGAGATATGCAATATTTCTTACTCTATAAAATAAAGTCTCATGTAACATGTTAAAATACAGGGGGGTTGGATAACCGAAATTGGGTCATGTATAACTATTTATCGGGCTTGAAGGTCGATGAGAAATTTGTCTTCGTGTTATTGCGTTTCTGACATGAACTATTTCTTTGAGGAAAATTAATGGGAAGATAATTCATGATTTGTTCATACAATGGTGCACTATTGTTAATTATTTTCTACAAATATTTATAATTTTTCACTACTGCCAATTTTTATTTGTAGGAAATGATTATGAATGGGTTATGAGCTCAGTTATAGGATCATACTTATAATCATATATACACATATATATGTATGTTAATATGATTTATTTGTGTAGAACAAGAACTATTTTTGTTTTACAAATTGGATTGTATGCTTGCAATTGATTCTATTCTTGTTAGAATAGGACTGCAATAGTGCATTAAAATAGGTTTGCATAACCATATTGTAATAGATTTACATCTAGGATTTAATATAAATAGGATGAACATGCCTCTTTTGTAGAGTAATTCATATAGTGAGCGACAACCAAGCCCACATACCAGTGGAGATTTCCATACCAAATGAGAGTAGGTCTGATTAGGGCCTGCCATCGAGGAAATATCCCTCATGTCAGCATAGAGAATTTTTGCCTCGTCAACAAAATGGTGCTAGAAGGAGGGCCATATGACAAACTAATCATGTGGATTCTTCTTTGTTAATTATTATTATTATTAATGGCTCCTTCCCAAATCTGTTTATGGAGATTTATTTTTGGTTCTATACTTCGTAACACTCCAAAAAATATAATTGATCTCTTTTCTAAAATTAAATTAAATGGTGAGGGAGAGACATTTGCATCAAAACATATCGTTCAATTCTGTTTTAGTTTTTTCTCTCAGAATATAATTCATGAAGGTGTTATATGGAGGTTATCCATTCTTACTTTTGAAGGGAGGGTCAAAGGTGTGTGAGACTTTGTTGGTCACCTCTCCACACATGGGAACAACTTATGCATAAATGTTTGCATGATTTTGAGAATTATAGTTATGACACATTGTGTGAGGAAACACTTAATCTTAGGAAAGGAAAAATGAATCTTTAGTTTGATAACTTTTTCTTGCCAACACATTGGCCTCCATCCTTTCGTCACCAATGATACGCTAGAATGGAAACACTTAGATGTTTTCAACAAAAACATTCATTCATGTATTGATGATGGTAACCTTTCTAATGCCAATACATAAAGGGGTCAACCATTAACAACATTTTTCTGAAAACTTGTATGTGTCAGCATAGTTTATTTAAGGATCACCAATACACCGATAGTCACTAACCTTCCCATGTTGGTGCATGAAACATGCAACCACAACCAAATAGATATTGGTCACAGATATAATATAATATTCATTCCCATTTGTGCATGGGACCTAGCTCATAAAAAACGACACAAATATATAAAACCCCACCGAGTATTTATTCTTCACCACTGTCATGAAGGTGCATTCAAAGAGCCACCAGAAGAAATCTCCATGAGAAAATCATATAGCAATCAACCACCTCACTTCACCCATGTGTCAACATATGCCTAGAGGTAGGAAACCCACACTCACCCATGTGTCCATTCATTTTTTTCAATTTCATTTTCATTGGGGCACCAAGGAGAGTGAGTCAACCCTAAAATTACATTTCCTTTCAATTTCCCCTCTCCCTCCAACCCTTTGACCTTGTCATCATATGATTCCATACCCTCACCTCTCAATCCCTATACATCCCTGATCTCTTCCCTCTATTCATGCCCTTATTTTGTTCCCAACAGGTTAGGGATCTCCTCAAAGGCTCTATGCCCTAACCCCCCTTGAAACCCTTCGTACCAATATATCGTTCCTTAGCTGAACCTTAGCAGATGATTTTTTATGCTTCATTCAAAATGTTCCAAACTAACAATCCCATTCTTATAGGATGAGCATATAGAGGGTGGAAGACGTATCCACACTTAGCCAAACTTAGCTTCGAAAAATTGTGTGTATCCTTATCGACGAGGTTCAAATAATTGATTCCAATATTCCCTCATCTTCGTAGGCAAAGTTTAAAGCATGAACATTGATACATCTATAGCTATATATGTGAGGATTTTTTTATGTGGACCAACACATGCTTGTCTTCCTCAATGATGTTCTTTCGATGAGTTCCTATACTCTCCTCCACATTTCAAGAATGATCTTTTTTATGTTGATACATGTGTGTGTATCGATGCCAAAATTACTAACTCGCTGATTTTTCAAGAAAATTCTTAAAATTACCCAGATTCTAAAATGAGTCGGTCCATCTCTTTCTTTGTTTTTTGCCTTGTTAAAATAGTTAGAATTTGGTTCTTCTATAGGACAATGGTTGTTTCTGGTGAACTAACAATAAATATTTTTTTTGCAAATTCAAACATGTCATTCCATAAATGATCGCAAAGTGCCAACAAAGCCTCAGTTGAAGGGGCCTTTTCGAGAAGAAGCATTAAGGAGGAAGAAGTAGATACCCTGGGACCCATATACGATGATACTAAAGGGGTCATCGAAAATAAAATTCAATCAAATGGGGTCAGTAATACCATATGTTTCATCACCAAACTTTCTCCGAAGAAGAAGAAGATGGCTCTCACCTTAAGATATTTCAATACATCATAAAATCCAAGTTGTATAAGGTGGAAGAACATGCAACAAATTTTCCCTGCACAAAGGTTGTTTCATGGATAATGAGTGATGCAGGAGCATCGTAAGAAGTTAAGCGAGTATGAAGGCGGAAGACAGTTGGAAGACCACCAACGCACGTTTTGAAATATTTTTGAAACATTAATGTAATGGTTAAAGGGAAGCGTACTTACATATTGTAAATAGATCTTGAGCAATTGATCTCATCTGTAAAACATTAAGGCATTTATGAGTAGTTAATGAAAGTAGGTAGATTTAAATTCCAGATTAGACAGTTTAGGAGGTAGGAGGGAAAACTGACTATAGACACCCTCACATTTGTATCATTGTAACATTAGAGAGCATTGTATCATTGAGCATAGAGAAGAACCCATGTACAGAAGTTATGAATTAATATAGGAAGCTTTGATTTAGATTCATGGTGTTATGATGCTTTCTGTGTATACATGATGAATGGTATGCTTATGGTGGTTCATTCTCTCTATTGTGCATTTGATTTAATATTGTGTGAATGCATGATTTCATGTTGAATGTTTGAAGTCTGAGAGAGAGAGAATGAGTTTTAATTGTTTCTCTTCCTGAGTGAGAAGTTCCTGCAAGGAGTGCAGTGAAATCGTTCTCAAGGAGTGCGTTGACAGAGGTTCAGAGTTTAGCTCTGAAAGCTCAGGAGAGATACCATTGTTCTCATTCCCGCATACGTGTAGGTGAGAGACAGGAGCCATGCAAGGTGTGCACAGGCCGGTTGAAATATGAGAAATTATCAACCAAGGGGAGAGTTGAAGGACTGTTGTTGCAGAGAAGTGCACATAGTCGAGAGAATCAAATACCTAGAAGTATTTGAAGGTTGCCACAAGAAGTGTGCACAAGAGTTTTATTGAAGACTCAAGGTTGCAAAGAAAGCTCAGGAGGGTTAGTGCCTTTGAGATAAACAAAGGGGAGGTGAAACAAAGTCGCTTTATAGAAGTTAAATCCCAATGGAAGAATCTTGGTTTATTTCGCAGGAGTTATCAAGGAGCAAAGAGTGGTCGAAATTCTCTATGGGAAATTTTTGAAATCACGAGGACCATAGGATCCAGGGAAGTTGTAGGATGGTTAGAGGCAGGAGATCTTACCACTCTAGGATCTAGAATCAATGTGGACCTTTGATCGTGTTTTGCACAAGCCGTTGGATCATTTCGGCATTTTGGGGATCTAATTCCAAGGAGTTGAGAATAGTGAAATGAAAGTCCCAAAGTCGCGAGTTGCGACAGGAATTGGGTTAGAGTTTTAGGATTTCGGGACTTCGGGTGTCGGAAGACAGTGGAGACAGCGCTTTGGGAGCAAGAGTCCCAAAAACCCGAAAGAGTGACAAGTGGCAGGATCCTACGTCAAAGGTAGAAAAATGCAAGGGTGACAGGTGGCATGCCTTCGTCAATTGGCGGAGTCAAACCTTGTTGACCATTTCGGGGTTCGAAGGTCGAAGGACAGAGAGCCTTGCATATGGATCCGTGAAATCGTGAAGTCCGAAATTCCGATGAAGTGAGAATCCTATTGACAAGTCAACCTTTTCCGAGTGCATCAGAGTTCGACATTCGGGTTTTTGGAAATCATAGAGATAAGAACCCTCGACAACAGGAATCGCGAAATTGTGAAACCCGAAGTCCCGAACTTGCGAAGGGTGCGATCCTATTTCGGGTCAGGAGACTTGGGTTGATGCTTCGTGTTTGATCGTGGCCACACTCATAAGGACCTGTGGATATACTGTTGTGTGTGAAGGGTATTCCCCAAGGGGAAACCAAAGAGTCAATTAGACTCAAAGGGTAGAGTAGAACGATCCTGGGTGGATATTTTACCTGAGTGTTTGGGGGTATGCGTTAGTTGTGGTATCAAAGTGCAGAAAGAGTCTTTACTTTCTGTAGCAAAGGAAGGAAGAATATTTCTCATCCATGCTGCCGAGAAGAAGTGATAGACCAATGCCTGATCTAGTAGTGGAAAGGGAAATGCGTGAACTACGTGCCAGGCTTGATGCCATGGAGACAACATAGAGGCGCACAGTTGACATTGGGGATATCAGTGAGGCTGATAGCAAGAATGAATTTGGACATGGAGAAGAAGTCACAGTCAAAGATGATATAGACGAATCCATATTTAGGGTTGTCGCAAGGATAGGTGCTAGAGAAAAAATGGAAATTCCCATGTATGAGGGAAAATTGGATGTTGAAGAGCTTCTAGATTGGATTAGAGATCTAGACAAATACTTTGACTATGAGGATGTCGAGGAAGACCAAAAGGTCAAACATGCTATCACTAGAATTAAAGGGCATGCACCATTATGGTGGGATGAATTGCAAGCTGACAAATGCTGCAAAGGAAAGCATAAAATCAAAAGTTGGGATAGAATGGTTGCGAAGATGAAAGCCAAATTCATACCCAAGGATTATCAAATTACTCTGTTTCGAAGAATGCATAATTTGAGACAGAAGTTGATGTTAGTGAAGGAGTGCACTGAAGAATTCTACAAACTAAACATCAGAGTAGGTCATCAGGAAAGCGACAATGAAAAAGTTTCCAGGTACATGAATCGTCTGAGATATGACATCCAAGATGACATGAGCATGATGATCATTCAAAATGTAGAAGATGCTTATCAGATGGCTCTGAAAGCCGAAGAAAAACTGAGCTGAAAGCAAGGTCAGAGAGGTCGAGGCAGAAGTCAAGCCAGAGGCAAAACAATTGCCCAAGACAGAACTCAGTGACCTCTAGAAGAGGGAAATAAACCTCTAACTCAAACTGAGAAAGGAGGAATCTCATAGAGAGGACAGTATGCTGATAGGAATACTTTTCCTCGAACCAGAGGAAGAGGAAGAGGCATAGGTGGGGAAATAAAATGCTTTACTTGTGGAAAACATGGACACAAATCCTATGAATGTCCAGATAGAAAGAAAGAAGGAGACGAGACTCACATTGCTGAAGCACAAGGATGGAATGTTGAGGTAGAAGATGATGAGGGCGGAAGATCAGTGATGATGAGAAAAGTTCTCTTAACACCAGAGAAGGAGGCAGAGAACCCAGCCCAAAGGAATAGACTTTTTTGGACTGCTTGCAAGACCAAAGACAGGGTATGCAAAGTCATCGTGGACAGTGGTAGCATAGACAATCTCGTTTCTATAGAGATGGTAGAAAATATAGAGGTGGAGACTATTGAACATCCAAGCCTGTACAAAGTTTCATGGCTACAAAAAGGACATCAGGTAAATGTCACTAAACAATGTTTAGTTGAATTTAAAATAGGAGGATACAAGGATGAAATATTTTGTGATGTCATTCCCATGGATGTTTGTCATCTATTGTTGGGTAGACCATGGAAATATGACAGGAATGTGATTCATGATGGGAGAAAGAACACATACACCCTGGAGAAGAATGGGAGGACTCACATGTTGTTGCCGATTAAGGATAAAGAAACGAGACCAGAAGTGAGCAACACTGTACTTCTCATGAGTGGGAAGGAACTTCTCAAGGAGGTTAAGAAGAAGGAAGATACACAATTTATGGTGATTAGGAAGCCTAGAATTGTTTTAACCAGTACAAGAGTGGATGATTTGCCAGAGGAAATCCAGAAGTTGCTGGGAGAGTTTGTTGATATAGTAGTGGACGAACTACCTTGTTCGTTGCCATCGATCAGAGGTATAATTCATCACATCGATCTTATACTTGGAGCTATCTTACCAAACAAAGCAACGTACAGATTGATGCCATAGGAGAATGAAGAGGTCAAGATACAGGTCCAGGATTTGATGGACAAAGGATTGGCTAGAGAGAGCTTGAGTCCATGCAATGTTCCAACAGTGCTCAGCCCAAAGAAATATGGAGGCTGAAGGATGTGTACAGAATCAAGAGTGATCAATAAGATTACCATCAGATACAGATTTCCATTACCAAGGATGGATCATTTGATGGATTGCTTGAGTGGAGCGAGATTATTTTCAAAGATTGATTTGAAAAGTGGATATCATCAAATTCATATGAGAGAAGGTGATGAATGGAAGACAACATTCAAGATGAATGAAGGGATGTATGAATGGCTTGTTATGCCATTTGGCTTAACGAATGCGTCTAGTACTTTCATGAGATTGATGAATGAAGTCCTGAAGGATTTCATAGGAAAATTCGTCATTGTATATCTTGATGATATATTGATTTTCAGTGAAACAGAAGAAGAACACTTGAAGCATTTAGCTACAGTGATGAGGAGATTACAACAAGAGAAGTTATTGATAAATATGAAGAAATCAACGTTTATGAGGACATACTCATTTATTTAGGTTTTGTTATCTCTACAAATAAGTTGAGAATGGATCCAGATAAAGTGGAGGTGATTAAGAATTGGCCATCATTGAAGAGTGTATTTGAGGTTCGAAGCTTCCATGGATTAGCTAGTTTCTACAGGAAATTTATCAGAAATTTTAGTGGGATTAGCACACTGATGATGGACACAGTGAAGAAAAGACACAAATATTTTCACTGGACAGCGGAAGCAGAGAAGAGTTTCAACTTGCTGAAGAAAAATATTACTGAACAACCAATTCTTGTGTTGCCAGATTTCAGTAAGACATTTCAGGTCAAGTGTGATGTGAGTGGATTTGCAATTGGAGTGGTCTTAAGCCAAGACGACAGACCGATTGCATACTTCAGTGAGAAACTGAATGAGGTGAAGGTTAAGTACTCAACGTATGACAAGGAATTTTATGCAGTCATACAATCACTAAAGAAATGGAGGCATTATTTGGTTCCTAAAGAGTTTGTTTTGTACAGCGACAATCATGCTTTGCAATTCGTGACTCAACAGGACAAGTTGAACTAGAAGCATGCTAAATGGGTTGAATACATGAAGAATTTTACTTTTGTAATTAAACATATTTCTGGAACTGCTAACAAAGTTGTTGATGCTTTGAGCAGGAAATGTTTGTTGATGCAGGAATTTAGAGTCAAAACTTTGGGTTTTGATAATCTCAAGGAAATGTACAGAGACGATCCAGATTTTAAAGAGGCGTATGAGGCATCTGAGAATCCAATTCTCAGGGACAAAATCTAGTGGACCGAATATATGATCTAGGATGGATTATTATTCAGAGGCAATCAGTTATGTATTCCAAAATGCTCCATGAGGGAGAATCTACTAAAAGAAAAACACAATGGAGGATTGGCAGGACATTTCAGTCATGACAAAACGTTCTCGAAATTAAGTGGCTCATATTTTTGGCCAGGGATGAGGATAGATGTCAAAATATTTTTGGACAGATGTAGAATTTGTCAGCACACAAAAGGAAGAAAGCAGAACACAGGGTTATACCATCCATTACCCATACTTGAGAGGCTGTGGGATGCAATGAGCATGGATTTTATATTGGGGTTTCCAAGGACACAAAGAGGATGTGATTCAATATTTGTGGTGGTAGATATATTTTTGCAGATGGCACATTTTATACCATGCCAGAAAACCAGCAATGCAACTCATATTGCAAACCTGTTTTTCAAGGAAGTTGTCAGACTTCACGGCTTGCCAAAGAGTATAGTTTCAGATCGAGATACCAAGATCATAGGACATTTCTGGAGGACTTTATGGAAAGTTGGGGACAAGTTTTTCATTTATCTCATCTTATCATCCTTAGACGGATGGGTAAACAGAAGTTGTGAATAGGAGCTTGGGAGATTTGTTGAGAAGCCTAGTGACTGAACAACACAGCCAGTGGGATCATATTCTTCCACAGGCAGAATTTTCTTATAATGATTCAATCAATAGAAGCACAGGGCAGAGTCCATTCCAAATTGTATATGGAGTGCAACCAAGGGGAATTTCTGAATTGAAGGATGTGGAACAAGCTGAATTCAGAAGTGCTAGTGCAGAGGATTTTGCGGAAGCAATGAAGGAGCTTCACAGTCGAATTAAGGAGCGATTGCAGAGTTCAAGCCAAGAGTATAAGTGCAGAGAAGATCAACATAGATGAGAACTTCAATTTGAAGTTGGTAATCTGATTCTTGCACATCTGAGGAAAGAAAGGTTCCCAAGAGGAACATATAACAAATTGAAAATGAAAAAGATCGGACCATGCAAGGTCTTGAAGAAATTTGGGGAAAACACATATGAGATTGAATTACTCGATGGGATCAGAATTTCACCGATATTTAACATCTCAGATTTGTACCCTTACAGAGCTGGAGAAGCAGGAGCAGACAGTGAACAGACAGACATTCAATGGATTAAATAAATGCCTGTAGCTATAAGGCCCCAGATGGAAAGTATACTTGACAAGAGAGTCAACAAGAAGACCAGGAAGAAGGAATATTTTGAATACTTGGTCAAATGGAAGGGACATCCAGTTGAAGATGCCAGCTGGGAAGATGAAATAGAAATTCATAAGCATGGACAAAACGTGCAAGATCTCATGAATAGGAGTTCATGAAAATTTTCAAGCGAGGGAGTATGATGCAGGAGCATCGTAAGCAGTCAAGCGAGCGTGAAGGTGGAAGACAACTGGAAGATCACCAGTGCACATTTTGAAATATTTTTGAAACATTAATGTAATGGTTAAAGGGAAGCGTACTTACATATTGTAAACAAATCTTGAGCAACTGCTCTCATCTGTAAAACATTAAGGCGTTTATGAGTAGTTAATGAAAGTAGGTAGATTTAAATTCCAAATTAGACAGTTTAGGAGGTAGGAGGGAAAACCGACTATAGACACCCTCACCTTTGTATCATTGTAACATTAGAGAGCATTGTATCATTGAGCATAGAGAAGAACCCATGTACAAAAGTTCTAAATTAAGATAGGAATCTTTGATTCAGATTCATGGTGTTATGATTCTTTCTGTGTATACATGTTGAATGGTATGCTTATGGTGGTTCATTCTCTCTGTTGTGCATTTTATTTAATATTGTGTGAATGTATGATTTCATGTTGAATGTTTGAATTCTGAGAGAGAGAGAATGAGTTTCAATTGTTTCTATTCCTGAGTGAGAAGTTCCTGCAAGGAGTGCAGTGAAATCGTCTGCAAGGAGTGCATTGACAAAGGTTCAAAGTTTATCTCTAAAAGCTTAGGAGAGATACCGTTGTTCTCATTCCCACAGAAGTGCAGGTGAGACACAAGAGTTGTGCAAGGTGTGCGTAGGCTAGTTGAAAGCTGAGAACTTATCAACCAAGGGGAGAGTTGAAGGACTGTTGTTGCAGAGAAGTGCACAGAGTCGAGAGAATCAAATACCTAGAAGTATTTGAAGGTTGCCGCAAGAAGTGCGCACAAGAGTTTTCTTGAAGACTCTAGGTTGAAAAGAAAGCTCGGGAGGGTTAGTGCCTTTGAGATAAACAAAGGGGAGATGAAGAAAAGTTTCTTTAGAGAAGCTAAATCCCAGTGGAAGAACCTTAGTTTATTTCACAGGAGTTATCAAGGAGAAAAGAGTGGTCGAAATTCTCTGTGGGAAATTCTCGAAATCACGAGGACCGTAGGATCCAGGCAAGTTGCAGGGTGGTTAGAGGCAGGTGAGCTTACCACTCTAGGATCCGGAATCAATGTGGATCGTTGATCGTGTTTTGCACAAGCCGTCGCATCATTTTGGCATTTTGGGGATCCTAATTCCAAGGAGTTGAGCACAGTGAAACGAAAGTCCCGAAGTCACGAGTTGCGACAGGAATTGGGTTAGAGTTTCAGGATTTCGGCACTTCGGGTATCGAAATATGGTGGAGACAATGCTTTGGGAGCAAGAGTGTCGAAAACCCAGAAGAGTGACAAGTGGTAGGAGCCTACGTCAAAGGTAGAAAACCACAAGGGCGACAGGTGGCGTGCCTTGGTCAATTGGCAGAGTCAAACCTTGTTAATTGTTTTAGGTTTCGGAGGTCGAAGGATAGAGAGCCTTGCATCTGGATCCATGAAATCACGAAGTCCAAAATTACGATGAAGTGAGAAGACCGTTGACAAGTCAACCTTTGCCAAGTGCATCGAAGTTCGACATTTGGGTTTTCGGAAGTCGTAGAGATAAGAACCCTCGACAATAGGAATCGCAAAATCGTGAAACCTGAAGTCCCGAACTTGCGAAGGGCATGATCCTATTTTGGGTCAGGAGACTTGGGTTGATTCTTCGTGTTTGATCGCGAGCACACTCATAAGGACCTATGGATACACTGTTGTGTGTGAAGAGTATTCCTCGAGGGGAAACCAAAGAGTCAATTAGACTCAAAGGGAAGAGTAGAACGATCTTGCATGGACCTTGGACCTGAGTGTTTGGGGGTTTGTGTCAATGAGTCATGTGGAATTGGACACAAATATATTCTCAATGCCAGAGAGATCACAATAGCCTTTTTTTAATCTTCACCAATAGATTCTTGATATCACTTGGAAGAAGGGAAAATATCACTAGTTGAGAAGCATATAAGGTGTTGGCTCACTTGCAAACATCCTTCTTAACATTGGGGGGTTGATGACCTAGAGTTCATCCAGAGTTGAACAAAAAAAACCCAAGGCATTGGCATATCAATCCTCGGCCAAAGACGAAAGAAGGTCTCACCCAAGACACCATGAGAATCAGAGAGACCATATGGTCTTGTGTCGGCGATGAAGGGTTAATTACACAGGGAATCCATTCGATTTGACACTCATACATTCCATTTCATTATGTTTAAAAACTAACAACATGTAGCAACAACACATACATTCATTGGACACATGATCAACACATCATTGAACAAGAAGCACTGCAACTTTTATTATGTTCATTCAACCAGTCACATACATATATCAAGAAACTCATAAATTCACATAAGTGGTTCCCTACACTCTTATACATTCTCATAGTGGTTCATTACATGGTTCCATGCACTTTCTCTTAGAATCTACAACTGTTACAAAACCAGATTCACAACCAGACATTACAAAACATATCCAAATTATTCACAGAACATGAGAAACCCACTAGTTGATTGATGGGCCAACTAACTAACCAACTGAGTATCTCATTTTTTTTCATCATTGCTCCCTTTTGTTATCTTCTATTATCTATCACTCTGACACCTTCAATTCTTTTCCCCTCACTCTTTTGATTATCAGTCCTTGTTGGTGTGTGGTTGTAAGACTCTAGGTTCAAGTTATCTAACCAACAAAAACATTCAGACACTGGCCCTTTCGGCATCACTTGCATGCAAGTGGAGTCTCACCCATTGATTCTATTGGGGATGCATGAACCAAGTTTTTGAAAGAACAAGGGGATGGGAGGTGATAATCTTATTGATTCTTACTTATCTACTCTGTGTGCATTACCTTGTGTCTTCTTTCCTTAGTTAATTGGTAAATTTGGTTATACAACACCATTATATTGCAGATTGTAACATAACATATTCACTGTAGCATTCATAATTAATTCACATCAATTATATAAAAAACAAATCTAGACCTAGATATGTGTAAATACAACATCCATGAACAATCACACAACAAGACATTCAAACACAGAGTTTAACGTGGTTCACCCAAACTTTGGGCTATTTCCACAATGCATGAATCCTTTATTATTCTCTATGTAGTCATATTAGGCTTGTGAACTGCGCTTATAATAGATATATACTGATATATTTCTCCATATTGCCTAGCCACTCTACAAAAATCTCCCTAAACCTTCAATCATAGACTCCCTCTCACTCTCAGTCTATTCTCTTAACATCAACTACCAATTTATCTCTCCTCCAACAACCTACTCTACCCAACCCATTACATAGTTATACATAGAATTTAATGATCAAAACCCCATTCAGATATCCCCCAAAACCCTATTACAACTCATCATGACTCATTTTGCAGTTGTTTTTTTCCTATATTTGGCCTGCAAGCTTCTTTTCCCGACTCCTCACCTATTTCTTTATCTCCTTCCTTTGCACACATCCTTATTCTTCGTTCTTTGAAATTCTTGTACAACAAGCCCCTAACAATCACCTATGGCTCATATTGAGCCACTCATGCTTGTTGTCTCATGCCCCTCCATGCTTTCATGAACTTTTGGGAGGTTTCTTTTGTTGTCACAACCTCTTTCCTAACTTTTGTTTCTTGTTCCAAAATATGTTCTACGACCTACGTAGTTAGGGTCATAAGGTTTTCTATACTGTCGTGTGATTCTTGATTTTCCTTGCCCTGCATAGCTACCAATTCTCTTATTATCCTTAGTTCTTCATCCTACAATGACACTAATAATTGTTGGAGGATCTTCTGCTAGTTGTGTATCTTTTTTATTTCATTATAAGCCTGCCTTTGTGCCAATATGGACATCATGCACTCCATTGTTGGAAGTGTACTTATATTTTTTAAATACTTCTACTCTTTTACCTATACACCTCTTATTCTAGCTTCCACAACCTTCATTTATGTATCCTCCATTAGGTTTTTTAAGATCTGTGTGCTTTCCTCACATAGATTTGTGCATTCCTCATCCAAATTCTTAATATTTGTTATTGTGGCCATAGAGGTTCTTTCTCTTTCTTCCCTTTCCTATGGTGGTGATCCTGGTGTGGTGCATGATTTCAAGTCTTTAATCCCGATGCAGAAGCCTTTAATGACTTCCTTCATATTTGAGACTTGTTCTTCCAGAGTGGCTTCGACCACCATAAACATTTCTAGGATACCCTTGTAGAGTTTATGGATGGCTTGTTGTATTTTCTCTACCTGCTACTTAGCCTCATCCTTCACCTTCATTATTCGTTCAGCCTTCTCCTTAGCCTCTCTCTTCTCCTTCAATATCCTTTCAATATTTTCCTCAAATGCGGTCTTCTCCTGTACAAAAATTGTATACCCTTGTTGAAGATCTATGTTCTCTGTGACTACTTTTTCCAACTCACTTTATGTTGATTCTACACAGAACCATGTCTCTTGCACAATGTTGATATGCAAACCATGTAGTATTGTTGTGGGAATCTGTGAGATGATTAATTATAATTGACTTAATAATTGTACTTGTTCCTACATCTCGAGTGTAGAAAACCCAATCACATCTGCTGAAATCTTCACCACTCTGTGCCCTATGGCCATCTTGGTAAAATAAGAAGTAGTGGTCCCTACTTCCGAGTCATGCTGGTAGATGGTCCTTCATCGGAAACATAGTTACCAACTTAACGAAAACTCTACAGAGTTCTCGTTTTTTGGGGGGTCCAATTTTTTACCCCGTTTTTAAAAATGCTGCTACCGGTAGCACCCCTCTCCCTTTTTAGGTGGTTTTTTTATATTTTAAATTT
>JZKD02S0168248.1:85265-102852 GCA_000966675.3 Picea glauca
AAAATGGTGCTACCGGTAGCACCACTTTTTGATTTGGGGGTTGATTTTCATGTTTTTTACACAAAAATATGGGTTTTAAGGGCTATAGTTCTCGTTTTGAGGTCACAGTTCTCGTGAAGTTGGTAACTATGTTCGGATCGACACTCTGGTTTTGTCCTTGCTTCTTCCAAGAGTTGTTGCAATGTTGATAGTTGTGCCTACACCTGTTGGTGCATTTCTTCTTGTTTGTGTGATGCTTGATCAACTGCTTCTTCCATGACATCCCTGACTTGATAGTTGATTCTATCAATGTCATCATATATTAAAGTATAAATGGATGGCTCTTTTTTATCTTTCTTCTTCGTGCACGTAGGGGTGGTTGTCCCCTTTCCATTGTCTTTCCTCTTCTCTCTGACTTTTTCCTACACATGTTCATCTCTACCCTATTCACCATCCTGTCCATCACCATGTTTGTTTCCTTGTCCATCAACCTATTCTTTTGCATTGCTATGATGGTGCTTTGACTATGTTATGTCCGTTTGAATATTCCACTTTGGATCGTAGTCCTGCATGATCAAATGGATATCTTCTTCTGTGATCTTATATTTTTTTTGGACCCACTCTTCTTTTGGGTCCTTCTTGACCTATACATAGATATGATGTCAGTATCCTCTAAACCTCGCAACTAGGGTGTATGTCTCTACCAATTGTTATGCTACATTTATGATCTCATAAATGTATCATAACAATTTTGTAACTCACTTGTGCTACTTTGGGGAGGACATCCTTCATTCCAAGAAATATTTCAGATTGTTATGGTTTATGTTAATTCAGAAACAATACCCATCAAATAAGGATTCCACATATCAATTCCATGAATAACGTCCATTATTTCCTTTTCATAGGTTGATTTTTCCATGCTTTTACAACACATTTGATTACTAGTGAAGGCCAAGGAACATCCATTTTTCATTAAGATTGCCATGATATCTTTTCCATAAGATACATTTTCCAAGACAAAAGAATTATTTAATTCAAGAATGGAAAGGAATAGACTAGTACACATATATACTTTTAATTCATAAAAAACCTATTCTAAAACATCATTCCAATTAAAGGAATTTTTCTTAGGAAATGTGGTAAGGGGAACTATAAATTTACCATAGTATCTGGTGAGGCCAAGGAAGACACCAAAACTTTTGAGAGTATTTAGGTGAGACTCATCTTTCATTTCCCTAGTATTCTTAGGCTCAACATGTACTCCATCCCTGCTAACAAGGTAACTCCAAATATTCCACTTCCAAGGCACCAAAGGAACATTTAGACCATTTCAGGAATAGTTGATGATTATAGAGGATTTGTAAAACTTAATCCACATGTGACACTTGCGTCTGCAAATTTTTGTTTTAGATAAAGATACCATCAAAGAAGACAAGGATAAAATGTTGTAGAAGGGGTCAAAATATCTTAGTCACGAGGCTTTGAAAAGTGAAAGGTCCATTGCAAATACCAAAATGTATCACTAAAAATTCTCAATGGCCTTCACATGCATGGGAATTAGTTTTAGGAATATATATTCTATTCTAATTTGATAATTACTAGAATGAAGATCAAGTTTAGAAAATAATTGTGATCAATTTAATTCAGTGAAGAGGTCATTAATGGTCATAATTAGAAATTTATCTTTGACTATCAATTTGTTAAGAGATTAAAATTCAAGACACTTGCACCAAGAACCTTATTTTTTATAGCCATGACAATTGAATATGATTAGGGGATAGTACTAGGTTAGATCACACCTATTGAAAACAGTTCCTATATGATATTTTGTATCTCATTTTTCTATGGAAACATATGCCAATATAGGTGCACATTGGGTGGTTGGATACCTACGATTACTAGGACACTATTATCAGGTTCAAAACATGGGAGTGTTAATCCTAGGGAATGTTTGAAGACCAATTGTTATTTGCCCAAAACTAACTACAAGAAAGGATGAACTAATTGAGAAGTGTCCTAAAGGACTTGAATAGCATGGAATTACAAAATAATTCCTAAATGACCCTTCTTTAGGATATTTTCCATACAATGGGAGTTGATTATTTCATGATAGATTGCTTTGAAACCTTTGATACAATATAAATGCATGTCCTTATTAAAACTCATGTATAATTCTAGGATACCCATGGTGATGGAGCCTAATATTCTCAACCATATGGAACCCAAAATGATATCATAGTCAACCACTCCAATGGAAAACTGTGATTTTTCATGAAATCATCACCCATTTGGCATTTCACATTTTCACACTTGCCACCAAATTTCATAGATCCAAAATTTCTAATCATGTCTTGGAAGTGGTTAACAACATGGATATAGTAGTGTTTCTTCAACAATGAAACAATGAATCAAATTGTGGGTGTTACTAAATTTTCTATTAAACTTTGCACGATTAATATAGTGAACCAAATTTAATGTCTAAGGATATGAATATTGATCAAGGCGTGAAGCAATATTTTGGGTTCTTCGCACTATTAGTATAGAATATGAACATCCTCCATAGTGGATGTGATTTTCTTCAAAGTCACCATGTCAACTTAATTTTCATAAATATCATAAGATGTAGCCATAAATAATGTGTGTTCCTTGCATTTATTCCCTGGGAGATATTTTTTATCACAATTGTAGAAGACACACTAGAGTTGATGGTCCACCATTTCAATCCATGTCAACCTATTGACCCTCATAAGTGGAGCAAGCTATGGAGGAGGTGTAATTACTTTGCATGGTTTTGGAAAATAAAATTGTTTTTTGGACTGGGCATACGACACAACTTGTGCATCATGAGACAACTAAGAGGACTCCAACCAAATAATGAGGTTATTAATCTCAACTTGGGTTTTTATTTCCTTCTAGAGAATAGTAATGATCCGGGTGGACATTGGTGACCACCCAACTTTTCCATTGACTCAACATGGTTCTCCATCTTGGCATTTTGTTCATCTACAATTTTTTAGGTCCTAAACTTATAGGGTCATTTTGATGCCTTAAATGATGTTTTGTTTTTCATTTGAGGGAATAGGGTGGCCATGGCCTATCCAATCCTACCAATAATTTCACTTCTCAATTAGATCTTTCCAATGAGATACTATGCACCCAAAATGGATATTCTATGCAAACATTATTCCCTCGGGAAGTCGACATTTTGAATAGCCACCTTAGGGCCCACAATCCTTTTGGTGCTTCGTCTCTTAGGGTTAGGGTTTTGAATATTTATTTATTTTCCCCTTACTATTTAGTAAAAGGCTATTTTCAACCTCTTGTAATGTATTCTTGTGATTGAGTTTAGCTGATACCTCTCTCTTTAGAGATAATCTACTGCCATTCTAGCTAGCTTCTATTACTTTTCATTTTACAATATTTTCCTATTACATTCATTAATAGCACTTTGGTTTCACTATATTACTATTCTGTTTTTTATGTTTGTGTTTACATTCATATTCTTATATTTCGTTTCTTTCTCTATACAACCCAAATAAGTGGTACCATAGAAATATGATCTTTGTTGTTTCTTAGTTCATGTCTCCAACAAGGTCAAGGTATAGAGAGTTCGGTATCAAGCTAATTTCACTTGGAGTGGACCACTATCGCCAACCAAGGAACCATCTCATGGATAAAGAAAAGAGATATGATGGAGTAGGAGATCTTATCAATTTCTTTTATGAGGAATTCCTCATGCAATAGAGGAATACGATGATGGACAATTTTTCCTAGATCTTTCTCTGACTGCCAATGGTGGCCAAGGCACCTTAAAAAAGAAACCATTTTGGAGGTGTGACACCCTTCAAGGTAAAAGTTAAATTTTATGCCCATTTATTTGAAGTCCAGATAGATGCAAATGCTTTGGAGAAATGGTTAAATATATTAGAGGGTTAATCCTAAGTTCAAATTTCTTTTTGACATAAAAAAAGATCACTTTTTATCTCCTTACATACCTTCCCCATGTCAAATGTTGGTGGAAACATTAATGGGAGAGACATAACAAATATGATTCTATAACATTTTGGACACAACCCACTAGTTTATCCTTTGTTAATTCACTTAAGGAAGAATTGTATCTTGTTGAAAACTATGATGGCCAATACACGAGATGGGAAACTTTCCATCAGGAGAGAGGCACAATGGTGCTAGAGTACACCAATATATTTCATGCCTTTCACTCAAATATGGCTATTAGAGACTCCAAGTGACACCTAGTTTTGAATTACCACAGTGGCCTACATAGGTACATCCAAACATAGATGGATTTATTGGAAATCCCTTCACTCAGAGTCACTTATTGATATGCTATCAATATCAAGCAGAAATTTAAGTAGTGGAATAAGGGAGATTTTGGGTTTGCAAATAAACTGAAACAAAATAATGGTAAAGGTGTCCCTAACTCATAAAACAAAGGATAGGAATGGTAAATGTGTCTCTAATAATTTACATATTTTTTATATTTCTATTTTACACTTCATTTTAGTGAGAGGGGGAAGGGTCATGTGAGTCTCTTGGGGAGGCTAAGTTGTTCTTGATAATCAATTATTTAAACCTTTCCTTTGTGATGTTTGGGGTTGATCATTCGTTGTTGTGTCATTGTCGTGCCTTCATTTTAGGTTACCTCATTTTGTTCATTATTCTTTCGTTTCTCATTCTTGGTCTAGGATTGCGAATGGGAAACAAGTTGTTGAAGTAGTGAGCTATGGATGGTTGGATATGGGAAGTACTAGTGGTTGTAGCATAGAATTGATGCCCATGTGCATTAGACTCATTGACTTTCTGAAAAAACCTGTCCACATTTATGAATCCTTAGAGTTCTAGAATTGAGATTTCCTGACCAGTAGTACTAGGGCCATGGAAAGAAATGGACACCCTTAGGGACTAGTTGGAAGTGAAGGGGGTTCATTTTCTTTGGTTTGTGTAGGATGAAAGGGAATAGAGTTGGTAAATTGGGATTGTTGTGTGTTAGAGAAACTGTGAAAACATTATTTTTGATTGGTTTGGAGAACTAAGAGTCAACCTAGGAATCGTCCTTATGGATCCATATCCCTAGCCTAGGGGAGACCTACTATTGAGAGCTATAAAAATAGAGTATAATGTTGGGTGGAAAGTCCAACGTTTGTCGCAAGTTGGTGGATTGATTATTTAAAAGATAAGTTCTCTTTCATGGTTTCTCTTTGTTGATATTTATTTCCACTGTATTTTTAATTTTATCTCTATGATGAGTTATGATATGCATGCTTTTGTTAATGATTGTGTATGGAATGGTATATATATTATTTTATAGTCATGCTTGTTTTATTTTTAACTACATGTACGCTATCATATTATTTATTCATAAGAATGGAATAAAAAAAATTAAATCGCCAAGGAAAGTGAGCTTTTAGAGGTACCCAAGACTTGGGTACATTGAAATCTAATGGGATTTATTCATATAATATGGCCATATGAAATAATTAAATAACTCCTAGGTACTATGCTAATGTAGGGAGGTTATGGTAGAACCCTAGAAACTAATGGGATCTTTTGTCCATAGACTACCTCGTAAGGGATCATTTTGGTAGAACCATGTTAGGTGGTATTGTAACACTAATTTGTATGGGATATCTATTGAACCTATTGAGCTTATTTTTTTTTAGATAAAAAAACACAAATAAGTTTATAGATATTTTTTTACTACTTCCATCTAACCATTTTTTTAAGGATTATATTCCTTGCTAATGTTCAGGTGGGTAGCTTGAAGTCGAAACAACTCTAGCTAGAAATTTCTACTGAATATAGGATCATGATTGGTCAAAACCATGCCATATTGTTTTAAAATATTGTCCAAAAATAATTTTGTGACTATGGAGGCATTAAACATGAATTATAAGGCACAAACGTGAGCATCTACAAAAAGATGATAAACAACTACCATTATGATTGATCTTTTTTCCACTTTAGATAACACCATATTGAAATCCATGAAAAAGTATGTCTAAATATAACAAGAATTATCCTTTGTAATGTGTCACATTCTACCACAAAGTTGTGGATATATTTCTTCATTCCTTCCCAAAATAATTAACACTTAATACATTCATATGTTTCTTGAAACCCTAAGTGACCCATTGTGGGGAGGAAATTAATTTAGATAACACTCTTGATTTAAATGTTGAATTTGGAAACAAAAATATATTCCTTTATAATATTATGCATCATTCTATTAAGTGTATCCCATATGTGTATGTGGGTCAACCTACCTCTGGTGAATATTTTACATTATCTTGGAATATAGTAACCATTCTTAACATACCTTTTCTATCCACTTAGGGACTATTAAATATAAAGAAAATAAAGATACTTCCTCGTCATACTTCTAAGAGAAAGCATCAGCTACCAAATTCTCTTTTCCATTTTTCTATATGATCTAATAAATGTAGCATAACAATTTTGTGACCCACTCATGCTACTTTGGGGAGGGCATACTTTGTTCGAAGAAATATTTCAAATTGTGATGGTTTATCTTAATTTGGAAACAATACCCATCAAATAAGGATGCCAAATATAATTTTCATGAAGAACATCCATTGTTTTTTTTTCATAAGTTGATTTTTCCAAGCTTGTAGAACACATTTGATTACTACTGAAGGTTATGGAACATTAATTTTTCATTAACATTGTCGCAATATCTTTTCCATAAGATTTATATTCCAATACAAAAGTCTTATTGAATTCAAGAATCGAAAGGAATAGATTAGTACACATAGATACTTTTAATTCATAAAAATCATATTCTACAACATCATTCCAATCGAATGAATTTTTTTGAGTCAATGTGGTAAGAGGAACTATAACTTCACCATATTTTTTCAAAAACCTATTTTAGTAACTAATGAGGTCAAGGAATCCACCCAAAATTTTTAGAGTCTTTAGGTGAGATCAATATTTTATTTCCCCATTCTTCTTATGATCAACATGTACTTCATCCCCGCTAACAAGGTAACTCAAAATATTCCACTTCTAAAACACCAATGGAACATTTAGACCATATGAGGAATAGTTGGAGATTATAAAGGATTTGTAAAATTTAATCAACATGTGCCACTTGTGTCTCCAAAGTTTTGTTTTAGATAAAGATACCAACAAAGAAGAAAAGGACACAATGGTGTAGAAGGGGTCAAAATATCTTGTTCATGATGCTTTGAAATGTGAAAGGTCCATTGAAAATACCAAAATGTATCACTAATAATTATTAATGGACTTCACATGCATGGGAATTGGTTTCAAGAATATATACTCTATTCTAATTTGAGGATTACTAGAATGAAGATCAAGTTTAGCAAATAATTGTGATCGATTTAATTCATCCTGTTAGCACATAAACTTGTCAAATCCTTAGGGTTTGCGGTTTCTACCTTAAGTATACAAATTTTCCCTGTCTCTTCTCCTTTTGCAGACTCGATCATAAGTTTTCCTCTTTCATCTTGTAGTTTTCTTCTATTTTCCCTCATCTGTTTGATTGACCTGTTTTTCCTTAGCAACTTGCCTGAGAAATATCATCCATAAACCTCTTTGTTTTCCATAAAGTCGATCACCTCTCTCTTTGCCTCTGTCACTGATCCTTTGTTTGCCTAAGCCCCCATCTAGTCATCCAAGTAATTGTTCATAGGCCATAGTCATGAGCACCAAGCGCAACACATGAAGCGATTTGATGTGGTCTCAAATCAAGTGAGCAAGCAAGGAGCAATTTTCCGCAGTTTCTCAAGATGGAGCAGTCAAGGAGCAAAGTCATCAGAACTCGTGAAGTGCGAAATTGTAAAATAATCTGGGTCGTCTGATCGTGAAGAGATAAGGGTCTTTGATCTGACATAGTCAATATTCAGAGGATCGAGAATCAGGAGTTCGGGGTTCTCGTCGAAAAGGTGCATCCATAGCCTGAAATCCTGAGACCCGAAAAGCCGATGGTTTGAGTCTGAGTCATTCAAATTAGGGGATGCGTGGCACCATATCAGTAGGATCATATTTTCATGGATTGGGTTTCAGAAGCAGAACATGGTGCGAGACCCCCGAAATGCGATATCGCGAATTGCCAAAGAATTGGGCCCATGGTGTCAGCACGGGTCACATGGAAGCTGGTCCAGAAAGAGGGGCCAATGCTCATCGCATAGTCGACATTTATTTTTGACAGGGAAAGGATCATGGCCATCTATTTTGAAGCAGACCGACCACTGATCTCAAATTTCATGTCGCGTTTTCGGGCATCGTGATGTTGGAATCAAGTTGGAGTGAAAACTCTCGAAAGACAAAGTCCCGACAACACCTTTAGATGGAAGCTCCAGGTCGTGGCATGAAGTCACATGCAAGATTGGAATGATAGAAGGGAGCTACGCCAAAGGCCGAGAGAGACTGTGTTGAATGCAGAAGGAAAGCAACATGGCACGAGGCGCCGATATCATTTTGAGGAAGTCATGGGCACCGACTAAAGAATTCTTGGGTGTCAGGTTGTGTCCTGATCCCAATGAAAGATATTAACGGGAATAGGGGGAGGTATTTGAAACCTCATTTCACCCCGTAAATGGAAAGCATGGAAAATTTGGCTGTAGAGGAAGACTGTCAACCCAGGGCTCCCCTGTCAATGAATTCTCCTGCAAATCCCATACCGATCTAAGATCGCGTCTGATAGAGGAGTGCAAGTGCGGTTTGACACAGGAAGATGCAGATGCCAAGCCATGAATACAGTTACCAAAGTGCTCTTCTGTAGGGGGTGAGTTGATTTGAGTATATATACTTAGTTTTTATATTTTGTAATGGTCGATGGTAGAGCAAAGCTCCTGTATTGTAAAGTTTTAGTAAAGCCTCGGGATTTTAATTATGTATATGCATTTACGACTTCTTGTTTAATGAAATTCATCTTTCTTACTCCCTCTTGTTTCCCTTTGATGTTGAAAGAGTTCATGTTTGACTGATTTACTTGAATTATTGTGACTGCATTATGATGAAAGTTTGATTATAGTGCTATTAGAGTTCCTTTCAATTTCTTTGAGATTTAAATTCGAGAGGTTCTTTATTTTAAATTGTTCCTCTTTGGGCTGCTGAAAGACCTGATGTCCTCAGTAGGTCTCTACATCTTCTCACCAAAGTCTTCCTCCTACTCACCCTTACTACAACCTACTAATTTAAGTTAAACCAAGACCTCACATGCCTTCACATATTAGTGCAGTTTTATGAGTTAAGATGATATTGTCCTGAGATTGCGCCCATTTGAACCCTTTATACCAACCCGTGACATAAAATTTTGATGGGTATCAGGCTTACCTCTGCCACAATCCAGGGTTGGCTTCTGGTGCTAACACATCCAATAGGTCATTAATGGTCATAATGATAAATTTATCTTTGACTATCAATTTGTTAATAGATTAAAGGTAAAGACACATGCACGAAGAATATTCTTTCTTATAACCATTGTTTGGGTTATTTTTTCACAAGAGTGAAGAAAAGAGGGTCCCTTAACTACCCTGTTAAGCCAACAATGCCTAACAGAAAGATGATTAGCAAGTTAGTGGACCTGGAAGTTAGAAAACAAGATATAAAGCAAGAAAATAGAAACTAATAATAAGAAACAAACTAAACTAACATAAAAAAGTGATGCATGAAATTTATCACATGAAATGGCTACCCAATAGAGTTAAATATTCGAATTGAGTGCACCAAGAGGAGAAAAATGGGACAATGAATCCCGTATTCCTCCTAAGGGTGGGTCCTTTGATCCCTAAAATCCTATATCTATAACTCTCCAATGGCGAGTCTACAATGGTGAAAAAGACCCAAAGCTTATCTTTAGAATAGGTGTAAAGCTTGCTCAATGCTACACTAGCTCAAAACTAATGGCTAAAGGGAAAGATGACTTTCTCCAAGAGAATTCTGAACAACATACCAATGTTATGGATTCTTCTTCTTTTTTGCATACCGTTGTTCCTGAGATTGATTCTAAGGCTCAAAGAATAATGTCAGGCATCAAAGTTTTAAATGAAATGTTTTTATAAGTGATTTCTTCTACCTTCAGTTTTCTAAGAAATAATCTTTAAGTAAAATTCATGATAAGACAGTACATAGGTTTTATCTCGTTATCTGAGTCATAATTTTAATTTCAAATGATGTAGAAATGATTGACAAAACTGTTAAAATAAAGCAAGGTGTCAATTACAGATAAGTCTCACCTTATTTGTAGTATAATAAAAATAGAAAATGTACCATTGAAAGGAGTTTTTGAATGCAACAATCCACATAGGTCACATGGATTTTTTTTAGTCACTGTAATAACAAAGGAAAAATTGTTACTGAATGAACTTTTGATATATTATGATCACAGTAGGCGTATTACTAAATATGATCATTCACTCTTCAAGATGTACAAAAGGAAAATCATAAGAGATGGAGACACAGAGAAAACACATAACTCAAATGGAACAAAACTAAGAATCTTTATCTGCACTTGTATTAATATTCAAAAAGTTCTCTCTTCTAAATTAGGCTAGAAGTTGCCTTGAATAGATCTAAAATCTATTTATTTATACAAAATTGTCTCAACTAAAAGTAGTTGGACTTTCCACAATATGTTCTAAAGATAGAATACAATCTGAATGGAAAAACAAAATGCAGATATTGTTGAGTTTTGATTTGATGCCTTAAGGCTTCATATGTTCATTCATTTTCTCCTAGATGCACTTGATTTCCTTTGTTCATTGAACTCGGTACACATATCCATCAAGGCTACCACAAATATCGAAGGCTCAATCCTCTCGTTCAATTCAAAGACAGACATCTTCTTTTGTACTAGTGGTAGCTTCTCATAGATCTTCTTTGCTTCCTGTGCTCTAATTTGAGAATGTAAATTTGGCTTCACCAACAACTCATTAATATTGAGAAAATAAATTTGATTCATTTGTTGAATGTCAGATTGAATATTTTCCTTATTTTTTTTGTAGTTTTCCTTATTCATTTCTATTTCAATCTTCCCCGGTGCCTCTGAGATATCATTTTCTTCAAATTCAATCAATTTTTTATTTACAGAAGATAATGCCTCTAGGAAAGCCTCCTTTTCATCTCTAGCAAGTTTCTTGTTTTATTCCATATTTGTCTCCCAAACATTCAAGGCCAATTCACCCTTCACTTGTTTATATTGTTAGAAAGGGGCGAGACTAGGGATATTGCCTTTCTACCTCCATATGATGAATTTCTGAAACTTGGATCTAGCCACACATGCAACTTTTTCTTTGACATCATACCTTTTAGAGAAATATTTATTTCCTAATAGCATTTCTGAATAGTATACACCTTTTGATATAGATCCTTTTGGACAACTTCTAGCTTCTCATTGATTTCAAAAGCTTGTGCTTTGAAAGTTATGATGTTTATTGTCGTATTCTCCACTAGAGCTAATTTGGCATGCAATTGTTCTATCAAATTGTTCCGCTAAGTGATCATACATTTTATGGTCTATGAACTCTGGTAAATCAACTCGAGTTTATCTTGTAACTGCTTCATATGATTCTAATAATTTAACCTGATTTTATCTATGTCGTGATTCATTCTTCTCCTAACAATCTGTTCAATGTTGTGTATTTCATTCTGCAATTTTTCTACAAAGAGATATTTATGTTGCATTTGTTTGGTCAAATTGTCCATTGACGATTGGTTGGAAATGGAAAAATCTCCTAGTGAATCTGCAACCTCCTTGGAAAAATCAAGATTATCTTGGACTTCTCAATCATACATTATTTTATGCCTTTTAGAAACTACTCCCTCTTTTTGTTGAGATTCTTTCTTTATAATAGATTTCCATTTCTTATTGAAAATGAAACTTGAGGGAGGCATTTCTTCAGGAAATATAGGAGTAAGATCATCTACATGAATGAGATTTGAACTAGGAGTTCTAAAACTGGTCGCTAAAGGGGTTAATGAGGTAATAGGATAGATAATTGTTGTGGAGATTTTTTGGCCTGTTGTGCTTGGGGTGGTAGCAGAAGTAACTGGTGTTGAATGGAAAAAAAAAATTATTTTATTCATGAAAGCTTCAAACTGTGTAAATAGTTTTTGGGCATTTATACCTAGCAGTGATTTTTTTATATCTTTAAATAACCCTTCTGAACTCTTCATAACTTCTTCAGCTTTGTTTTTAGTGGAGCAACTTGGATGAGATTCTATGGATTTAGCTTCCTGTGAAGATGGAATGGGTCTTAAATATCCTTGTAAAATCTTAGGTAAGTTGTTTCATCTATGCTTTTGGAAGCTGAGGAAACGAGCTTGTTGGTTAGGAGGCAGAGTCTAGAATCCATTTTCGACTTCTTCATAGGATCTAGCTCCTCTGAAAATCTCGTCATAAGGAGACTCTTCGTGGATCTACCTTTTCATGTTGTATTGAGCCAAATGATTCGCTACAACTTTATGTGGATCATGTCTTCTGAACTTAATGCCAACTAATTTGACATCTTCTAGGGCTGCAGCCTTGACTTTGGTAAGACCAAAATCTAACAATGTAAGCATACCAACCTGAATGGGAAAAGTTGGCCATACCTTTTTCTTAGCCGCTTTCATTTCCTTGGTGATACCTGTTGCTACTATTTGGTATGCCACTTCTCTGCACACTAGATTTTTAGGTACAAATTGTGGAAGGGCACGAGGGGGAACATAACAATTGAACACTCTAATGTAGGAGAAGTTCTCCTCAATGTACCAGTTTGCAAATTTTCCTACATTTCCCATAATATTCTCTGAAATCCTGGGCGATAGATAGCTATATGAATAGGTACCACTACGTTGTGATAGATTTCGTAAAAGAAATATTTGGAATTTTATTCCCATAGTTTGGAATGTTAGAAATGTATCGGCTCAGAACTATCCAGGGTACAACTCTAGTTCATCAGGGGGAATGGGGTCATAAAGCAAATGGAATCCATGATATATGTAGACATGTTAAAAGGAGTAGGTTTCCCTTTTGATTTCAATGATTGGTACTCAAGAATCTTCTTAGACAGGTTGTCTGACAACATTTTAGCCAAATTGAAAGTATAGCGTTTGGCTACTTCATTCATTATAGCCACCTATTCAACTGAGAAATGTGTAAAGTTCTTTTTCCCAAATAAACAATAGTGAATCATGGATATATACAAGATATGAGCATCTAAGGATGCAGTGGAATACACACCATGAGAATCAGTTTTGAATTTGTCTGGATGTCCCCACCAGTTCTTGATTATATCATGACCATTTATGTCGTATTGAATGCATTCTTTTTTCTCAAAATCGAGGAGAAAAGTTGCATTGTAAGTATATTTGGGTGTATAAGAAAGATTATACATTACTTGTAGGTTATTTGGTCGAAAATAGCCGAAGAATTTATTCTGATGGTTGATAATGCTTCTGGTTTGAATGTCAACGTGCTCCAGATCCCAACTTATCATATCATTGTAGCATAAAATCTTGGGTTGTGCAACAATCTTGTGCAATTTCGACTATGATACCAATCTAATCTTGGATGAGAAGGACTCATCATATTCCTCAGTAGAATCATCTGGACAATTAATAATATCATGCTCTGATATATCATAAACCTGCTTTCAAGACTTAATGGTATCTGTAATTCGCAGAGTGGTGTCTGATAGAACGTCTGTGTTTGGATTGGAATCATCAGCTGATGCATCTTGTTTCTTCGCAACTTTGTGTGGCACCATAATATTGAGGGAAATGAAATTATCCTTTTTGTAACAAGAGATGTCTATAAGCTCTTTATTGAATGAAAACATCTAAATGCAGATGAGCAAATGACTTGAAATTCAAAATATTTTATTCATAAAGTTTATCAATCTTCATGTTGATTTATTGTCAAAGAAATTATTAAAAATTTAATGGAATTTATTACCTGGAGTTTCACAATATTTATTCAAATAATTAACTTTAGCCAATCATAAAGGTCATTAATACTTCAACGGTTCGACGTTCGAAGGTTTTGAATGAGACAGGTCAGAAATTTCCTGAAGGTCGAATTCTCGGAGAAGTTAATATCTAATTAATCTCTTTTATGTTTTAATTAATCATGATTTAAACATTTTATTATCCTTAAGTACTTCAAAAGTTCAATTTTTAGGGGATTTGGATTTGGATGATATAAATCCCCCGAAGGCATAATTCCTAGAGTAGTCGTTTGAACTGTTATATGTATTTTGGCGCTTCAAAACTCCGGAGCTTCAGAGCTCCAAGAGTTCATTTTTTTTAAAAGTGTGGTTTGTACTTCGATGATTCAGAATTTGGGAGTTTTGGATGTAGCATAGTAGAAATCTCCAGAAGCCCGAAATTCTGAATTGGTTAATTTAAATTTATTAAATGTTTTATTAACTTTTTAAAACACTTTAACTTTTTGTAATATTCATTACTTCAGAGATTTGATACTTCGATGGTTTGTGAACTTAATCTTTGTCAAGACTCCCGAATGGAAATCTCCCATAGTGACGTGGCAGAGATGACGTCATTCTCAGTGACATGTAAAAAATTAAGGAGTGACACATGTCACATAAAATTGAGTGAATAATATGACACAAATGTTACAAATAAGTGTCATGTGTCATCCCCAGAAAAGATTAGAATACACGTGTCCTATGACTCATTTGTAAGTATTTTTAGGAATTGTCATGAGGAAAAATCTTAGGGACTTCGTAGATTTGGGGTTTTTGCTGTATTTCTTGAAGCTCCCGAAGTACGAATCTCTAAAGTTTACGTTAATAGTTTTATTTTAAAATTTGGGTGGATTTGTTACAGGAAAATCCCCCTCCAGACAGGTAAATTCCCTCTTGGATCCTAAAACTCTAAGATCAAGACCGAAAGGTTCTAACTTTGGTCACTGATATCCCTTTAAACCTAGCTAAACTAATCTATAGATAAGAGGAAGAAGATGTACCTTTTTACGATGTTTGTCCTCGCCCATTTCCAATTTGAGCTATGATCCACAAGCTCTTCAATAGGTCTTGCAATCCAATCAAATACAAAGCATGCTTCCTATCCTACTACGGTTGGTTTGAAACTAGATCTATCCATTAAAGACAAGTTCATGTAGGCATACATAATCTTGAAGGAAACATGCCAAGCACATGTATTAATGAGAATTCAATAGAGATACTTACAGACCTTTGATGCAGATGCAACAGCCTCACCAAACTCTCCTTGTCCAACCCCTTTCTCAAATGATCCACAAACAAAATGACTATGCTTCACTGATTATCTCCCTTATGAGATCATAAGTTTGATGCCTTCAATGTATCCTCCTTTCACCATGAGGAGGCCTCCTTATATAGGATTGGAGAGGCCTAACCACCTTAGAGATTCTTGGGATAGGTTGAGGATATTCCTCCATTAGTTGTGGATCGTCCCTAAGATCCATCCTTGACCTCATATTCGAATCAAAATAACTCCAGACATGAGGGGGATTTTTCCTTGATTTTCCTTAACAGCCCAAGATTTCCTCAAACAATCTAGTGCTCCCCCAGAATGGGGTACAAAGTGTAACAACACTCCCCCAAAGGAGGGAAAGGTGCACTGGCACTCCCTAACAGTGGGTAGGGGAGCGCTGCCCTTCAAAAATGACTTTTAAGTGGTCTTTCTCATGGTAAAAGTTTTGTACTCTTTGTCATGTGATTTCTCTTTCTTAAACCAGTCTTTGAGGGTGTCTTTGAAGTGTCCTTTGTGATGTCATTCGAGACACGACATAAAAAATATGACAGTATGATGTTTGCGACACTTGTGACACTTGTAATGACAACAATAGGTCATCATTGAAGTGAGTAATTTTGATGTGTAACAAATTGCCCCCCAAAGTGCGAAGTTAGAAGATGGAACCTGATGACTAAAGTACTTTGTAGACTTTTTCGAGCAATGGTATGGAATTGGAGAACCTGGTAGAAGCTGCACACAACCATCAAACAAACATTATGACATGCTTCAAACCCAAGGCAGTCATACCTATTCTTGAGTGATAAATACTTTCAAGGCATGGACGCCATAATATACACTGCGGATCCATAATTATATTGACAAAAAGGTATAGCCACCGAATATACAATGTGGATCTATACTTCCATGACATGAACTAAGAGTGGCCACAAAAAATACACAGTGTATCTACGAGACAACAAGACATAGCCATAGAGAAATACAAAGTGGATCTGTGTGACAGTATATGTGTCAATATTCAAGAGAAACTCCATCGGAACCTGGGAAAAGTGCATAATAGAGTGATTACTCAACCTAGGGTCTTCCTACCAATCCTGATGTAGTACAAATCTAACCATGTGAATAGATGTCCTGATGTCGAACATGGAAGAAACCACTTGATTACTGGTCGATGAGGTAAATCATTAACAAGTGCAAGGGAAATCACCATTGATGTCAATGATTCCCAAGGTACACTAGTACATTCCAGTGAATGTGAATAAATGATTTGAATTCAAACATCCATATAATCATCCGATCAGAGGTCAATGATGTAAACCCATTGTCGGAGGCAAGGAGGCCTACCATTGAGGCATGCAGGTCCCAAGGTACTAACTGATTTCTAATTCTAGTTCCCGGATAATGTGTTGAAGTCAATAGGAACAGACTCGTCGAAGGAGGGCTTTGATGTATCCCCCATCAATGACACATAACTGACATAGAGATGTAAATTGGTGGATCAAATGAATATGGACTGACACAGGTATTGAAACATGATATTTTTTATGGTTGACTCTCGAGGCAAATACTTCCCTTGAACATTGAGGCACAACATCAGAAACATGACATGGACCAAAACATGATGATGCAATGGACACTATGACTTTCGTCGGGTGACCCAAAGGAGTAAAGAAACTCAGAGGATTGGTTCAATGCATAGGTTAAACGAATTAAAATGTATGTGAAGACAAAGTTTCGTGTTCAAGGGCGACCATAAGAGTGAATTGTGATGTTTTCAAAAACTGCTTGGCTTGCTCCCTTCAAATTTTTCCCCCATCCAGATAGACGAGTACCTATTTTTAATTTAATGAGCTCGAGGAGGGTAATGCATGCTTGATATAACTCACCTTCGATAAGTCCCTCTTCCTTTGTTTAATGAACTGGAAGAAGTAAGGGTTCGGTCCCGTATGGGCCCTTCAATGTATATTTTTAACGAGTCCAAAGAAGGTAAACTCGATGATTTTTCATGTTTAGAGATTCTGAAAAGAACTTAAAGACGACTCCAATGTTGTAATTTTTTGTAATGTTAGTATCATGAGGCCGAAAAAAATATAAACTACCACTCGAAAGATGCCTTTTCAAACCTTTTAACGAGTGGGAAAGGAAGCAGGATCACTCTACAATCTTTGCATGTTTAGAGATTCTAAAAAGAGATTAAATATGACTCCAGGGGGTTTGTTTTTCGTGTATCCATGTGTTGACCCAAAAATCTGCTCTGGGCTCAACATGGTGTTTTACACAGTTACTTCTTCATAAAATCCCCTTGGTTCTATGGTTCCAGTCAAAGACAGTGGCGGGGGTCATAGTTACTGTGGCCTCTGCCCTT